>MU226331.1:1047680-1058475 GCA_018584345.1 Thuja plicata | reverse complement strand
TAAAGTGAACCAAAATCATTCAAACATAAATAAGTAAATAAATAAATAAAAACTTGAACACTTTTGCACTTGCCAATGTGTAAAGTATAATTAGAGAAACCATCTTAAGGGATTAAAACGTTGTTGATATTTGTAGGCATGTGTGTCAAGTGTCATCAACTATCTAGTGATTCTTTTTGAAGCCCCACCAATAATATTGAACAATAAACAAATAATTTTTTTTTTGTTTTACTCATTTACTGTCGCAATTGCGACGTCAACCCCTGAATTGCGACGGGGGTGCTGTAGCGGCGACGCCAAACGCCCGTCGCCATTGGATTGGTATCCGTCGCAATTACAACGTCAGCCAAGGGGATTGCGACGGGTCTGCTGTAGCGGCGACGCCAAGATCTCGTCGCAATTGCATTGGTACCCGTCGCAATTGCGACAAATTCAACAAGAATTATGGCCAGATGATGCCAGAATAAAATGGCGGTATAGCGACGGATATCTGTCGTAATTGCGACAGGTGATGACGGGCGTCGTAATTTGCGACTAAAAATGAGCGACGTTTACTACTGTCGCACTGGCGACACATGTCTGTCGTAATTGCGACACATAGCCATCGCAATTCGATGCCAAATGTATTAGTGCTTGGAAACAAGGCCTGATCAGGTACCCAATACAAGGAAATCTCTGTAAACCGGAGACAAAGGAGAAAACCTAGTGGGAAAACCCCTCTCCAAAAAGAGATAGAAAAAAATGCTAAAAAAAATGAAGGAAGGCCTCAATAAGACCCCCCAAGGAAAAATTCCATCACCCCAAGCATAGAACACAACTGAAGATAGCGCATAGATGCAAAAGGTTTAGTGAATATGTCACCAACTTATGCTGCAGTGGGAATGCACTCTAAAATGAGAATGCCATCAGTTGGCGGATGAAATGCATATGAAGATCAATGTATTTAGTGTGGTGATGCTCCACTGGATTGCAAGAAATGTGAATAGCACTCTGAATATCGCACCAAAGAATAGTGGGACGATCAAGAGGAAAACCAATCTCATTCATCAACTGCCAAAGCCATAAAATCTCTTGAATAGTGTGCAATACATCTCTATACTCAACCTATGTAGATGAAAGTGTGTGAGCATTCTACTTCTTACACGACCATGTGATAGGACCAGAGCCAAGACAAAAAACAAAGCTAGAAGTAGGCTTCTGATCATCAACATCACCAGCCCAATCCGAGTCAGTGAAGCCAGCAATGTGAGGAGCCCCTGATGTGTAGTGAATGTCATACAAAATAGTTCCTTGAATGTATCTTAAGATACACTTGGTACCTTTCCAATTACTCTCATGAGGCTCATGGGAAAACTGAGAGACAAGACTGACTACAAAGGAAAGATTAGGATGAGTGTGTGTCAGGTACAACAAACTACCAACCAACTATCAATACAATGTAGGATCCACTGAAGGCAAAGTGTAAGAGGTAGACAAGGTAACACCTGTCTGAAAAGGTGTGGGAGAAGGCTTGCAAGAAAGCATGTCAAAGTGCTGAAGCATGTCAAGAGCATACTTCTTCTGGTAAATGAAGATCCCAACAGAGGACTGAACAATCTGAAGAACAAGAAAGTAGTGTAATGGGTCAAGATCCATCATCTCAAACTACTCCATCAATGTGCACTAAACATCCCAAATCATAGAAGATGAGCTACTTGTAATGAGAATATCATCAACATATAGCACAAGGATAAAAGCCTCATCCTCAAGACGCTAAATGTAGACTGTAATATTAGAAAGACAATGTGTGAATCCTATGGAAAGTAAAAAAGAGTCCATCTTCTCATACCAAGCCCGAGGGGCCTATTTGAGACCATACAAAGAATGCCAAAGTTTGCAAACCAAGGAGGAATCCTGCACAAATCCTCAAGGCTTCTCCATGGAAATATTCTTAGTAAGTTCACCATGCAAGAATGCACTCTTCACATCCATCTGTAAAATAGGCCATCCCTGAGAAGCTGTGAGTGATAAGACAAGATGAATAGAATTCATCTTGGTGACAGGGGAAAATGTCTCAGTGTAATCGATACCCTCAACCTATGAAAAACCCTTTCACAATAAGACGTGCCTTGTAGTTATCAATAGAACCATTAGCAACAAACTTAGTACGATACAAACACTTGCATCAAACTAACTTGATTCTCTTAGGAAGAGAACAAAGATCCCATGTATGATTCTTCATCAAAGAAGAATACTCCTCCTCCATAGCACTTTCCTACTTAGAATGTCCTGTCGTAGCTGAAAAGGTCTGAGGATCACCACAAATAGCATGACTCATAAGGCTAGAACTCGCAATATGAGACTGGGTGTGATGGGAAGACCAAGGGTCACCTGCTAGAGATCATGCAGCCTCAATAGTAACACATGCCCATCTAGGCATCTGTGGAGGATCCTATGGTGGAGGTAAATGGGGATCACCAAGATCATCATCCTCATCATCCTGAAAAGAATCTGGAAGAGATGAGAGATTAGTGGTAAGTAAAGTAGACTCTGGAGTTAGGGTATCTACTGCAGGAAGACGCTCATCAAACTGGACATCCCATAAAAATAGGACCTCTCTAGAATCAAGATCAAACAACCTGTATGCCTTGACAAAAATGAGGTGTTGGCTCTTCTGCTCCATTTCTCTCCTCTGAGCATTAGGTATAAATGCCCATGATTCACTACCAAAAACTCAAAATGAAGATACATCAGGCTTGACATGAGACCAAGCCTCCTCATGAGTCACATGTTTAACTACCTTGTGGGGCATTTGATTCTCAATATAGTCGGCACAATTGACTGCCTCTGCCCAAAAAGATGAATCCATGGACCTGGACTGAATCATACAATTTTCCATCTCTCGAAGTATTCTTTTCTTTGTCTCTGCCACACCATTCTACTGAGGGGTGTAGGGAACTAAAAAATGATGTTGTATACCATGTTCAGAGAAAAAATCTCTGAAAGCTTGTTTCACATAATCCTTCCCATTATCTGTTATTATCCACCGAATAGAAAGACTAGATTGCTTCTCCACAAATTTCTTATAGATTCGAAATGAATCAAAGACATCAGAATTGTACTTAAGAAATTACAACCACGTGCACCTAGAGAAGTCATCAATGAAAGTAAGCACATATGTAGCACCAAAAAAAGGAGTAGGAAATGACATGAGGTCACTATGAATCAACTCTAGTTGTTCCAAAGCACGAGTAGCTCATCCTTTGAGGAAAAGGATCCCTATGTTGTTTTCCAAGAACACAACCCTAACAAACACCATCAATGCAAGAAATCTGAGGAAGCCCAAGCAAAAGTGCATGTGTTCTCATCCGTTGAAGATATTTGTAATTGACATGGCCCAAACACTCATGCCAAAGCCTACTCACTGAATCTGCATGTGTTATAAGAGAAGAATCTATACCATCAGAAGGCTCAAATCCATCAAATTTGTATAAGAAAGATGTAGGGTCAACACTCCCAGTAGCCACAATTGAATCAGAATCATGGAGGTCCCAAATAACCACATCATGTGGTTAGAAATCAACTGTCTTATCAGAGCCAGAGTGGAAAATCTGATAGATGGAGAATAGGTCCATCAAGATATCAGGGACCACAAGAACATCCTGAAGAGAACCCCTAGTTAATGCAACAGAACCAGAACCCAAAACTAAAAGATGTAATGAGTTCCCAACAACAATCTATGAAGTAGCACAAGGAGAAAGTGAGGTGACCAACTGTTGAGTGTGATTCATGTGGTGAGAAGCACTCAAATCCAAAATCTAAGCGAGCCCAGAAGTCATTGCTTGTGTAGTAAGAGCACGACCTTTCCCTATAGGGGAGGATGTGGACTAAGGAGAATAAATGTGATGCTCCTGCATGGATTCCTCTAAAACCTCCAAACATTTCTCTGTGTGAGAAATTACACCTTCATGAAATTAGGATTAACAACTACAATTATATGGAAATAAAATAACAATTTAGCTTAAGAATTGCAATCAAATCCATGACATCTCATGGTTCTCTAGCTAAGCTTTTTTGAAAGAGAACTCAACATTAATCTCTCTCAAGGACAATCCTAGAATGAAAAAATTGATACAAAATTCTTAAATCTAGCTCAAATGCTCAAGATGTGTGTGCTTTGCAACTCAAATGCTCATGATTTATGCTCCTAGAATCAACAATTTGCTTCTCAAAATGATCAAAATGCTCTCAATTGCTAAAAAATTGCCTATAATAATGATGCTATGCATTCAAATTTTCTAGGATCCCTTATGCTTACAAAATGGCTTTTATTTATAGCAAACTCCCAAGGGTAGGGGGTAGAGCGAATTGACCATGATTAAGCCTTGGTTAGGTGAAAGGCTTTGAGATGGTTTCAAATGGGGGGACCATTTAAGTGATTGTCCTCAAAGGGTGGGACAAGAAGACAAGATCCTAAATTCTCATTGGTTGATCAAATTGAGTTGAAAGAAATTAGGATTTATTTAATTCAATCAATTAATTAAATTAGCCATGTAAGGGTGAATGGGTTGGATTTGATTTTTGATTTAAAACTATACAATTAATTGATTAAAATCAATTATACAATTTTTATTAGTCCATTTTAGGCTTAAACTTGATTAATTGATTTCATGATTATTTAATCCTTTGATTTTAATTGATTTTGTCCAATTTTCTTGATAAATGTCCATTTGAATAATTTTGATCCATTTTGATAAGATTTAGGGCAATTGGTTGAGATTTGCAGATTTGGATGATTAAGAAACACCTGGTCAAATTTAGGTGTCTACAAATGCCCCTCTTTGAATTGATGTGTGAAGCGCATTGATTCAAAGAAAACTTGATGTCCTGATCATTGATTTGATACTGATGTCTGATTGATTAACTGATGCAAAAATTGATATTGATGATTTGAATTATATCCTGATGTGAAACCAGATGTAGAACTTGATGTGAAACTTGATGCGGAACTTAATGTGAAAACTGATGTGAAACTTGATGCAAAACCTGATGCAAAAATTGATGTAAAACCTGATGCAAAACTTGATGTAAAAACTGATGCAGAATACCTCTTTGATAAATTTTGAATTTTTAATGCCCCAGATTTGATGTAAGTTATGATGCAGAATCCCAATTTGATGATATGTTAATGCCCCCTCAGAAATGAAAACATTTTGATGTTCAGATGCCAAAAGATTTGATGAAACTGATGAAGAATACATCCAAGATGATTTCATTTCTGAAAAACATTGATGATGTTGGAAAATATGTCAGAAGATGCCCCAGTGTGCAGAATATGCAATTTAGTCCATCTGTGTCAAAAATCTTCAAAATTTACGGTAAAATAGCTTAAATAGGTTGAAAAACCCAAATTTACTATTCATTTTCACTTTTTACTATTGAGATTTTTCTATGATCCTGTGATGATTGACAATGATGGTGGTCCCCATATGAGAGCATCGATTCGAGAGAGCACACCGTTATCAGAGACCTCCTGACTATGGACCTTTAGTGAGTGGTTTTACCATTCCTAGTGCATTTATTGCAAGATTTTAATGCTTTTTAGATATATTTTGCAAAATGTCGCTTAGGAAACTTTAAAAGCTGCCTAGGTTAGTGAAAAGTCACCTCCACGCGTTACAAAGCCATGTTGGAGCAATCCAGTGCTGCCTAGGATTTAGGTCAAATTTTGTAACCCAATTAGCTTAGTGCTGCCTATGAAACCCTAACATTTCAAAGCCGCCTAGGAAAATTTGAAAGTCGCCTAGGACTTTGAAAGGCCGTGTGTTTTGTAAAGTGCCACCTCTGATGATTAAAGGACTGCATCTGAGATTTTCAACATCGCAGGCCTAAAAAGCCGCGTACACTTAGTCAAGTGCCGCCTACAAAGAATTATTGAGTAAACCTAAAATAGATAGGATAATATTTCCTTCAATTGAATGTGTGAAATGAATTGATTGACTCCAAGCTAGAAAATGTGATTCCATGATGTCACTTAGTGTTTAGAATATTAGAAAAAAATCATATCGATGAACGTGTGATATGCCAATTAGATTGATTAAAATGATGCCAAATTGATCCCTTCTCAAGATCTAGAGGTTAGGAACAATAGGTTGATGCATTCAAAATAGAGCAAGGATAGATTTAATGTGTTTGATTGACTTAGAATGATCCATCAATAGAAAGAACTAATATGATTCACCTTGCTTCAAAATGTAGGAACATTACTGTAAGTTGCGAGTACGGGGTGTGGTTTCTTGGATGTTTTATTTTGTCGATGAGTTGACTCTTCTTGAGAGATGTACGATTGATACATGTGGTCTCAGTTTCCTCCTTGATCTCCCTCAGTTTTAGCTGAATCAAGGTTTGTTGACAGCTATGGTAGAGCGATGGCACTCTATTACACTTTCCATCTACCCCTTGGTGAGATAACTATCACACCAGAGGATGTATACAGATTGTTGAGGATCCCAACCCATGGAGAGTGGGTATACTATGATTAAGTTTATGATGGTAGTGTATGTAGATAGGTGTTCAGTAACAACACTATTGACAATGATTGGATTACATGGGCGTAGTTTGCTTCATTTCCTACTTTGCCAACATTACTAGGAGTAGTTATCAGAGGATTGTTGCTTCCTGATAAGAGAGGTCGTGGCTTTGTGGTCAGATGGAGCCGTATATCGGAGGACTTGATTGTACATCCTCAAATATTTGATTAGGGTTCCTGTGTTTTGGTCTAGCTTTACCATGATTTACATGAGATTGTATACAGGTGCAATGCATCTATCTCAGTAGGTGCATTTCTATTACAGTCATGGACTTGGGAGCATATCCCTATCACCAGACCTATCTCGGTATGAGTGCAGGCCCAAGGTTATCCATATGCCTTTTTGTATGATGGTATGCTTGTCCAACATCATGTGGGATAGGTTGAGTTTTGGCATTGTACTATCGATGATATTGATCAGGTTGTATGGAGACCGTATTTAGGATGTGAGGGATGGCGAGAGGATGATGATGAGTTGCCTTATATGTTTTCCCCTCGGTGGATGATTGGTCGATCACCACTATGTATAGAGAGATTTTTCTTTGGGAGAGTGCTCCGTCAGTATGGATGAGTATAGGATATGCCCTAGGGTATGGAACTTTATGCTAGGATATAGGTAGAGTGATCCATGTGGGGAGCTTAGGTTGATTATTAGTATGCCTATGCACAGATTGAGCAGCTTGGACATATCACATGGGATATGATGACACATGTAGCTGATGCAGGTATGTCCGCTGAGTATTGAGAGTGGTTCTCATGGCACAGGTTCCTCAGATTCACAGATCCGGCAGAGCCCATTCCTAATGTTGATGATCTATCAGATGATGACAGCGGAGATGATGATGATGGTGATGGAGATGGCAGGAGTCCTTAGAGACAGAGGGTTCAGAGAGCACCTAGGGCTCCTAGGGTACAGAGAGTTGCAGGACCTTGGATGCGGGGTGGTCATGTTAGGGGCTAAGGTGGTGGGCTTAGGAAGCATAGATAGAGGTGAGTACATGCAGAGGCACCTCCCCAAAGGTAGGTGTTGACAGGGTTTTGCTGACCGGGTCCGCCAACAGTCATAAGTTGTCACCGAATTTTAGAGTCTGAAGAAATCGGCCAACTCCGCCTATAAAGGTTTCTCTAGGGGAAATAAATCCTCCGGGCCTTCAAGCACCTGGGTTTCGGGTCACGATGGTGCGGGGCTCGGTTGGGAGAGGTGACTATTTTCGAGGGGGATAGCTGGTTACTTCAACTCATTCCTCCCGGTGATTCCATTTAGTGAGGGTTTTCTTGGAGTATTCCACACTTTGCAAATAAAATGAAAAAGATCCTGCAGGGTTAGAAATATTTATCTAACTATAGTCATGCTGAAAGGTCCAGAACATCAACAATACTCTGAAAGACTATACTAAATACCAAAGAAATACACAACCATCAGTTAGTATTTTATCAGTAGCGGGAATAAAGAGGTCGTTAATCTACTTTAACCATTCAGAGCAAAGGACATGCAGAACATTAAAACATGAAATACCATTAATCAGAAGCAGAGATGATAAAAACAGCATTGCCATGAATCATTCCTTCTTCATTAATGTTCAATCCAGCAAGCACTGGTGCGTGATACAATAGTGGCTCCAAGGGAGCATTTAACTACTAAGAACAGAACAAAAGAGCATTGAGCTCTGCAATTTGAACAAGCTAGAAATTACTTTGCTATTTCTTATGGACAACAAAATCATCAATTTCGCCGACCCTTAGAAATGGGTCGATTCGCCTATTTATACAACTCTTTAACCCTAACCCTAACTTACTGCATTTCAATAAAATACAATATATGGGGGCCGGTACTACCTGCGCCACCCTACAAAAGACCTGGAGACGAAATAGGTCTGCCAGGTCAGAGGAAGAAGATAAGAATATATATCGGAAGAATTGGCCTCGGGGAGAGAGCCGGAGAGAGGAAAGAAGAAAGTAGGTCCTTCTGGAATCGAGGCTACATGCCTCATAAATGGGAAACCCGGCGCCCTGTCTCCAACGTGCCAGATGTACCTTTGAACGGCACCTCAAGAATACCATTGTCAGAAACCAACTGTCGAGCCAATGCCTCTTAATGTGTACAACTACCTTCTGACAGTCTTAATTAACCACCTCTGAAAGTGACCGGTCGGCCTCGGGGACCGGGACGCAGATCACTTTAAAGAATACAAAATTGTGGATCCGGGACTCTGGGATCCGGGAACTTACGTCTCCGAAAGAATAAAGAATACTGAATGCTCAAACTTCCCCAGTTCCCAGGGAACGCTCAAGGCTGTTTATTATCACAAAAGGCCTGAAGGAGGTGGAAAATACCGTCTTCATCAACCTTCTTCAAACTGGCCTTTCTGAATCTGGCCATCTCAACTTGTTCCCCTAGTTCTAGAACATCACTTTTAAACTCATCCACCTTCTTTGCGGCGTCGTGGCCTCTGAGCACCACCTTGGTCAACTTAACCATTTTGGCCCCATCAATTCCTTCCGGAGATTGATACCGCGAACCCACCATTTCATCAAATCTTCCCAAAACTGACTCCTCAGGAGTATAAGTATCTACGTCAAAGGGATCCATCCTGGAAGCCTTTATTACAAAAGATTTACATGAATTGAAAGAATATTTCACTTTGTTTACCTTCTCTTGTAAGGACCCTACCAGTTGCTTGGTTACCTCCAATGTGAGGTCCAGTCTAGAGTGCTGAGTTCTTACAAAATCAAATGGTTCCTCACCCAGAATCCCAGATTTGGAAACTAGATCTTCTCCTAGAGTGAGGAGCTCTTCGAGCTCTACTTTCCACGCCTGGTAATTTTCAGTATCACTCTCCCACTGTTCAATTAGTGCTTCTTCCTGGTGAACAACCTGCTGGGCCGTGTATAGATCTGGGAGAGTGGATACTAGGAAACGCCGGATGTTTCCTATCTGCAGATTGGCCCATTCATCAACTGCTTGGGCTTTCTTCTTCATTACTCGAAGGGAGTCTATGTCACTCTGTGGAAATTCTTCCGAGGTGGAGGCCTTGGGAGGGACGACGCTGATGGGTCTGGCCAGCTCATAAAACAACCCAAGAAGGTTGGTATTCTTCTCCTTTTCTGCTTTGAGCCTCTGGGCCTCTTTCTCGTATCGGGCCTCCACTGCCCTTGCTGCTTCTTTCAGCAGGTCCACTTCACCCTACTTTCCTCTTTTACCCAGGTGTACCTCTGCGATATTATAGTCTGCGGGGTCTACAGTCGCTTCATCAGCATCTGGGGGAGGCATTGCTACTACCGCAACTGTTTCTCCGCCTGGCCCAGTTCGGAGGGTATGAACTGTCCGGGCCTTCTTTGTCTTCGGCGGGGCCTGAGCCAAGGCCATCATCTCGGCCAGAGAGATAGGGGCTATTGGAGTGAATGGGGCTTTTATTTTCTTTCTTTCCACCAGCCACGGAGGTGGGAGAGGTGGCCTTCCTACCAGAGTCTGTTCTTCTGATGCTCTCCCGGTGTCCGGTGGTGGTTGCTCCTTTTCAACAAGCACCTCCTCTGCTTTTCCTGTCGATGCTTTTTCTATTTCCTTTTCTGCCAGCACTTCTTCTTCAGCAACATCTTCAATTTCTATATCCTCGGCCTGATCTATGATGTCGATTGGTGAATTTGGACCCTGGTGGGCCTCTTCAAGGATTACCTCTTCAAGTTGCTCTTCTCCCTCTTCATCTTCTGCCCCCAGCTGGGTTTCTTCCGTCATTGGCATCTCTTTGGGTAGTATGGGAGGTATCTGGCCAAGATTCAAAGTTTGGGTCGTTGTTATTATGTGCCCGAAAGTGGCTCTCGGGAGTGGCCCTTGGAACACGGCGGCTGGGGTTACGGTTGTCCCCGAAGATCCACGTCCGGGTTCCCCAGCGGATGCCATTTGTTTAGATTACTGTTGGTCCACTCCGGGACCTTGTACTATCTGAGTCCCAAAGACAATCTCCAGTCTCAGCTCTTCTTTCTGCTGCTCTTTTTGTTCTGTAGCCTCTTCTAAATTTTGGAGATCCACAGCCTCTTATTCTTTCTCCGGGATCTCTATCCTGACTTGTGTGTCACCCCCTTGCAAGTTTCCAAATTCATCGGTTGCAAATAAATCAAACTCTTCTTCTGGAGGGGGACTGGCTGGGTCCTCTGTTTGTTCTGCCTCTCTCTCCGGTTCCAGAGAACTAGAAGAGAGGATCTCTACCTCTTTGGGGAGGGATGCCCTTG
>MU226331.1:1034513-1046526 GCA_018584345.1 Thuja plicata | reverse complement strand
ATGAACCAAGGCCCAGAAAACATAAGAAGTCATATAGAACTTCTTATCCTTGCCCAGCTGCCGGAGCTGGGAGTCGACATGGTTGGAAATGATAGTAGCCCACTCGAAGAATTGTCCGTTAGTGGACGTGGCGAACAGGAAATAGTACATCCATTTTGCAAATTCTTGGGTGAAGGGTTGCCCAAATACCCGTGCCAATGCAATCATCCCCATCTGGATGCTCTCTTTGAATTCAGAGCGGGAGATGTCAATATTCATTCTTTTGGGGTCCCTCTTCAAGACTTTGAGCCAGTTGGCGTTTATGTACAACCGAGAGCCCTCCTCCAGCTCGGTGAATTCTTTCAAGGCATCTGACCTTGTAACCACTGTAGCTTGATCAAATTGCGGGATGCCCAGGCCGATTTGGAAAGTGGCTGGGTCCAGGGACACCAGCGGAGTGGGGAATCCCGATGCCTTTGCTGCTGCTAACATGACGGCCCAGACGGCAGAGTTATAGTGGGCCGCCAGAGTTAGCACCAGCTCCGAAGACTACACGGAGTATGGGAAGCAAGATTCCCTGAGGATACCAGAACCTCCAATGTTAGTAGCAAGTGAATCTCCAGCCTGTCGCTGTATATGCATGATTTTCACTAGAGCCTCCATTTCTGCCCAAGTCCCGACGCTGGTGTCGGTCATCATCTTTATCTTGGACTCAATCTTCGAGCCCACAATCTCCTCACCCTACATATACTTCATGGTGAGGGGGAGCTTTGCCAGGGCCTTCTCTATCTTAGACTTTGCTGCTGCCCTGGTCTCGGTGGTGGATGAAAACTCTGTACTTCCGGGAGGAGATGATGCGGATGCTTCAGACATGATTGTAAAGTAAAGTCCGGACCTGCGAGATAAAGCGACCGTGAGAACATAGTTATCAAAACAAAATCATAACTCTGGGGTCCAGAGATCTTACCACCGCGCCGCTTGCTTTTCCTGAAAAGTTAGTTTTTGCATAAGTGTCCGAAAAGCAAAATATGAACCTAGCACTTCCAGTATATCTCCGGGTCCAAGAAAATTTGTCACACTAGATGAAGACAATGGGATAGATGATGAAAGGGACCCGCAACCTAGATAAGTGACCGTTAGTAAAAAATAATGTGGAAGTAGGTTCACGTGGATGCCACGTGCGATAGCATTGAATGGATGGGATGGCACTGGCGGCGGAGGAGACAACTCGAACGCGTGAAAAGGGAAAGCCACTTGGCGGGAAGTAATTGCGCACATGGGAAATGAATAAGGCTCTGACAGCCATGATGGAGGAGAGAGAAAAATGCCCGTTTGAAACCAACCATGAGCCGAGTTTCAAACAGGTGGTTTTCTGCCCCGAGGCCAACTTGAAGAGAAAAACCAATAGCAAAGGTGACTCGACCAGCTCGTTGAGCCACCTATAAGGATATACAGAGGGCCGACGGATATATTCATGGGATGGGGGAATATATACAAGGGTTACCTACAGAAATATATACATATATGTATGAATATACATCAATGTACACGCGGGTGACTCCCGCGACAAAACCAGATGAAGCCAAAATCAAAAATATACAACTATTTACGCTATATACATGATATCTACAAACTACTTACAGACCATTTACAGGTATTTACAAATATTCACAAGCTATTTACAAACCATTTACAACTTATCCACAATTATTATCAACTATTTACATCTGCACAGAAGGTGGACAACCTTCTGACAGAGCCAACCCACCAACGGGTGGCGAACCAGAGGCAAGAAAAGAACAGACGACAGAAACAAAACGAAACAAAACAACAACAAACGAAAACCAAAACCAGGAGAAAACAACACAAAAAGAAAACGAACAGAAGACAGAGAGAAGGGAAGCAAAAGCACCAACCTGAAAATGCAGAAGGTGGAGGAAGGGATTACCGAGTGAACTCTGCAACACTTGAATCATTAGTTAGCCAGAATCACTACCACGGAGCACTCGCATACGTCAGAGAACACAACAGGAGTTTAAGCTTTGATTACTGCAAATTCTCTACAAACTCTATTAATCGCTCTGAAAATGCTATATTTTGCTCTAAGTGCTCAAAGGTTTTAATCGCGGTAAATGTGAAAATGACAGGTAAGCTCTATTTATACCCACGGTAAAAGCCATCCTCCTCCTTCCAGAGTTTTTAGGTTAGAGGAAAATTCCAGACTCCGGACCCGGGGATTCCTCGCGATGATGTTCCTAAGACTTAGGAACATCGTCGTGAGAAATCCCGGAGTCCAGAATCAAACTTCCCAATGAAAGACCACCTCCGGGATCCGGGAGGGGAAGAACAAACCAAGAAAACAACACACTCCGGGGAAGAAAACCCCGGAGAAGAAAGAGAAAAGCAAAGAAAAAAGGGGGACCCAACATTTTGCACACAAAATGTAGGGACGGGGATGCAGGGCATAACAAATGGCGACTATCTGGGACAAATGCCTTAGCGCATTTGAGAACCATAGAATCTCTGGTTAGCACAACTAGAATAAATCGTCCTCTCGAAGCATTTGACAAGTAGAGGACCGCATATCCAAGAGAACCCGACCATACAGGAGTCAGTCCATAGCTTTTCATTAGTGGTGTCGTGTGTGCTTTGGAAGAAAATCAAGCCGATGACCTCTGGGAGAAAATAGAGAAACGACACTAATTACATCGAACCAGTCATCAATTTAATTGCCTCCCGCCCGGAGTCCAGAATTTTATCCCGCTTATCCCCATTATTTCATTTATTGATTCCTAGGTAGGGAAGGCGGTACTTCTTTCACCATTGAGCCCAAGCTTAGCTAAAATTCAAATGGCGGTACTTCTTTCACCTATCCACCTATATTTAGATATTTGGAGAGGATAAAACTCCGGACCCGGAAGGAATTCCTTTAGATTTTCAGACATGGATCAACCAATCAGTATAGCTAATCTACCCTCGACGTGTCTGATTACTTGTTCCTTACATTATTATTGTTCACTGATTGCCAGACTCCCAGAAACAACACCCAATGGAGTTTGCTCAAAAATGTGTCGTAACTTGCAAATAATCCTGGAGACCGGGTCGATTCCACCGTGATAAAGATAGATTTTAGAGTTCACCATGCTGAAGGCATTGTACCAAAAGCCAAAGTTATGCGGAGCATTCCCGTTCTACAAGACGACACAAAACATTGGGGCCAAAAGAAAACCAAAAAGTGAAAATGAAGACAAAAAAAAGCAAAAGGGAAGACTGCCCCGGAAGACAGCCAACAAACTATTTACAAGGGGAAACTTACATAAAATACAATTTTGGACAAACTTACCCTTACTCGAAGTAATGTTTGAGAAACTGCCCATTAATAGGCAATGTGACAGGTTCTCCAGTCAAGGTATTAAGGCGATAAGTATTTGCCCCGCAGATTTCTGAAATCAAATATGGTCTGAGCCAGAGCCGTTGGAACTTGGTGTGCTTTCCCTTCTTCTCTCGGGCCTTATCCCACAACAGGACTAGATCCGAGATCTGAAAAGCCTTGTATTGGGCTCTTCTGTCAAACCATCATTTTACTACTGCTTGGTGACGTGCTAAATGTTCAAGGGATGCGTCTCGTTGTTCCTCTATCCTTACTAGGTTTAAGAGTCGAACCTCCACAATGTTGTCCCTGTTGCTAAATTCCTGCATAAATTATAAAACTGGGATCTGTAAGTTGACTGGGAATACAGGGTTCTGACCATAAACCAAGTGGAATGGGGATGTCCCCAGGGCGGCCTTAATGCGAATACAATCCACCCAGAGGGCGTATCTCAATTTTTGGTGCCAATCCCGGAGATTTTGCTCCAATAGATGTTTGATCACCTCAAGTAGATTCTTGTTCATTGATTCAGCAACACCATTTCCCTGAGGGTAATAGTTGCTGGAGAACTTCAGTGTGATCTTTCGGTTGTAGGTCCATTCGAGCAATTGTGCGGAAGAGAATGCTGGACCATTGTCACATACCAAAGCAAAGGGCATTCCAAACCTCGTGACGATGTTCTCTTCCAAGAACTTGATAACCACGTTCGCTGTGTTGTTTTTGCAAGGTATAGCATCAGACCACCGGGTGAAATAATCAGTAGCAGTCAGGATGTATTGGTGGTTGGCAGATGAGTTGGGGTTGATCTCCCCGATGAAGTCAAATGTCCACTGGGTAAAGGGTCTAGCCTCATAGACTGGTTGCAGAGGCATGGCTGGGTTACACTCATGATGCGCTGCGGTTTGGCAAGTATGGCATTTCCTGACATGAGCAGAAACATCTCTGAAGATACAGGGCCAATAGTATCCGGCCCGGAGGATCTGATGGGCAGTGGCGTCAGCTGAGCCATGCCCGGTTCCAAACTGTCCGTGAAATTCATCAATTATTTTCACAGCTTGGTCTCTATCGATGCACCGAAGGTACACTCCCTCATAGTTCCGATGGTAAAGCGCGAAGTTTTTGATCATGAAATTTGTGCTTTTCATCCGCAGGGCACGGCGTTTGTGGGGAGGTAATCCCTCCGGGCATTTGTTATTTAACAGCAAATACACTAGATCAGTATACCACGGATCCTGGGTAATGGACTCCACTGTGTAAGTATGACATTCTATGTGGGGAGTCTCTTCTGCTATTATTTGGCTTAGTCCCTGGCATCAGACTATTTTCATGGGCTGCATCTCTAAATCGTATTCCTGGAGGATGGCCATCCATTTCCCTTGTCTCTCGCCCAATTCACTTTGCATCAGCAGAGATTTGACAGCTTGGTCCGGGATGATAGCATGTACTTTGCTCTGGAGAATATAATGCCAGAATTTCTTCACGGCGCAAATGAGAGCAAAGGCCTGTTTTTCCAGTGGCGAATACCGGACTTTGGCGTTCTTAAAGGGGGAACTCATGAAAGCAATTTGTCATTCCTCCCCGTTAACCTTCTGGGTTAACACTGCCGCGGAAGAATGCGGCGAAGCAAAAGAGTATATATAGAATGGAAGAGAGTAGTCCAGACTAGCCAGGACAGGTGCCTTTGTTATGGTTTGTTTTATCTGGGTGAATGCCCGCTTTTCTTCGGGACTCCACTCAATTTTGGTATCCTTTTTCATCATTTCGTTGAGTGGCTTGACGATCTCTGCGAATCCTGTGATGAATCAACGCACAAAGTTGATTTTTCTGAAGAAGGATCGCATTTCTTTCTTGCTGCTAGGCATCTGTAAGTTCAACAATGCTTCGACTCTATCAGGGTCAATGGATATACCCTTCTCAGAGATGATATGCCCTAGCAATTTCCCTTCGGTGACCCCGAATATGCACTTCTTGGGGTTGAGGGATATTTCGTACCGGTGACATCTCTCGCAGATCTGAGCGAGGTGGGTGGCGTGATCACGCCTGTCCCGGGAGAAGACGGTTAAATCATCCATGTAGATGATTATGCATCGATTTACAAGGCCTTCAAATGCAATGTCCATGGCCTTCTGAAAGGTAGCCCCGACGTTGATTAATCCGAAGGGCATTCTTCTATAAGCAAACGTTCCCCACTTGGTGGTAAACGCTGTCTTCTCTCTATCCTCGTATTTAACCATAACTTGGTTGTATCCCGAATATCCATCCAAGAAAGACATCATCTGGGATCCATTTACTATCTGCAACACCTCATCCAACGAGGGGAGAGGGTGATTATCTTTTTTAGATGCCTTGTTCAGATTCCAAAAATCCACGCAAAGGCGGATCTCACCATTTTTCTTCCTAACTGGGACCAGGTTGGCAACCCATGTAGTATGCCGGATCGGGAAAATGATCCAAGCTGACAACAGTTTTTCTACCTCCTGACGAATCAGAGGCTCTATCAGTGGGTTAACTGGTCTTTGCTTTTGCCGAAAGGGCTTAGCATCTGGTTTCAGGGGAATGGTATGAGTCATGATGGAGGTGTCATAAGTTTTCAAATCTTCATACCCCCAGGAAATCACATCAATGTATTCTCAGAGAACTGCGAGAATCTTCTCCTTTTCCTCAGGGGAGCAGGAGGTGCCTATGTGGATGATCTTCTCTTCACCGGGCTGGCCGATGTTGAATTTTTTGAATTTTCCTCCCTCAGGGGAGGATGAAACCTTCTCACAGGCCCGGGGGTCCGAGTCAAAGATTCTCTCTAACGCAACCACCCCCTTAGGGATAGTGTTGGTGGGAAAGTCCATGATCCCATCATCTTCACCACCCTGTCCAGTGTCATCGTGGTCTCGTTCCTCCACTATCTGATCCTCTAAAATACCAACATTGGCCATGAAGGCCAGGATATGTTGATCGTCCTTGAAGACCTGAAAGTGGGTAACATTGTCTGGAATGGAGGGGGTGGGGACCATCTCAACTAAAAATCTCCGGAGTCGTGAGCCAGCCATCGGCTCAAGTGTGCTGGCAGAAACAGCTAGGGCATCCGGGATGTAGTTTTGTCACCGGGGAATAAGCTCAATGCCAAAGGCATCAAAATCTTTAATAAGGCTCCAAGCTTGGTTGCGGTACGTGGCCAGCCTTTTGTCATGACATGTGTATTGACTCTGAATCTGTTTGACAACCAACTCTGAATCACCCAGAGCCCGGAGGCGAGTGATACCTTTCCTCAGTGTGAATAGGAGTCCAAGGACCAAAGCCTCGTACTCCATGACGTTGTTTGTGCAGTTAAACTACAACCTGTAGGAAGCGAGGAAGGATTTCCCTCGCGGGTTGATTAATTCTACCCCTACCCCACAGCCTTGTTTGGATCGGGACACGTCAAATTTAAGGGTCTACAAGTCATTGTTTGTAATCTGGGGCTAGGGAGGGGGAGTTTTCTTTGGATCGTTGCTGGGAGACTTGGGGATTTTCTCCTGGGCTACCGGCGTAAAAGTGGAATTTATCCCCGGAGGCATTTCGGTTTGTGATCCCTGGGCAGGCGACACCAAAGGGGTGCATCCCGTAGAAGTACTGGGTCCCAGGGAATCGGTTGCATGTTCACTCCGGAGGATATCAAGCTACCGGGTAGCGATAGACCGACATGGCTCACACTCGTGCTCTGAATGTTTTTGGTAATGCAATCGGCACCAAGTGCTAGATAGGAGTGTGGCAAGGGTCGTTGTGGGGCCTTGAGAGTTGACTTTAACTCTCAACTTTTCTTCCAAGTCCTGTGCTCTTTGTAGCACTATGGGATCCTCTCCGGGGATGAAATCAAATGTTAAAATTTCAAGAGGTCGGTACACCCCCAGAGAAGATTCAGAGAAAAGGACTTCATTGACCCTCCCTACTTCGGTAAGGGCCTGTTTCATCCAGGGTTCACTTTCAACCCGGATCTGATTGGATTCTCCTTCCCAAGGAAGCCACAAGTGGGTGAAGTCGGTCGAAAAGTATCCATTTAAGGACTTAGACCAATTCCAACTTAGTAACATCCCGTAAGTCTCTGGGATGTCCACCACTTGGATGTTGATAATGCTGGCTATCCTGGGGTCCTGGATAAGATGTCTCCGGACATTTTTTAGTTCCCCCACCATTTTCACAGCAGTCTTGTCCAGCTGGATCACTGCGCCATTAGACGGGGTGGGGTGGAGTCCGAGCTTCTAGCAAATGGATAAGGGCATGATGTTACTCGAAGCTCTTGAGTCTACTAGGCAGTTGTGTATATTTTTGCCATAAATTTTCAGGCCTAGCAGGAAGGGAGGATCCTCATTATTTCTCTGGAAGACAGCCGCGTTAGCATCTTCGAATGAGACCGTCTTGGGTGGGCGGCTAACTGGCTCCGGGTTCCCTAAGAGCTTCAGAAGGGACTTCTTCTGCTTAGGAAAATTTAGCAAAACCTCCATCAAGGTCATGGAGGTGGTGGTCTGCTCTAGCGCCTTTGTAATATCAAATCTTCCTCCCGAGAACTGGTGATTTTCTTCTGCGAGATCCTTTGCTTGGTTAGGGCTAGGACCTTTTGGAGGGGCAGGTCGATCAATTGCATTACCCCAGGGAGGAGGAGTATCTTTAATAGGAGGTACGGGCATGTAAGTCGGTCCTTTACCCACCTGGCTTTGAGTGTTGTATGGAGCCCGTGGGTTGGTAAAGGCGTTGGCCTCAAAGGGTAGAATGGATTCATCAAAGAATCCCTGCAATTCAGACTCTTCTTCATCTTCTCTAGAGGTTCTGAAGAAGATGGTATCACAGGTGAAAGCACTGTGAGTTTTCTCTTGGACAGGGGGCTCTGGAGGAGCGGTACCATGTGATTTCTGCCTGTCTAGTTGGGAGATCATTATGAATTTCTCCAAAGTGGCACAATTCACTTCATTATGCGAACCTGTATCATGCAGCCGACACCAATTGGTCATGGGCTGGAAGTCTATGACTGGCGTAAAGTGGGATGGTCCAGCACCATTTTGGCTGGTGTTTTGATTCGGAGGTGGGCCTCCGGTGTTAGCGTTGTTATTCCATTATTGTTGGTTGGGCCTTGGCCTGTTGTTGAAGTTTCTTCCCCCGACATTGTTGTTTCGTTGGCCGGAGAAGATATTTCCCCGCTGGGAATTTAAGTTTTGGGGCGCGTAAGATCCAGCCTTCAGCTGACCCATGTCCATGGTTAGGGTGGACAGCATTCGCCAGAGGGACTCAACCTCAGCGGTCAATTGAGTGTTAGCGTCACAATGGGATGGTTGTGGCTGTTGTTGGTTTCTAGGGAAAGCAGCAGGATTAACCGGAGTCGAGGGCAGAAATCCTGCAACCGCGGACGACTGGAAGAAGGGCACTCCGGTCTGCTGTGTCTGAGTTTGTTGGGTCTGCTGTGGTTGATTCCAAGGGAAAACTTTCAGACCCGATGTCATTTGGGTCTGGGAGGGGTAGACATATCGCGCTTGTTGGTCTACCAAAGGTGGCGGGGGATTCACCGCCATTGAAGGGGCACCTATTGCCAGATTGGGATTGTAACCCCCAGCATAAGCAGTTCTGTCGGGGACTATGTTGAAAGGTGTGTTCTGTCCAATCCCTCCCGAGGATTTATTAAGACCGCGGGATAACTCTAAGGCCAGATTATAGACTTTTGCCAAAGTATCCCGGTCGCCCGGGGCGGTTGTTCTCCAGAGGAGAGTGGCAACGAAAGGGTCCATCGCATTGAGATATGTCTGTATGGTAACATCTGGTGATGGGAAAAAAGGGCCTGTGCACCTCTTCAGGGCGCGCTGGAACCTATGGTTAAATGCTACGAGAGGCTTATTGGGTTCCTTTCTGATGGAGATGAACTGACTGTGGGACCAGGCTGGGTCCACATGCACCTGAAAGGCAGCCAAGAAGGCGTCCTCCATATCCTGCCATGTGTTGATGGAGTTGGTGGGAAGGTTCAGGTACCAGTTCAACTCACTTTGTCCCAAGGACAAGGGAAACATGCAGGTCACAACATCTTCATGTTGGATCCGGTGTCGATTCATGGCATCTTTATATGCCTGTAAGTGTTCTTCTGCGGTCCGTGGGCCTAAGTGCTCGTATCGCAGGCAAATCTTCTCCGGGTGAGAAGGTAGGTCGTTGGTTGCGCCCGGAAAAGTACCCATTGGGGACCCAGCATTTCCAAAATATATAGCCATTGGGGGAACTATATGTTGGGTAGTTTGAGTATTGGTTCCCGGGACCGTCTGGGGAGTTTGAGCACTAGTTGATATGGTAGATCCCCAGACAATGGTGGCTGATAGGACTTTTGACGTCCATTTCTTTTGAGCAGGAGGCTCGAGTTTGACAAACCTTCCGAGATTCAGGGCAGATCTAAGATTCTTTCAAATTTAGCAGGGGAAAAGGACCCAATCCCACTAAAGGCTTGTCTCCTAAAACTACAACTTGGGGAACCCTCAGGAGGTGTAAAATCAGAATCTTGGGAGGGGGACAAGCTCATGCCCTCCTTCTAGCGCCAGTTTCTGTTAACGGGGTTTTGCTGACCGGGTCCGCCAACAGTCATAAGTTGTCACCAAATTTCAGAGTCCGGAGAAATTGGCCAACTCCGCCTGTAAAGGTTGTCCGGGGGAAATAAATCCTCTGGGCCTTCAAGCACCTGGGTGTTGGGTCACGATGGTGCGGGGCTCGGTTGGGAGAGGTGACTGTTTTCGAGGGGGATAGCTGGTTACTTCAACTCATTCCTCCTGGCGATTCTATTTAGTGAGGGTTTTCCCAGAGTATTCCACACTTTGCAAATAAAATGAAAAATATCCTGCAGGGTTAGAAACATTTATCTAACTATAGTCATGCTGAAAGGTCCGGAACATCAATAATACTCTGAAAGACTATACTAAATACCAAAGAAATACACAACCATCAGCTATTATTTTATCAGTAGCGGGAATAAAGAGGTCGTTAATCTACTTTAACCATTCAGAGCAAAGGACGTGCAGAATATTAAAACATGAAATACCATTAACTCAGAAGCAGAGATGATAACAACAGCATTGCCATGAATACTTCCTTCTTCATTAATGTTCAATCCAGTAAGCACTGGTGTGTGATACAATAGTGGCTCCAAGGGAGCATTTAACTACTAAGAACAGAACAAAAGAGCATTGAGCCCTGCAATTTGAACAAGCTAGAAATTACTTTGCTATTTCTTATGGACAACAAAATCATCAATTTCGTCAACCCTTGGAAATGGGTCGATTCGCCTATTTATACAACTCTTTAACCCTAACCCTAAATTACTGCATTTAAATAAAATACAATATATGGGGGCCAGTACTACCTGCACCACCCTACAAAAGACCTGGAGATGGAATAGGTCTGCCAGGTCAGAGGAAGAAGATAAGAATATATATCGGAAGAATCAGCCTCGCGGAGAGAGCCAGAGAGAGGAAAGAAGAAAGTAGGTCCTTCTGGAATCGAGGCTACATGCCTCATAAATGAGAAACGCGGCACCCTGTCTCCAACGTGCCAGGTGTACCTTTGAATGGTGCCTCGAGAATACCATTATCATAAACCAACTGTCAAGCCAATGCCTCTTAATGTGTACAACTACCTTCTGACAGTCTTAATTAACCGCCTCTGAAAGTGACCGGTCGGCCTCGGGGACCGGGACGTAGATCACTTTAAAGAATACAAAATTATGGATCCGAGACTCCGGGATCTGGGAACTTACGTCCCCAAAAGAATAAAGAATACTGAATGCTCAAACTTCCCCATTCCCAGGGAATGCTCAAGGCTATTTATTATCACCAAAGGCCTGAAGGAGGCGGAAAATACCATCTTCATCAACCTTCTTCAAACTGGCCTTTCTGAATCTGGCCATCTCAACTTGTTCCCCTAGTTCCGGAACATCACTTTTAAACTCATCCGCCTTCTTTGCGGCATCGTGGCCTTTGAGCACCAGCTTGGTCAACTTAATCATTTTGGCCCCATCAATTCCTTCCGGAGATTGATACCGAGAACCCACCATTTCATCAAATCTTCCCAAAACTGACTCCTCAGGAGTATAAGTATCTGCGTCGAAGGGATCCATCCCGGAAGCCTTTATTACAAAAGATTTACATGAATTGAAAGAATATTTCACTTTGTTTACCTTCTCTTGTAAGGACCCTACCAGTTTCTTGGTTACCTCCAATGTGAGGTCCAGTCTGGAGTGCAGAGTTCTTACGAAATCAACTGGTTCCTCACCCAGAATCCCGGATTTGGAAACTAGATCTTCTTCTAGAGTGAGGATCTCTTCGAGCTCTGCTTTCCACGCCTGGTAATTTTCAGTATCACTCTCCCACTGTTCAATTAGTGCTTCTGCCTGGTGAACAACCTGCCAGGCCGTGTATAGATCCGGGAGAGTGGATACTAGGAAACGCTGGATGTTTCCTATCTACAGATTGGCCCATTCATCAACTGCTTGGGCTTTCTTCTTCATTACTCACAGGGAGTCTATGTCGCTCTGCGGTAATTCTTCAGAGGTGGAGGCCTGGGGAGGGACGGCGCTGATGGGTCTGGCCAGCTCATAAAACAACCCAAGAAGGTTGGCATTCTTCTCCTTTTCTGCTTTGAGCCTCTGGGCCTCTTTCTCGTATCGGGCCTCCA
>MU226331.1:966003-1034463 GCA_018584345.1 Thuja plicata | reverse complement strand
CGGCGCTGATGGGTCTGGCCAGCTCATAAAACAACCCAAGAAGGTTGGCATTCTTCTCCTTTTCTGCTTTGAGCCTCTGGGCCTCTTTCTCGTATCGGGCCTCCACTGCCCTTGCTGCTTCTTTCAGTAGGTCCACTTCACCCTGCTTTCCTCTTTTACCTAGGTGTACCTCTGTGATATTATAGTCTGCGGGGTCTGCAGTCACTTCATCGGCATCTGGGGGAGGTGTTGCTACTACCACAACTGTATCTCCGCCCGGCCCAGTTCGGAGGGTATGAACTGTCTGGGCCTTCTTTGTCTTCAGCGGGGCCTGAGCCAAGGCCATCATCTCGGCCAGAGAGATAGGGGCTATTGGAGTGGATGGGGCTTTTCTTTTCTTTATTTCCACCAGCCATGGAGGTGGGAGAGGTGGCCTTCCTACCAGAGTCTGTTCTTCTGATGCTCTCCCGGTGTCCGGTGGTGGTTGCTCCTTTTCAACAAGCACCTCCTCTGCTTTTCCTGCCGGCGCTTTTTCCATTTCCTTTTCTGTCGGCACTTCTTCTTCAGCAACATCTTCAATTTCTATATCCTCGACCTGATCTATGATGTCGATTGGTGAATTTGCACCCTGGTCGGCCTCTTCGAGGATTACCTCTTCAAGTTGCTCTTCTCCCTCTTCATCTTCTGCCCCCGGCTGGGTTTCTTCCGTCATTGGCATCTCTTTGGGTAGTATGGGAGGTATCTGGCCAAGATTCAAAGTTTGGGCCACTGTTATTATGTGTCCGAAGGTCGCTCCCGGGAGTGGCCCTTGGAACATGGCGGCTGGGGTTACGGTTGTCCCCAAAGATCCGGGTCTGGGTTCCCCAGCGGATGCCATTTGTTCAGATTACTGTTGGTCCACTCCGGGACCTTGTACTGTCTGAGTCCCGGAGACAATCTCCGGTCTTAGCTCTTCTTTCTGCTGCTCTTCTTGTTCTGCAGCCTCTTCTAAATTCTGGAGATCCACAGCCTCTTGTTCTTTCTCCGGCATCTCTGTCCCAGCTTGTGTGTCGCCCCCTTGCAAGTTTCTGAATTCATCGGTTGTAAATAAATCAAACTCTTCTTCTAGAGGGGGACTGGCTGGGTCCTCTGTTTGTTCCACCTCTCTCCGGTTCTGGAGAACTAGAAGAGAGGATCTCTACCTCTTTGGGGAGGGATGCCCTTGGCGCTGGTTCTGCCTTTGGCTATTGGATGTGCTTCCTTTTGTTCCTCCGGGTGATCAAAGGTGGCCCCACATCTGCCATTGCTGCTACCTCCAGAGGATCCACCCCCATCGCCATCGTCATTAAGGCAGCCAGTGACGGGGAGGAAGGAGGACGAATTGGTCTAGACATGAGCGGGGGAGTTGCCAGCTTCGTTAATAATTGCTCCCTCATTTGCTGGGAGGCTGCCATGGTTTGTTGAATCTTGTATGGGAATCTGTTGCACGGAGGGGGTGACGGCTATCCCCTTTCCTTTGACTGCGCCCTATGCAGAAGTCCCGGCTGGTGAAGATGTCCCGGCCCCCGGAGTCGATCTTAATACCGGCGGTGAAGTTGCTCTTTGTGGTGGTCGGGGACCAAGGCGTGCACTCCCGGGGCACACCCGCTTGAAATATGTATGACTTCTCTCGAAAATTGCCCGAGTGAAGTCCTCGATTGTATGATCTTCTTGGGCGGCCCAATTTATTGCGGGCAGTGCCAACTTATCAATCCCCTTTTCTTTGTACTGGGGATCTGTGGTAGGGGTGGTGTCAGAGAAGCCCTCCGGGAATCTCTGGAGCTTTAGCTCCTGCATCATTCCAGCCGTCATCCTATCATAATGCCGATTGCGCACATCCATATCATCCTGGCGATCCGCCCAGAAGTCTTCTATGTGTGCTTGGTGGGGCTATGAGGCCCGAGGTAGTGCTATTGCTATTTGGCCATGCGAATCAAAGTTCTTACGCGCCAGGTAAAAATCCTGCAAGTTGTAACTTTTAAGTTCATTGTCTGCCTCCTTTGCGGCGGCCAGACTATAGGTATAGTTCCCACAAGAGATCGAGAAAGAAACATTGGTGACCTTCTTGAGGCCCAAGAAGGTATGCAGCTCTGTCATTTGTCTGCAATACTCCAGCAGCATGATCTTGTCCCCGCAATGCCTGGGCAACAAGTAGGGTTTCTCAGAGAAGCCGGCGACCCTAATGTAGGTATGCTACTGGAACTGAATGTAGTAGTGCCCATAACTACTAACCAATTTCATCACCTCAGTAGATAGGCGGTATCCGGCATCTCGGGCGGGCGTCAGCAGATGATGGTAAACAAAATAATCATTTATCCGGCAGTAACTGGGGAAGCTGGCCTCCCATTGGATCTGTGGGAAATGGTCCCACGGTGCTTTTTGTCCCAGACCAAATCTGAGGACGCCGTCTGTAAGCAGGCCATTAGAGCGGGGCCTCTGATGAACCAAGGCCCAGAAAACATAAAAAGTCATATAGAACTTCTTATCCTTGCCCAGCTGCCAGAGCTGGGAGTCGACATGGTTGGAAATGATGGTAGCCCAGTCGAAGAATTGTCCGTTAGTGGACATGGCGAACAGGAAATAGTACATCCATTTTGCAAATTCTTGGGCGGAGGGTTGCCCAAATACCCGTGCCAATGCAATCATCCCCATCTGGATGCTCTCTTTGAATTCAGAGCGGGGGATGTCCATCTTCATTCTTTTGGGGTCCCTCTTCAAGACTTTGAGCCAGTTGGCGTTTATGTACAACCGAGAGGCCTCCTCCAGCTCGGTGAATTCTTTCAAAGCATCTGACCTTGTAACCACTGTAGCTTGATCAAATTGCGGGATGCCCAGGCCGATTTAGAAAGTGGCTGGGTCCAGGGACACCAGCAGAGTGGGGAATCCTGATGCCTCTGCTGTTGCTAATATGACGGCCCGGACGGCGGAGTTATAGTGGGCCGCCAGAGTGAGCACCAGCTCCGGAGACTGCACGGAGTATGGGAAGCAAGCTGCCCTGAGGATACCGGAACCTCCAATGTTAGTAGCAAGTGAATCTCCAGCCTGTCGCTGTATATGCATGATTTTCACTAGAGCCTACATTTCTGCCCAAGTCCCGACGCTGGTGTCGGTCATCATCTTTATCTTGGACTCAATTTTTGAGCCCACAATCTCCTCACCCTACATATACTTCATGGTGAGGGGGAGCTTTTCCAGGGCCTTCTCTATCTTAGACTTTTCCACTGCCCTGGTCTCGGTGGTGGATGGCAACTCCGAACTTCCGGGAGGAGATGATGCAGATGCTTCAGACATGATTGTAAAGTAAAGTCCGAACCTACGAGACAAAGCGACCGTCAGAACATAGTTATCAAAACAAAATCATAACTCCGGGGTCTGAAGATCTTACCACTGCGCCGCTTGCTTTTCTTGAAAAGTTAGTTTTTGCATAAGTGTCCGAAAAGCAAAATATGAACCTAGCACTTCCACTATATCTCCGGGTCCGGGAAAATTTGTCACACTGGATGAAGACAATGGGATAGATGACGAAAGGGACCCGCAACCCGAAGAAGTGACCATTAGTAAAGAATAATGTGGAAGTAGGTCCACGTGGATGCCACATGCGATAGCATTGAATGGATGGGATGGCACTGGCGGCGGAGGAGACAACTCGAACGCGTGAAAAGGGAAAGCCACTTGGCCGGAAGTAATTGCGCGCATGGGAAATAAATAAGGCTCTGATAGCCATGATGGAGGAGAGAGAAAACTACCCATTTGAAACTAGCCATGAGCCGAGTTTCAAACAGGTGGTTTTCTACTTCGAGGCCAACTTGAAGCGAAAAACCAACAGCAAAGGTGACTCGACCAGCTTGTCGAGCCACCCGGAAGGATATACAGAGGGCCGAAGGATATCTTCATGGGATGGGGAATATATACAAGGGTTACCTATAGAAATATATACATATATGCATGAATATACATCAATGTACACGCGGGTGACTCCCGTGACAAAACCAGACGAAGCCAAAACCAAAAATATACAACTATTTACGCTATATACATGATATCTACAAACTACTTACAGACTATTTACAGGTATTTAAAAATATTCACAAGCTATTTACAAACCATTTACAACTTATCCACAATTATTAACAACTATTTACATCTACACAGAAGGTGGACAACCTTTTGATAGAGCCAACCCACCAATGGGCGGCGAACCAGAGGCAAGAAAAGAACAGACGACAGAAATGAAATGAAACGAAAGAACAACAAACGATAACCAAAACCAGGCGAAAACAACACAAAAAGAAAACGAACAGAAGACAGAGAGAAGGGAAGCGAAAGCACCAACCTGAAAATGCAGAAGGTGGAGGAAGGGATTACCGAGTGAACTCTGCAACACTTGAATCGTTAATTAGCCAGGATCACTACCACGGAGCACTCGCGTACGTCAGAGAACACAGCAGGAGTTTAAGCTTTGATTACTGCAAATTCTCTGCAAACTCTGTTAATTGCTCTGAAAATGCTATATTTCTCTCTAAGTGCTCAAAGGTTTTAATCGCGGTAAATGTGAAAATGACAGGTAAGCTCTATTTATACCCACGGTAAAAGCCATCCTCCTCCTTCCAGAGTTTTTAGGTTAGACGAAACTTCCAGACTCTGAACCCGGGGATTCCTCGCGATGATGTTCCTAAGACTTAGGAACATCATCGCGAGCAATCCCGGAGTCCGGAATCAAACTTCCCAACGAAAGACCACCTCCAGGATCCGGGATCTGGGAGGGGAAGAACAAACCAAGAAAACAACACACTCTGGGGAAGAAAACCCCAGAGAAGAAAGAGCAAAGCAAAGAAAAAAGGGGGACCCAACATTTTGCACACAAAATGTAGGGACGGGGATACAGGGCATAACAACAGGCTCCTGGAAAAGTTGATATAGAGTGGGCTAGGTAGAGACACAGATGAGTTTAGGTTTCTAGACAGGTCCCTCTACAGGTTCCATTACAGGTATAGGATCCACAGAGACCTCCATCTCCACTAATATAGGTTGATCCTACAGTAGATCCACAAATTAGTACAGCACAAGTGATACCACAGGTTCCCTTAGAACCACAGGCACCTCAGGCCCCTCCAGCATCACATGCACCTCCAGTTCCTCCCATTGTGGAAAAATTAGTTTAGGATGTTCGATGATTACAGGAAGGAATGACTATAGTTACTAGTCGGTTGGATCATGTTACGACTATGTTGTAGCAGTTCTTGGCTACTTTAGCTCAGTTACCTACCAGTGCTAGCACTAGTCAGGCACCACCTTCCACATAGGATAGATCAGGTGATGGGGATCCCGATGGCATAGGAGGTTCGGGTATAGGTATTGTAGGAGATGGATCAGGTGGCCCTGCTAGGTCATGAGATAGATAGGGATCTATGATATCCAAATATTGTATTGATGTATCATGTGGAGTTTTGATCAGGAATTTGATATATGGATCATTTTGGTGATGTATCTTTGATATATAGATTTGTTATAGACATTTGATGATGGACATTTATTTATGATGATCTTCCATTGATTCCGCTTTGATGATGTTGTTGTGAGATTTATTTTAAGCAAATCTACATGATTCTATGATGCATTTACTTTTTATTATACTATGGATGTAATGTCTTAGAGTATGACATAGATAAATGGATGCAAATGATGTTAATGCAACTTATTTCTATATAATTTTCTGATCTTATCATGATGTATGGTTTATGCAATGCAATGATATGGATGCAATACTTAGTGCAATGGTAAGATGAATGCAACTATATTTTGGATTTTGATGTATGCAACTTAATTTATGAAATGCAATTCCTAAATGATGATTGGATAAATGACTAATGATTAATGCTTCTTTTCTTGTCTCTTGATATGAATATATAATGAACAATGATTAATGATATGAATGCAAAAGATAATCTCACATTGATGATTTGAAACCCTTGAATTGATGTATCCCCCACATTAATTAACCCCCTTGAACTTGGAAAAATGCTAACAATAAAGCCATTAAACTAACATGAAAATACAATTAATCTAACATGAAAATGCAATGCAACAAATTGTCCTTGAGGTTTGCAAAATAAATGCAAACAGAGATATATTTTCATCATTGAGCATTGTGGAACTAGGAGTTGGATCAATCCTTACTGGTGCCACTATGACCATAAGGATATGAATATGACTTTCAACTCATTTGGTAACCTTCTGCGAAACCGAGTACAACCCTCACTAGTTGAATGACCAACTATGGGAGTATGAATACTGGTTTAATTGGATTTAATATTGCAAGTGGATGTTGGTATTAAGATATTGAAGATCTAAATAGCCAAGGTATCCTTTTGTGTAAACAAACAAAGGTTAACCCTTCTTCCTATATGAATGTCCTCGATGGTTCTTTGATGACCATGTCCTTAGATGAATTCACACAAGTTAAAGGATCTTCCTCAAAACAGTCACACAGAAGTTAAGAAAACATCATGTCTCCATCATCGCCAATCTAGTTGAAACATCATTGATTAGCTAAAGAGAACATGACTTGAAAAAGTCAATGAAAAATGCATCAAAAATTCCAAGTGTTTTGAAATGTATCAAGATTTTCAAAAAGAATTCTAAACATGTTGATCATTTAGGATTTGTCAATTTTTAATCTTGATAAAATAAGTCAATGAAACTCAAGGATCGTGTTGTCGGATCAAACTGTTTAGGATTGAACAATGATATCCATCAAAGGTTCCAAAATATCTCTACTCTGAATCTGAAAATTTACTTCTGTTGTGTGACCAAAATTGTGTACTTTTGAATCTGTTTAATACCAAAATTCATGATGATTGCCCCCAGTGATAAATGTGATCAATGTGAAACTTAGGGCAAAATGAGACCTAGAATGTAACAATGCAGCTTTGATACTTTATTATGACTTATGCACAAATGATGGATGCAATGAGGATGTACAAATGAGATGATGAAATGCAATATGTACAAATGTGACTAGGAAAGACCTAAGGGACAAAAGGCACCTGTTTCCAGGTTTTCACCTTTTGGGATTATTGTTTTTTTTTTTTTTTGCTACCAAGGCACCTATTGCTAGGTTTTCACCAAGGCACTTTTCTCTTTTTCAATTTGTTTGATTTTTTTTTTTTTTTGATCATCAAGGCGCCTATTAGCTAGGTTTTCACCAAGACAACATTTTTTTGATTTTCTAATGTTTTTGGCTTTTGATCTTTTTGATTTTTTTTTGGATTTTGATCATTTTTCCATTTTTTTGTATTTTGACTTTTTCTCATGTACAAAGTTGATGCTGACTCATCTGATACTCTCAACTGATACTCTTTTCTCAGATACTCTTTCATCTAATTAGGTGTGAAACCTCTTAAGATGAATTCTATTGATAGGTTCTTGCAATTCATCACTATCACAATTGGAAAATTTGTAAGTCCCCATTCCAAAATAAGAAACAATGAAAAAAGGACCAAGCCAATTTGCTTCCCACTTTCCTTTCTTTTCTCTATCAACCTAATTTTTAGGATTCTCCCTCAAGACTAGATCTCCCACTTGAAAGTTTCTTGGTTTAATATGCTTGTTATAATTCCATGAGATTCGATTATGATAAACTTTCAAATGATCATAAGCTTGAGTTTGGTGTTCCTCCAACATTTCCAATTGTTGAAGTTGGGCAACCTTATAATCCTCATCCATGATTAATCCATACAATGACACTCTTAGGGATGGTATTTCAACTTCTAAAGGTAGAACAACTTCGGCCCCATAAACCAATGAAAAAGGTGTAGCTCCTATCGGGGTGCGAATAATACTTCTATAGGCCCATAATGTTGGATTGATTTGAAGGTGCCAATCTCTACCTGACTTACCAACCAATCTTTTGAGGATTTTGAGGAAATTCTTGTTGGTAGCTTCTTCTTGTCCATTACCTTGGGGATAGTAAATGGATGAAGATTGATGTGTAATATGGAATGTGTCACAAAGTTCATCTACATCCTTGTTCTTAAACTATTTTCCATTATCCATGATGATGGTGTGAGGAATGCCATATCTGCAAATGATATGATTAAGGATGAACATGGAAATTTTCTTCCCCATTGCAGTTGTTAAAGGGACAGCCTCAACCCATTTAGTGAAGTACTCTATTGCGGTGAGGATGTAATTAAGTCCATTCGAAGAAGGTGGATAAACCATGCCAATCAAAACAAAATCCCATTGGTAGAATGGCCATGGTGTGACAAATGGGTGTAATTCTTGTGCTGGTGCATGAATCATGTCTCCATGGTATTGACATTTTGCACAAACTTTTATAAACTGACAAGCATCTCTTTCTAAGGTTTTCCAAAAGTACCCCATACGTAGGATTTTCTTAGCTAGGCTTAAACCACTCCAATGTGACCCACAAATCCCCTCGTGGACATCTTTTAAAGCTAATTTTGATTCATCTTCCTCTAGACATCTAAGGAGCATTCTGTCAAGACACTTACGATACAATGTGTCAGAAATGATGGTATAACGAGCTACTTGTCTTATAAAATTTCACTTTTGAGCACGGGTTTGGTCTATAGGTAAGGTTTGGTTTTTTAGGTGGGCATAAATGGGTCCATACCATGGTGAGTCATATCCATTTAAAAGGGAAATAATTTGGGTTTCAGGTAGGTCAAATGTTGGTTTAACCAATTCTTCCACCAAGAACTCATACCTTTCATTTTTTATCAGGCATTTGAAGCAAAGAGGCCAAGGTAGCCATTGCATCCGCTTCTCTATTATTGTCACATGGGATTTGTTCAAAAGTAATCAAAGCTAAGTACTTTTCCCAATCATCCACCAATTTCTTGTAAGGCATCAATTTTTCATCCTTGGTATTATATTCATTATTGAATTGATTGATGACTAATTGAGAGTCCCCATAGACTTGTAATTCTGTGACATTCCATTCTAAGGCCATCTTGATACCTATGACCAAAGATTCATACTCTACAATGTTGTTTGTACAATGAAACAATAACTTGTAAGATTTTGGGATTGTGTAACCTTGTGGTGTGATCAAAAGAATGCCTGCCCCCTACCATTTTGGGTGTAAGATCCATCAATGTATAAAGTCCATGTCTTATCTTCCACATTAACAATCTCAGAATTAGGAAACTCCACTTGGATGGGATGTATAGACTCTAAAGGATATTCGTCCAATTGATCTGCAATAACTTAACCTTTGATTGCTTTCCTATCCACATACTCAATGTCGAACTCACTAAGCACCATTAACCATTTTGCAATCCTTCCAGTTGGAGTTGTTTTTCTAAGTAAATATTTCTATGGATCAATTTTGGCTATGGGCTTCACCTTACGCATCAACATATAATGTCTTAACTTTTGAGAGGCAAATACCACTACTAGGAAAGCCCTTTCCATGAAGCTATAATTTAATTCATATTTGATCAAAGTTCTACTCAAGTAATAGATAGCTCTTTCTTTTCCATCATTATCTTCTTGTGCCAATAAGAATCCTAAAGATTTTTCCATTGCTGAAATATAGATTAATAAAGGTTTTCCTTGAATAGGTGACATCAAGATGGGTGGATTCATCAAGTATTTTTTCAACAATGTAAAGGCTTTATCACATTCCTCATCCCATTAAAGAAGGTGTCTTTATGTAGCAACCTTGTGAATGAATGGCATTTTTCCACCAATTGAGAAATGAACCTCCTTATAGATTGAAATCTTCCTTGTAGTGACCTCATTTGACTAATATTCTTGGGAATATCCATATCCATTATTTCTTGTACTTTTTTAGGATCTACTTCAATGCCTTTTGTAGAAATAATGTACCCTAGGAGTTTTCTGGATTATACCCCAAAAGCACACTTCTTTGGGTTGAGTCTCACTTTGAATTGTTCTAGCCTTGTGAAAATATATTCAAGTATGGGTAAGTGATATTTTATTTCATGTGACTTAGCTAGAATATCATCCACATAGTCTTCTAGGAAGGTATGCATCATATCATTGAAAATGGTAGTCATTGCTCTTTGATAAGTTGCTTCAGCATTTTTGAGACCGAAGGGCATCACATTCCAAAAAAAATTACCCCATGGGCATGTAAAGGTTGTCTTCTCTTGATCTTCAGGTGCAATGCAAATTTGATTATATCCACTAAATCCATCCATGAGTGAAAACATAGAATGACCTGCAATTAGATCCACAATAGCATCAATGCTAGGTAATGGAAAGTCATCTTTTGGGAAAGCAAGATTTAAATCTCTGAAATCCATGCAAAATCTTATGGATTTATCATGTTTAGTAACTATTACAATGTTGGAGATCCATTCTGCATATGCAATTACTCTTATGAATCCAACCTTGAGAAACTTTTCCAATTCTACTTTACTAAAAGGGCTACATGTGGATACATTTTTCTCAATTTTTGCTTGACGGGCTTAACCCTGGATTTCACATTCAAATGATGCATTATGAAACTTGGATCCAATCTGGGCATGTCAACTTATGACCATGCGAAGTTGACTTGCTTTGTTTGAAATAATTTGATAAACTCTTTCCTCTCCAATGGACTCAAAGATGCTGCCAAGTGAATAAATTTGGGATCCACTTCGGTACCAATGTTAAATTTTTCTGTGGATTCAATGAGTATAGGTGATCTTTCATCTTCATGTTCTGGTAAGGTGTCCAACCTCTCTTCCTTAGGTGCCACAATTGGGTTTTCACCTTCGGAAACATCCTTCATTTTTACTTATTTTGGGTCTAGCACTGCCACATGGTGGTTTTCACCACTAGACCTTCTCATTTTTTTGTATTTTTTCTTTTCATTTTATGGATTAAGAGGTTGAACACCTACCCCTATCATCATGTCTAGAGTGAATTAATTGATGGAAGAATTTGGTTCAACCGCATTTAGGTATAAGGCCATTGCATTGTCATTTGGAAAGTATAGTAAGTCATTTGGCTCGGAAAGATCCCAATCAATAAGTTTGGGGTACATTAAGGACAAGGATTCACTGGGTGGGTTACCATTTGAAGGATTGAGGGACATGACTTCATTCTATGGTTCATACATTGTATCATCAAGGTCTATGACATGTGCCTCTTCAAGATGGTCCATGGAAGAAGGATCAAAATTCTCTTCACTGAAGTCCTCTAAGATTTCCATGGGAAATAAAGCATGTGGATTAAACACTAGGTTAGAATCGCCCACCCATGAAGGTACCCAAGGTTCACCTACCCATTTATTTTAAGGAGGTTCTTGTTCTACATTCAATTGTTGAGGTTCACTTGATGTTTGAGTAGAAGTCAAACCTTGAGTCACATGTTCTTGATTCTCAATTTTAGGAGGAGTTGCATAAGTGTGAACAACAACAAACTCTATGTCATGACAAGATTATTTAGAAAAGGAAGCCCACTCATAATCCCTAGAATCATCTTCATTTTCAGAGCCTACCATGTGTATATGTGCACACAAATCATGCATGGGACTTGAACTTTCTCCTTTATGTTGAAAACCTATGCCGGCTTTCTCTTCTTTTTCTCTCCAAACTGGTTCAATAGGTTTGGACAACCATCTATGTCTAAATCCTAAGGGTCCTCTCCCCTTATATCCCATTTTCTTCATGATATCAAATCCTTTTCCATATTGATTAGTTTGAATGTTGATATGTTGCAGCCTTTCAATGGGATTACCTGAATTATCCTCCTCTTTATAGAGCCATTGCAATACTTCATTATCCTCTATTTCCATTTCTTGTTTGTCACATTCTCTCACAAAATGAGAATTGTATTTGTGGGGTTGATGATTTTTGTATGGCTTCCCATGTGTCCTTGGAGATGTAGGTAAATCAAATAGGGAGACGAAATATTCCCCTACCACTTTTGAGTGAATTTTGCATTGTTTCTCATATTGGTTCATCAAGTCACTCATCTTTTGATAATGATCCTTCTTAGCTTGTTCTCTTTCTTCCTTAGTAGGTTTCAAAGTTTCCATTCTCAATGTTGAAGTCTTGACTAAATTATCATTTGAATTTTGACCCTCATAACTCATCTTTTCTTTTCCCTTAGTTGATGTAGTTGAGTTAGTTTGATTAGGGTTAGAAGTTAATGTAACATTTGATGTTGACTTTGAACTTTCCTCTTTATCTTTTTCCATGGTAATATCAGGGATGACTCCTTCCCTATTATGAGGTATGAATAGTTTGTGACTTGGATTCAAGGCATTACAATATTGAAATGGATTTTAATATCCTCCAATCGTAATCTCTTCCCCCATGTGTGGAAACTTTATGCATTAGTGATAGGTAGAAGGTACCACTTGCATTTCATGTATCCATGGCCTTCCAAATGGGATATTTTAAGTCAATTTCATATCAAGGACCTGACATATGCTATTATTTTTGATAGGTCCCACTTGAATTGGTAGAATAATCATACCCTTTGAAGATCTTTCCTCCTCATCATAAGCCTTAATAGTGATTTTCTTTTAAGGGTCAATGGATGACTTGGTTAACCCTAATGACTTGACAAGGTTTAAAGTGCAAATATTAAGACCAACTACCCCATCTATGAGAACTATCTTGACCCTATGCCTTTGGATTAACACCTATATATGCAAGGGTAAGTTTTGAGGATGTGTGATAGACATATCATCTTGCTCTGAAAATGAAAGGCAATGAGGGGCTATGAGATGTCCCACAATATTCTGAAATTTATCCTCCTCCAAGTTTATAGGAATGGTGGTCTCAACTAAAGCTTTTTCCAAGATCTCCTTGTGATTAGGAGATAATTTAAACAACTCCAAAATTCATATTTGTGCTGGAGTCTTTTGTAATTGATCCACCAAACTATAAGGCTTTGTTGTAGGTGGTGTTTGTTTAGCCAAAATAATTGGTGTTTTAGGACCAATAGTAATAGTACCCCCTTGTAGGGTAACCTTTGAGGCTTTCCCCCTTCTGATGGCATTAGAGGTCTCCACTCTAGGTTGATCTTTGATCACAACAACATTGATAGTACTCTCATGGCCAGATATAGCATTGATAGTATTATCATAGGTATGTGCAAAGTTAACATTATTATTTCCTCTTGTATTGTTCCCATTGTTTCCTCCATTGTTTGAATTGGAAGATTCTCCTTTTTCATGTTTATAAAAAGGAGTCTTGAAGGCTGTGTGATCCTCATTAGTTTGAGGGCCTTCTACTTTTATCACACCATTATCAATGAGATCTTGTACCACATGTTTGAGATGCATGTAATCATTTGTCTTATGTCCCCGATTTCTATGGTACTCACAATGGTTATTCTCACTCCACCAATTTGGCTTGATTTGAGGTTCATATGGTTGAGCCCTTGGTAGGTCAATAAGTTTATTTGCAATAAGTGTCCTTAATGAATTTTCCAATGGTTCAACCAAATTAGTGAATGTCCTTTTGGGTGTAGGTGCAAAGAAAGGTTTAGGCTAGTAAGCCCCTTGATTATTCCCAAAGTTGTTATTAGTGTTGTTGTTGTTAAAGGGCACATTGGGTGCTTGATTAAAATTATTGGCTTGAACTGAACTTTGAGTGAGATTGAAAGGGGTGGCCTTTAAAGTATTTGCCTCTACCACTCCATCATTGACCACTCCTTTATTGTTGTTATTTCTCATCCAAAATTGGTTGTTGTTAGGGGTATTGCGATTTTGATTAGGATTGGAGGTATTGTTGTTGTTGTTATTCTTGTTATCCTTGTAAAGTTTAATTTCTCTACTTTTTACTAATACCTCTTTCATTGTTACCCCATTCTCAATTAGGTCTTGGAATGACCTAGGACATTTTATCCTTAAGCAATAGTTCATTTCATGATTCAAGCTATTTACAAAGATATCCATCTTCTCCTTTTTAGGTACACTTTGAGGGTATCTAGAAAATACCGCTCTCCATCGTTGTAGGAAAAGTAGGAATCCCTCTCCTTCTCTTTGCTTGGTGTTACATAAATTAAGCATTGTAATCTCATTTTTGATATTATAAGAATAATGAGTTACAAACTTAGAGGCCAATTCTTCAAAGGTTCGGATGTCGGAGGGTAACTTAGAAAACCACTCCATTTCCATACCTCCCAAAATTCTAGGAAATAACCTCATTAGGTAAGTTGTGTCATGCATGATCTCTAGACTTAATGCACAAAATTCCCTTAAGTGATCTTGAGGATCAGTTGTTCCTTCATATTTGTCATATTTAGGAAAGATAACATTAGTTGGGAATGGAACCATGATTAATGACTTATCAAATGGAAAAGAACACAAAGCTTCGATAGAAAAGGGTTTAGGAACCCTGCTTTGTTTCATCATTTCCAATGGCATTTGGAAAATTTGGAATTGATTTTTCATGATATCAATGGGGTTAGCCTCAACTTCTTTTTGTTTAAGTTTGTTGACATCATAGTCATGTGGAAGTTTGAGACCTATTTGTGCTAGGTCTAGAAAGTACTTTTCCTTATCTGTTTTCAACACTTTTTCCATAAGATTCATGAAGAAGGGACTTTGCATTGCTTCATTGACCTTTTCATCAGTTTCTTCTTCATCATTAGGGTCAATGTTTCCCCCATTTTTATTATTATTTAACCCTTGGTTGTTAGGGTCAAGGTTAATTCCTCCAAGTTTTTTTTTTTTTACCCCTTGATTGTTAGGGTCAATGTTTCTTCCTCGATTGGTATTGTTATTTGATCCTTGATTTTTGTTTGTTTAGCCAAAATAATTGGTATTTTAGGACCAATAGTAATAGGAGTACCCCCTTGTAGGGTAGCCTTTGAGGCTTTCCCCCTTGTGATGGCATTAGAGGTCTCCACTTTAGGTTGATCTTTGATCACAACAACATTGATAGTACTCTCATGGATGGATATAGCATTGTTAGTATTATCATAGGTATGTACAAAGTTAACATTATTATTGCCTCTTGTATTGTTCCCATTGTTTCCTCCATTTTTTGAATAGGAAGATTCTCCTTTTTTATGTTTATAAAAAGGAGTCTTAAAGGCAGTGTGATCCTCATTAGTTTGAGGGCCTTCTACTTTTATCACACCATTATCAATGAGATCTTGTACCACATGTTTGAGATGCATGCAATCATTTTTCTTATGTCCCCGATTTCTATGGTACTCACAATGGTTATTCTCGCTCCACCAATTTGGCTTGATTTGAGGTTCATATGGTTGAGCCCTTGGTAGGTCAATAAGTTTATTTTCAATAAGTGTCCTTAATGCATTTTCCAATGGTTCACCCAAATTAGTGAATGTCCTTTTGGGTATAGGTGCAAATAAAGGTTTAGTCTTGTAAGCCCCTTGATTATTCCCAAAGTTGTTATTAGTGTTGTTGTTGTTAAAGGGCACTTGGGTGCTTGATTCAAATTATTGGCTTGAACTGAACTTTGAGTGAGATTGAAAGGGGTGGCCTTTAAAGTATTTTCCTCTACCACTCCATCATTTACCACTCCTTTATTGTTGTTATTTCTCATCCAAAACCGGTTATTGTTAGGGGTATTGTGATTTTGATTAGGATTGGAGGTATTGTTGTTATTGTTATTGTTGTTATTCTTGTTATCCTTGTAAAGTTTAATTTCTCCACTTTTGACTAATACCTCTTCTATTGTTACCCCATTCTCATTTAGGTCTTGGAATGACCTAGGACATTATATCCTTAACTGATAGTTCATTTCATGATTCAAGCTATTTACAAAGATATCCATCTTCTCCTTTTCAGGTACACTTTGAGGGTATCTAGAAAATACCGCTCTCCATCGTTCTAGGAAAAGTAGGAATACCTCTCCTTCTCTTTTCTTGGTGTTACATAAATTAAGCATTGTAATCTCATGTTTGATATTATAAGAATAATGAGTTACAAACTTAGAGACCAATTCTTCAAAGATTCGGATTCCGGAGGGTAAATTCAAAAACCAATCCATTGCCATACCTCCCAAACTTCTAGGAAATAACCTCATTAGGTAAGTTGTGTCATGCATGAACTCTAGAATTAATGCACAAAATTCCCTTAAGTGATCTTAAGGATCAGTTGTTCCTTCATATTTTTCATATTTAGGAAAGATAGCATTAGTTGGGAATGAAACCATGATTAATGACTTATCAAACACAAAAGGAAACAAAGCTTTGATAGAAAAGGGTTTAGGAACCCTTCGTTGTTTCATCGTGTCCAATTGCATTTGGAAAAGTTGGAATTGCTTGTTCATGATATCAAGGGGGTTAGCCTCAACTTCTTTTTATTTAATTTTTTTGACATCATAGTCATGTGTAAGTTTGAGACCCATTTGTGCTAGGTCTAGAAAGTACTTTTCCTTGTCTTTTTCCAACACTTTTTATATAAGCTTCATGAAGAAGGGACTTTTCATTGCTTCATTGACCTTTTCATCGGTTTCTTCTTCATCATTAGGGTCAATTTTTCCCCCATTGTTATTATTATTTAACCCTTGGTTGTTAGGGTCAAGGTTAATTCCTCCAAGGCTGTTGTTGTTTACCCCTTAATTGTTAGGGTCAATGTTTCCTCCTCCATTGGTATTGTTATTTGATCATTGATTGTTAGGGTCAGCATTTCCCCCTCCATTTTTATTAATATCCTTGTTGACATGGTTGATTTGGTCGCGGTCCATATTGCCAAATGGAAAAGATATTCTTGCCTTTGTTTCCTGTATAGGTTCTGACAAAGGTCTTGAAGAACTAAAAGGATCACCTAGAAAAGGACACTCTTGCCTTAGATAAGATCCGTCAGGTTGTAGGGTAGCCTTAATGTAATGAGATCACATAAAAGCTGACATAAACATAAATTGAATAAAAATCTTAGGCTTTTTATCTCACTTAATTGATCAATCCTTGGATGATTTTTCAAAAGGTCCAATAATGGTAGATTCTGATCAATTTCTAGGTACATAGAGGTAAAATCCCGAAAAGGATATCCAAAAATGTTAGTATCTTGTTTTGAAACCTCTGGGGAATATCCATTGTTTTCCATTCTTTGTTCCTAGGTGGTTCTTTCCTATGTGTAGGCAGCTTTCGAATGTTGGTACGCGGCTACTGGAATTTCTCTACGCGGCACTCTATAGTTCGCAAGTGGCATTTTCCTATTGATAGGCGGTTGTAAAATGTTTTCATGCGGCACTTTCCAGTGGCTTACGCGGCTTATAAAAGTTTCCAGGTGGCGTTTCAAAGTTACAGGCGGCACAAAATTGTTTTCAGGCGGTCCAGAATTGTTTATACGCGGCACTTTGCTGATCAAGGTTGAAATTTTTTTTTTTTTTTTGGATTTTAAAATTTTAATAGTTTTGATCAGACCTATTAAATAAAATTCTTGCATGAAAATTAAGTACAAACTCAACACACACATCAAATTTGCACCATATCCCTAAAAAATCACTAAAAGTGTATGTTCTCAGATGTTTTTACAGGTTTAACACAAGAATTTCTTCCAAGCAATCTACCTAGAGTCAAATTTGATTTTTAACAATGGCTCTAAAAAGGTAGGTTTACTATTTAACAAGGTTTTAATCACACCTTTGTTCTAAATCTTTTCAAGTTCCTTTACCCCCTTGTGGGCTTCCCACATGCATGAAAGTATAATTTTGCGCAATCCCAAAGGACTACTCGAGGAAGTGAGGATGACTTGCACAAGACTTAGTAACTTTTTGATTAAGGTAAAGTGCATTTTTTTTTATAGTGGGTTGGATGATATCGTGTCAAAAGTGATTGTCTCCCACTTTGGGTCGTTCCATCTCACCGTCCTCGTAAAGCAAATCTCGGGAGGCAGACCCTCTAAAGTTCTATTTTAATCTAGCATACATGGAAAGCGGAAAATTAACTTAGTCTAACAAGTTTGGGAAATTGAGTCACTCAAAGAGTGAAGAGCATATCGCTATTGTCTTCCCTTGTTCCAAACACTTCGAGCACTTTTTTTTTGTTCTTTTTCAACCCCTTGACAAGGAGGTTCTTAAAAATGAAGTGTGTGGTTCAATTATCCTCCCTTTCTTTCTACCACCCAAATTTGACACTCTTGGCTTTTTGATCAACTTCAAAAAGTTGAGAGCATATACCTAATGTCTCATTTGAATGGACAATAATAAGGTTTCCCTAATTACACTAGATTCAAAGAATTTGCCACAATTTAAGCAATGCAAGATTGATTTGAAAAGTACCTTGTTTTGAAGCTAGCAAAGGCTAGGCACATTTTTGATGTATTTTTCCTTTTGGCTACTCACCTAGTGGTGATCATTCCCACTTCGAATCCTCCAACAAGTTAGTCAACACAACAAAGGAAAAGTGAAGAAAAACTTGCAAATTGAATTGATAAAATGCTCCTAAGTTATTTTTGCTTAAATTTTGCAAAATCAAGCTTTAAAGAACTCAAAAAAACAAAAAATCAAATAAAGAGTGGGGAATTTATTTTTGTATGCAAAAAATACTTTGATATAGTGATCATACAAATTCTCTTCCTCTTTTAAACTTTCCAAAATATTAGATGCATGAATTTCTTTAGAAAGCTTATTTTGTGCTCTTACCTCTTTGCTAGGCCTTGTCACTCTTTTCTCTGGTTTTTGTACTTTTGAATGATTTTTCATCTGCAAGAATAAAAAATACAGAGAGTTATAAAAGTGAACAAATAAATTAGAACTTGATAAAAATAAATAAATTCTATGCGGCATTTAACAGCTAATAAGTGGCTTTTAACTGTTAGAAAGAGGAATTTAAAACTTTAAAAGTGACATTTAAAAGTTAAAAAAGTGGCTCTAGAAAATCCACAGGCGGCCAAAGAAAAACCACAGGTGGCACAGAATGTGCAAATTGTGGTCAAAGAATGATAGTAAGCAGCTCTAGAAAGATCACATGCGGTCCTTTGTTTCTAACAGGCGGCCCTTTACAGAAGCAGGCAGCACAATTTATCTCCTACGCGGGCTAAGAATGAAAGACATAAAGAGAAGAAATCTGCACGCGACTTTTGACTGTTCATGGGTGGCTTCAGAATCTTCGTAGGTGGCTCTTCTCCTATTTTCTACAAAATGGCAAAAAAGTGAACCAAAACACACAAAACTATGATAAAAATGATTAAAATGAGGCCTAAAGCCCCACGGTGGGCGCCATTTGTGTGTGAGAAATTACACCTTCATGAAATTAGGATTAACAACTACAATTCTATGGAAAGAAAATAATAATTTAGCCTAAGAATTGCAATCAAATTCATGACATCTCATCGTTCTCTAACTAAGCTTTGTTGAAAGATCTCTCAACCTTAATCTCTCTCAAGGACAATCCTAGAATGAGAAAATTGATGCAAAATGCTTAAATCTAGCTCAAATGCTCAATATTTGTGTGCTTTGCAACTCAAATGTGTTAATCCCTAAGTTTTGTTGATGATTAGTGACCAACACTTAGTCATTTACTTAGGCTATTTTAGTTGGTTATCACTGTGGCCAAGCTAAACATTCAAGGCCGAGCAAAATTGTTGAGCAAGTTTTTAGGTTGCCGAGTTATATCATGCCGAGCTGAGTAGAATATTAAGTGTTGAGCGACAAAGATGTTAAGTGCCGAGCAGAACAATTTTTGCATACATGTCAGGATTGATTCAAACTTTGATGTGAAATGTTTAAGCTGACTTGTATGAGATTTGGGCCGACATATGTATGCATTTATTATTTGTCTACTGAGTTAATTATGCATTTAATTGTTTTATACTATGCATGGCATGGAGCCAATCAGAAAATTAGAATGCCTTGGGGGCATAAATAATAGATCTTGATCATTGATCTAGATCTTGTTGCCAAATCCATAAAGACATATAAGATTGCTTCTAAAAATAGAAAAAGATAGAGATACAGAGAGAGATACTGTGTGTAAGAGAAGGCTTGTTGTTCATGAAAGATGAACAGTGAGTTATTTTGAGAAGAAGCCTAGATCAAGCAGAATGACAGAGCAGTGAAAAGCATAGTAAAGACATATTAGATTGTGAGATCACATAAGGTATTGGAAAGAGAACATCCATCATCAGCATCTGAGTGTATAACAAAGGATCACTACTTGAAAAATTCTAACAGGTGTATCAGGTGAAATCTCTTAACAGAGTGGTTCTAGCATATCGTTTTAAATATCTTAGCTGAGTGCTTACTTTACTGTAAGTTGAAATCCTTTGACAAGGTAGATTGTAATGATATTTAGTTCTTAACCGAATAGACCTTTAACCAGGTAGATTGAATTTTGTAATCAAACTCTTGTAACCCTAATAGGCACACTTTATTGCTACAGTAGTGAAGATTTTTGTGGGTGTCATCCCCACCCCAGTTTTACCTATTTGGGTTTCTGGGTTACCAAAATTTTGTGTTATGAGTTATATATTTCATGATGTGGATGCTATTTGATGTTAGGTTAAATTCATATATGTATGAATGTGGATCAATTTGTTTTAAGTGATTAAGATTTAAGATCTGATTCACCCCCCCTCTCAGTATCTTTCTTTCCCATTATTGTACTTCCAACAAAATGTTCATGATTTATGCTCCTAGAATCAACAATTTACTTCTCAAAATGATCAAAATGCTCTCAATTGCTAGCAAATTTCCTATAACAATGATGATATGCATTCAAATTTTCTAGGATCCCTTGTGCTTACAAAATGGCTTGTATTTATAGCAAATTCCCAAGGGTAGGGGGTAGAGTGAATTGACCATGACTAAGCCTTGGTTAGGTGAAAGGCTTTGAGATGGTTTCAAATGGGGGGACCATTTAAATGATTGTCCTCAAAGGGTGGGACAAGAAGACAAGATCCTCAATTCTCATTGGTTGATCAAATTGAGTTGAAAGAAATTAGGATTTATTTAATTCAATCAATTAATTAAATTAGCCATGTAAGGGTGAATGGGTTGGATTTGATTTTTGATTTAAAACTATACAATTAATTGATTAAAATCAATTATATAATTTTTATTGGTCCCTTTTAGGCTTAAATTTGATTATTTGATTTCATGATTATTTAATCCTTTGATTTTCATTGATTTTGTCCAATTTACTTGATAAATGTCCATTTGAATAATTTTGATGAGATTTAGGGCAATTGGCTGAGATTTGCAAATTTGGATGATTAAGAAACACTTGGTCAAATTTAGGTGTCTACAGTTTACAACACCTAGAAACGGGATGTCCATCCTTGCCACAAAAACTATAGGTTTCACCTATTTTCTTCTTAGTCTTGGAGGAATACTCAGTAGACTTCGAAGAAGATTTACCCTTTGAAGGGTGAGCTAGAGGTTTTGAATCAGGTTTCTATGCAGGTTTGGACATAGACTCACTGACTACTAAATATTTCTTCGGTTTTCCTTTCTATTTTTGTTTCCCCTATGAAGATTGAGCTACCAATGATTTTCTCATAGAGCTAGAAGCATCCATCCATTGGATCTTTGCTTGTTCTCATGTCAACCGATCACAAAAAGCCTCGAAAGAAGGCATAGTGTGCCTAGCATCCAATGCATCCATAATGGAGTAGAAAGTAGAAGAGAAGATCTAAAATTGTCCTCACAACTTGGAGAGTATCAGAAAGATGCACTCATCATCAAACTTATTCTTCCCACATCCCTACAAAATAGAACAAAGAGACTTGAACTTCATCAGGAAGTCCTCAATGATGGGAAAACCATCAGGAGTAAAAGAGGTCAAATTTGCATCGATATTTAGTGCCTAGAACTGATTCATTGTGCCAAACAAATCTCCAAAATTTCCCTAAATGACCCGAGGAGTGGTCAAGTTCTCCAGGTGAAATAGGAGACTATCTAAAATGTTCACCGCTATTAAGCCCATGACTTCATCCATTTTGTTGATGTGCTGAAGAATCTCAAAAGGATGCTGTAGAATAGGTTGATTCTCATCCAGACAAGACCATAAGCCATGTGATATGAGTAGCTTGGTCATGTGTTCTTTCCAGGTGTGGTAGTTATGTGGCATCAATTGGGCAACTGAAGGGTCTGATATTGAGAGAAAGAAGACAGAAGCAGAAGGGTCTTTCTAAAGTAAAGGAAAAAAAGTAAAATGCACCTCCCACAAAGTAGTATACTTTCCCCCATACACTAAAAAATAACTTAGAGAGCACAAAACACAAGAAGAAAACCTGGACGCCAGCTGCAGAGAGAGAGAGAAAACTAAAGCCTCTACTTCAATGCTAAAATCAGGTACTCAAACACCCAAATTTTCATATGAAACCTGCATGGTGGTCTCCGAATAAAAAATAGATTTTTGGCGATATCTCATTTTCTGAAAAATGATATCATATGCTCAAGTTATGACCAAAAGACTAACAGGAGGTCACAATGGGCAGCTCACTGGAAAAACACAGTGACCGGAAAAAATTTGATGTCCAAATGGACGTCGCCCATCACTGGAAAAATTTGACAGTCGTATGAACGTCATGAGCCTATCGCTGATGTGATCATGAGGTCAGCATCTAAGAATATTTTGACAGATGGGAAAAAATTCTGGTGAGTGAAAGATGACATCACCCCCTAGAAAGGTGATGTCACATAGGGTTGGGCCGGCGTAGGGGCGGAGCTACTGGGTCACGACGGTGGGTGGGCGGTGCGCTGACTGCAGCTAGGTGTGGGTGGCACACAGGCCACGCGATAGCGGCACGCATTGCTTGCCCTAAAAAAAATGTGCTTTTTTCATTTTTTTTAATTTTTTGAACATTTTTTCTCAAAAAATATGCCCTAAACAACCCCGGAGGCAAAAAAATTCTCCAGAGGTACAGTAGGCCAAATATATCATGCCTTATATCAAAATAGGGGTTTTTGGACCTTCTGGACTCAGTTGTGAGGTCAATTTTTGTCCAAAGTGCTCCAAAAAAACTCTATCCCCATATTGACGATAAAAACCTTGAAAAACATAAGGTTTTCTCCTTCAAATCACTTCTTAAAAAAACACCAGAACAAACAACAACAGTACGATTCTGATACCATGTAGGATTTGAGAAATAAAAATCCATAGAACCTGAAGAACACCCGCATGCAAATACTTGTTACAAGAGAGAAGCTAAAAGGAGGAAAAAGCATAACTCATAAGTACTCAAAAAATGTGAGAGAAAAACTATATACCATGTTATGAAATAATAATTACAAGTTTGACCTTAAAAAGGTGAACGAATCCCTTAAGGAAATAAAAGCTAGGTTGCGCATTAATAATTAATATAAATATTAATTATAATACACCTAAGAGATAGCTTAGGCAATAAGATTAATAAAACAACTTAATTAATTAAACCAATGTGATTTAATTACTAAGCATAAAAGATGATTACTCTAACAAGGGATGGTTTTCTTACTTGCATGTCGTACATTTTAAGCTTTTGAGTCATTTATAGCATGACCACCTGGTAAATGTACCCAATTTTCTTTACTCTATTGAATTTGAGTTATGAGGAAGTTAGGAAGGGGAAGAAAAATGCAACCACTCACTATGTGTTGATAAGACTCTTGGTCGAGAGATCTTTATGAGATATCTCTACTATGACATGGGATGAGTTTATCGTAGCACCCCATGTACAATTACATGGTGAAGGGCGATGACCTATAAATCAAGAAGAGTAGGGAAATGTCCCTGATGAGACCATTTTTAAAAATGTTGAAACTACTATTCTAGAAGAGTCACATAAAATCCCTTCTCCTTCAGGAGATAATGTAGAGAAAATGGCATATGGTAATCCAAACCCTAGCCAAAGGGGGTGGTAAAATTGAGGTTCCCATAGATTTTCAGACTCCAAGAGTAAAACAGAGCGCCTAAAAGAAAGAAAAGGGCAAAGAAAAAATGGTTGAAGATGAGATGGAAGAAACTATTGTTTTACCTGAGAATCATGTTTCTCCTGCAGCCATTCCTATAAAAAAGAAAAGAACCTCACAGAAGTTCCCTGCAGCACCTATTGACACTCCTCCACAGAAAAGTGTTCATTTAAACACACAACAAAAAAAAAAGGACTCACATGTGATGACTGGTTCATCTCCTAATGATCCTATTGAAGAACCCTTAAAGGAGCAACCACAAGTAGATAGCCCATGTGAAAAGTATCCTGATATAATTGAAGAGGATCTTGCAGCCAAGAAACCATAAAGGAAACAAAGGACCCAAAGACAAAGCACAAAGAAGAAGACAATCTACCTTCTTCTCATCAAGAAGACATTCAAGGGAATGATGCCTTGGTACCAACCTTTGGTGAGTTAGTGGTTGATGAAACAAAAGTAGTCAAGGAAGAAATAGAGCAAGTCCCACCAAGAAAGAAAGAATAGGTAACAATCCAATCCCTCTCCATTGACTATTTTACACAAATGCAATATGAAAAGTTAATACGGGAATTGGAAAGAGATAAATTAAAAAAGGAAATTGGAAGAAAACAAAAGGAAATACAACTTTTGCAAGGAAAATTAGATTCGGTCACAGGATTAATTCCTCAACTGATAGAATGCAAACCACCTCCTAGGGTTTATGAGTTGTGTTTAAAAGAATAGTTTTTAATGTTTAAACTAATGAGGCTTCTTAGATATTTACACATAGGCATAAACTCACCATAGGAATTCATGGCTGCATATGAAGGGTCACCATATTGTATTAGGAATTTATTATGTGAGCTTTATTTGCACAACTATGTTGTTCCCTTCAATACCAACTGGAACCCTCTACTGTTTGTTGGTGACATTCACCTGTCTGCTCTTCTTTATTGGTCAAGAAATGAAATAAACTATGGGGAACAATTGAGTAAATACAAGGGAGTTGAGAAATCTATTACACTTCCCTTATGTCCAGAAAGTGGCACTCCCTGAAGGTTATATTGTGACTGGATGGAAATAGTCTATGGACTACAAGACTCGACACATAGGAAAATGATACTAGGCAAGCGAGAAGAGGTTTTTAAAGAATTTGAGAGGCTCTCATTGGTAGAAGGAAATAGGGAAGCTGAAGGACTAAGGCAAAGGTGGGACAGGTTAACACTGGCATTAAAGAAGGCTGAGTCTCACAGTCTCATCAATCTTTGAGCTTCAATGCAACGAGTTCAGTGGTATATACACCTGGGATGACAACCGCAACCTGAGAGATGGCTACCTCTTACCTTTCAGCCTCCTCTTCTCCTATGGCCACTATAAAGCTATGTGGACAATGAGGTGGATGAACAGTTGGAGCTGAGTCAATGTATGGGAAGATCTATGTGTAGAGAGACTCAGGAAGGGGATCTTTAGGTGCTTTCAAAGATCCCAAATGTCTCAGTGCCTGAGGACCGACACTAGTCTTCATAGGGGGAGAAATGATGGAGCATATTATTTCCATATTTTAGATACCCTAGGATAGCTACTGCTAGGACCTTTTTCCTTGTTTTATCATACTTTCTCAAAGACTTTATAATTAGTTTTTCTATTATGTAGCATTCTACCACTAGACTTATGCTATGGTTAAACACACTTAATATGCTATACTTGGATGGATATGCTATGTTACTTTGAAATTATGATTATGTCTTTATGAGTATATTAGTTGTTTGAACATAAATAATGCATGTGTATTTTGGTGTTTATTACCATCAATGTCTTTATTCTAACATCTGAGTGGAGCACATCAATATAAAAACTGGCATCTTGACTAGGTGAAACATTCAAATGCACTGGATGCCTGACCCGGTCTTGCAGCAAGATCAAACGAAGAAACATTAAGTGCAAAACCAACAAGTGGTTTCTGGGTGATCAAGGTGGCAGCAGTTGAGAAAATACTGAGGCAACATAATGAATTTTCTGAAGAAATCTAGGAGAGAGTAGGAAGTTAGATCTATTGTCAAAAGCAACTCTTTCCTCTTTTGTAGACCTATTCTATTTCCATCTTTATAGTTTTCCTTTCTGTTGGAAGTATTGTAATAAAAGATCTACCTATTTCTGTGGCATGATCAGTTAGCAGTTAGATGTTTTTATCTTTAAATAAAGCCTCATTCTTGCATGAGAAGAAGGGCGTGATTTTCCATTCTATAGTTTTACAGTTGTTACATGAATCTTGTACTTTCCTTTTTCAATCAATAACAAATGAAGTGTTGACATTTAGTTCAGTATAATTGAGTTTGGATACTCACTCAAGGGGGCCCACTTGGTGAGGAATCCATGTTAGTTAGTTAGGATCATTTGCATATAGTTTCAGTTCCTTGCATCTTAGTATCGTAATTATTGTGTTAACACAGTTCCTCCCACCAAAGCCGAAGGATAGTCTGATGCTTCTTGTAGCCAAAGTGGCAGAACTGTGAGGCCTTACAGTTGTGTTTTCAAGTCTTTGTATTCTTCTACATCTTCACTTTCATATTTCCTTTCTAGTATTTGTTTCCTACAGCAATAAACTAGTTTCCTTTCAAAGAAATTCATTACCTGTAGGTAAAGATTAGTTTCCCTTTCAAAGCAATTTGTTTCCTGCAGCCATAGCGTGGTCTGAGTAGAATCCTTGGTGCATATATCTTTATGAACCATTTCAAGTATTATGTCCTTGGGTTGATAAATCAAATGAGTTTTAATAAAGGAGGATAGCTTCTCAGTAGGATTTCCAATCCCCGAGTCATGGTAATTGCCTAGTTTTTGATCCCTTAATAGAACTGATCAACACAGGTATTTTTAATGTGGAAACCCTTGTTAGAGGGAAAAAAACCACGGTGGGGATGTCACCCACAAGAAAAATACTACAGTAAATGATTTTTCCATGTTAGGAGCTACAAATACCCTTTCTGAGGGTTCACCCTATTAGGAGTGAGTAGTACACTATTAGGAGTACAAATAGATCAGCTATGATCTACCTTGCTAGAGGATATCAAACCTCAATAAAGAAACTACCCTGTTAAATGATTTACAAATAAGAACCTGTTAAAGTTCACCCTGTTAGGGGATTTGACCTACTACAACTGTTAGGGAACAACAAGATGTTTGATTTGTAGAATGGAACTGATTTCCTATCAACTTTCTACTCCTTTCCTTCTTGACATTATACTAATCTCTATTCTTCAATTCATGACCACCCAATCTAAATATATGATCACAACCCTAAATCAAATGATTTAGTGCTCCTTATATAGACTGTCATTAGGTCACACAAGACCTAGAAATTTCCACCATAGTTGGATCAAAAGATTAGCTAACCTCTAGATCAGTGTCACAAACATCTAATATGTCATCCTCAAAATGTATTACCAATATTAGAATTACTGTGTCGGTCACAGACCCAATACGTTAATAAAATTAATATGAAACTCTGATTGGTGATCAAATAGGTAAACTGCCTTCACGCTCAAAACATAATTCAATCAAAACTTAAGATAAATTGTTGCGGTTGGAATAATGGATTTCACATACTGTATCTTTGATCGCAACATATGAATCTTTCCTCAAGTCGACTGCTACCACGATCTGTATCTGATATTGTTCTTCATGAACACCAGTCAACATACATAGTTGATCTTCCCTTTATCGATCATGTATTGTTCTTACCAATCACTTTAATCATGATAATTGAATACATTTCCATCAAGGAAAACCAATTATGCATCCATTCATGACCGCTCTCCATATCTCTTCCAAAACTATCATAATGCTAACACTCTTTATATCCTGTATCTTATTAAATTTTTTTAAAATATGGGGTTAGAAGTAATTGTTAGTATTAATTTTAGCTTGTTAAAAAATCTTTCTCTTCAAGTTTCATATTCTAATATTTAGAAAACCAAAAAAAAGTGAATCACATTTCTAATTTCTAGCTAAACGAACCAACAAAGGCCCAACTTGTGTAGTTACACATTAATATTCATTGATCTATCCAATGCAACTGTGACCCAATCACATAGAACCTTGGGAGAAATTTTTGTTTCTCTTTCAAGAGAGGGAAATTATTTTCTTATCCATCTCATTGCATCATGTAAATAAAATAGTCAACAAGTTCATTTAACTATTAAGTTATATTGATAATCAATTAGAAAACACAATAAAAACAAGATAAAACACCCAACAACCAAAGATGATTCAAAAACCAAGCTCACGGGCTAATGTAGAGATTTTGAAAATCCAAGATGGCTTCTACAAGTAGAGATGCCAATTTTTAGTGGTTTGTCTAGTGAGGCTGAGATGTTGAACTGCATATGGAAACCTTGATCTAAAGGGTTGACTTGGTCCTAAAAGCAATTGTCTTAGGCTAGTCAGATAGAGATGTTGATCAGTACTAGCACATACATCGATCTAGAGGCTCTGACCCAAACCCTTAGGAATTTAAACATAAAAATTGGCCTATTGAATAAAAATGTTGAAGTACACATCTTCCCTCATCAAGGGGAAAAATACATAATCATCAAGGTCAAATTCATTTGATTCAATATACATCAAATAAAAAATTACAATATTCATCTATGATAAGTTCTACGATTGAAAGAGAAGAGAGATAGAAGTGTACAAGATGGTATGATGATCTTTCCTTTGGATTTGAACAAGAGCTTATATGCCAGTTCCCATTAGTGCTTGTCATTCCACCGTACTATGTGGCATCCTCAAGTACACCCCACCATGATCATGGAGATAGTCACACGACCCAAACAAGGAATTAAAGAACACAAAATATACAGACTTATACACATGCCAAATAGTGCATTTTTCACTACACAAGAAAAGTCATAAACAATTTAATCTCAATGAAATATCCATTAATAAGGTAAACACAAAGTCAAAGACCATCAAGTTACTACTCTCAGCAAGACAAACATTCTCTTGTATTGACAACAATGACCACCATACATAATCTAGTACCGCATGTGTGGACATACACTCTAGATAAAATCCAATGTCATCATATGTGAGCATACAAGAGATAACCAAGTAGGGTGTCTACTCATATCTAAAAAAGGTACTAGGTACCAGTGTGCATAGGAAGGAGTGTTACACTTTTTCAAACATCTTGATTTTTGCTAAAAGAACACATTTTTAAGAAAATATGATGATTTAAGTCCTGAGAGGTCCCATTTGAAAGATTTAATTAAAATTGTTAGATCAAAGCCTCTTTGCTATAATCTCTCTACTCCTTAGTCATACCTGTGATGAACTATAATTGATTCAATGTTTGAAGATTTTAAGTTGATTATCACCAAGACATAGAAATTTAATGCAAGGCATTAAATCATTTAATGTATTGTATTGTCATTGATGTCAACTTGATATAATCTATATAGTCATGTACATTCTCCTAAAGACTTCAAAGAACCAATGAATCAAAGGCTATGCTATCAGTAATGCATAAAAGTTGAGAATTCAAAAAGTGACTATATACACTGATGGAGTGCACATCGACAGACAAAGTAATCTAACGAGAGAAAAGTCACAACGTTACCTGATGAGAAAAATCACAACATTACCGACGAGCAAGTCACAGTGTTGCCTGACGAGCAAAGCACAATGTAACCTGAAAGAAAGAATTACTATGTTTCCTGATGGACAAATATCCTAAAGACAACTAAAGTCACACTGAAAAAATAGTCAGTTGTCACTGATAACCAAGTGAAGTATTGACTGATAGAATAGAGAGTTCACGATTGACAAAATGCTTTGTTGTTAAGAGCTAAAAATAGACTTAACTGATACTTATCATTTTTTTAATCGACAAGATAAAGCTGAAGATAAGTCAAGGATTTAAAGTTGCTTTGTCCAGTTGGCAAGAAGATCTCTACAAGATAAAACTACAATTTTTCTTTAAATCTTATTGGCGAGAATTGTGGATCACGCCAAGATCAAGAAAGCCATGAAACTGTGAAATCATGTCTATATAAGAGACAAGCTTATTCAATATGAAAAAGGGGAGTGACAAGAAAATAGAAGTTGAAGAGATTCTGAAGGAGAATTAAGTCTTCATTCAAACCTGATCAAACAAGTTGAGGAAAGAGCTAAATTCTGCAGACACTGATGAATAGTGACATGGCATCACAGAGCAGAACAGTGTGGAGCAAAGGTATTGAATTGATTACTGGTGTAGGAGCACCTAGGAAATCCTCAAGCCTTAGAATTTTTAAGTTGTATTTGACCTCAGCCAAGTCAGAAATGTGTGTTTTCTTTGAGGCCTTAGTAGGTCATGTGGACTAGGTGAGTTAGTGTTAGGACTAAGGTCACCAATTAGTCATTGTTAGTTGTTTTTGTTAGTTTAGGCCTAGTTGGTCTAAAGTTGGGATTTGGGTTAAAAATGTGTTCTAGACCCATGAAGGATGTAAAAGATTCCTTAAGTTCATTAAATTGGGTTCAGTCATCAAACTAAATAGCCTAGAGGCCCCTAGATTCTAGTTTGCATAGTTAATGCAAAAGATGTCAAAAGTTGTCATGACAACATTTGCAAGAAATTGCAAATGTTGCATGGAACTTGGCAACATAGGATTCCCACAAATGTAGGAGTGGGAATTGATTCCAAATGGCCTATAATGGTGGAGAATGGAATCTAAGACACTCTCAGGCTTGAATCCTAAGGTAGAGTGATTTGTAATCAAGTTTTTGTGAGTAAGAAAGAAGAGTTCCTTGTATACAATGGACAGTTGTAAAGAAGAAAATGATGACAGTATTGATCTCCTAGATAGAATTTTCCAAATAGATGTTCATATGTAAAAGAGACCAATGCCATAATTTAACCATTTATATTTAATTTGTAATTGTTTGTTTGATAATAGATATTGAAATTGAAAGCAAATATTAATGGAGTAAAATACCAACCTTACATCATAGCAGATATGAAAATGCCATTTTCTGATGCATATGTTGATTTTCTCAAAAATATGAGATTGGATTTGGAATGGAAATGTAGAGACGAACAAAACCTAGAAATATTTTTCCATTATGAGACAATTCCAATTTGTACCCTCAAGTCAATGTCACCATTTGCCAGAATTTTTGATTGCGCCCTAGGTCACAATCGACCTAAAAAATTTTGGATTGAAATTTTGTTTTTGGATCCTGGAAGTTTTCTAAAAAGGGTATCCGGATCTATAGTCTATTTCACTATTCCCCTACCTATAACTCCTAAAACAACACCTGCAAATATTTGAAAAAGAGGGGTTTTGGGGTGGCTATATAGGGTTTTTCCTTAGTCAAACCCCCGTTTTGGCGATCTCCACCTCCACGAATAGTCAAATATAGTAGAATGTATGTGTGTGTTGCTCTTGGAAAGAGATTTGAATGTGTAATGTCAAGATCTAATCCTCTAGATTAAAAACCCTAACATGAATTGTAAATGAGAAAGCAATGCATAGATTTGAATGTGATAAAGAAAGCATACCAAGCCCCCAAGGCTAAAGTATTCCTACCAAACTCACAATCCATAATTTATACCCCATGATAATATCTTTTGAATTCTTGAAGGTTGAAAATGGTGGATCCAAGAAGAAGGAAAGAAGGAAGATGTCTCTCTTGCTCCAAAGAAGATCCACAATGGCTTGTCTAAAAAAGTGCTTGAATGTCTTAATGCATCATAATTTCTTGTCCTTCTATATCATCCTCTTGCTTCATTGCCTCATCATCATGTCAAAATCACAATTTCATCATATCATCTTATGATTCTTTCTCCTATCCAAATGAAGGCAAAAGAGAGTGTTTATATAGAGATCTTAATATAGTCCTCCTAGGGAAATGCAAGGGACCCAAATTCAAATTTCACATTTAATTATGGTAAAATTAAAATCACCAACAAGGGAGGGGATGTATTAATCTTAATATCAAGGAAAACACTTCCGCATCCAGACCCGGGGACCTAATTTAAGTTTTAGAACCCCAATAGGCTCCAGATTTGAAAGCGGGGACGATCACCTGATAGGGGTCAAGGTCGACCTTGAACCTAACCTAGGTCAAGGATAACCTCTACCTTGACCTAGGTCAAGGTTTACCTTGACCCTCACCTAGGTCAGGGTCAACCTCAACCCTGAACTGAGGCTTCAGGCTGGTCACCTTAGGAAATCTGTAAGATTCCTAGGTCAATCGGGGACCCAGGGAGGTGAGAAAACACACCAGGATGTTAGATAGAGGCACATAGGCCAAAGAGTAAGCATGATTAATATTTAGGAGAGCTAATACATAGGTTCTAACCAAAATATGGAATCATATAAAGGGAGATTAAGGAGGTCGCGTAGGACCCTAACCCTAATTTCACCTAGAAATGCAGAATCAAGTGCACGTGCATCTTAAATGCAAATCTAATATGAAAATGTACTAAATGAGGGTGCTAAACCTACCAAAATGGAATTTATTCCATTTTAAGATGATACATTTATCCCCCACTTTATCTTAGGTATGACACTACGTGAATATGCAAGCTAAAGTAAGAAAACATTGTAAAGTAAAAGGGATATAGTCAAGTCCTCAATGTGGAGATTCTGCAAGAAATCATTAGTATCCACAACCTACAACACAAGGTTAATGAAAATCCATTGAGAACCTAAGCCTTACTAAGATGGTTTTGAGAAATGCATAGAGCCCCTTATGCCCCCCTTTTTTCGGCTTACTAATTTTGAAAGGTGAAACAGGGTGATAAAGTTAGATCTATACATTGGATATACAATTTGTTGAAAATGTTCTTTCCTAACCATTTTTAAGGATTCCAAATCTTCCTAAACCTATTTAAGAGGTTAGGTATCTTACTTAATATTCCAATGCCACTGATGACACTGAAAATGGAGCTACCAAACTCAAGTTATGATGAAAAGAGTGAATGCCTATCTAAATGCATGTAAAAGGAAATTCAAATTTGACCTAAGTAAATTCAAATGAAACCCTAAGTAAACCCAAAGGAAACCATAATAAAACCCTAATTTGAAGCTATAAATAAGATCAAGAGCACTTACCTTCTCATTCTTACCATTTGCAGAGCTTGGAATTGAGGAGCAAGATGCCAAAGAGAGAGGAACTTCAAGCGAGTCGCGTACAGGTCCTGAGAGAGTGCTTGGCCAGTGGACAACCACTGCCTGAGGTAGGTGCCTTGTTTTGATGTTTTAGTTGAGCAATTATTGTTTTTATAGGGAAGGTCGACCCTGGCCCAAAAAGGTCAACCCTGACCAAGTTATGTTGACCCTGACATTGGCAGGTAAACCATAACTGGGAAGGTCCACTCCTTTCTAGGGATAATGTCGACCCTAACCTAGAAAGGTCGACCCTAACTAGGTCAAGTAAGAATTTCAGTTATTTGATGATGTATAACTGATATGATGTTGTTTGTGCTAATGGGATCTTTGGAGGGGTTCTATTGGCTGTCAAAGAGAACTTGTCCAAGCTACAGTAGGAGGATATACAGTTATTGAAAGATGTGGGATTGCACTGGGTAGAAATCCTACCACAGATGAGGTTCCATCGAGCCATGATATCAGCCTTGATAGAGAGATGGGATGAGGACACTTGTTCCTTCCATCTTCCATTAGGAGAGATCATGATCACATTGGAGGATGTGTACAGGATCCAATGAATTCTAGTCTAAGGTGATCCTGTTAGACCGAGAGTACAGCGGGGTCCTCCCAAAGTGTTTTCAGATGGAGAGTATTGTTTAGGACGAGTACCATAGATGAGGACCTGATCAGATCAGATCACTCTATCAGCCATACAAGTAGGTCTGACACCCTTGGTACAGAGAGTGATTCTATTTATACTCTCTTTAGTTGTAATACCCAACACAAAGGGTACAGTTTTATTAGCACCATTCACCGACCTCATTTGCAGGATGGAGAGTGACAGGATTGTTTTCTCATGCAGGCACAACATGTTAGCCCATCTTTACCATGAGTTGATTCAGCTAGTGAGATTTCAACAAGAGAGTCTTACAATATGCACCTTGCTACAGGTTTGGATGTTTGAGAATTACGCATGTACTTGACCACAGGGTGTTCTGGTGATGGTATATATGATCACACCGAGATCCTTTGTATATCTACTAGGAGATGTCTAGCAGTATGGAGATATCCTCTTTTGGAGGGTACACTTTGACCATATACCAAGTGTGGATGTGAAATGGAGACCATACTATCGGATGACCATGATGGCCTATTGAGACACACCCAGTAGTGCAAGCTGCTAGAGGGTCCTACTAGTCATGTAGTGATGCCATATTATTATGATAGAGTTATGAGGTAGTTTGGTTTGACACAGGGAGTCCCTCGGATAGTACCTTGGTACGGATATTCGACGAGATATTATCAAAGACCCGATGTCATACACAGACCTATAGTAGTAGATATTATAGATAGAAATACAGATGAGACAGAGGATATAGAGGTGGAACCTACTATATCCCACCCAGGAGTGAGTAGAGAGTATATCAGATACTGGAGTCTATAGGGGACCCATCCCATCTTCCTTGATGACTACCCTACAGGTAATCTAGGTCTTTTAGAGAGGATGCACAAGGGTGGTGACACACCAGAGGAGGAGGAGGATCATGAGGAGGAGCCCCTTCCCGAGGGAGATCCCATGGAGGAGGAGAGAGAAGAGGAGAGAACAGAAGAGAGAATGGATGAGGGAACATACAAGAGATCAGAGGATATGCCCCCAGGTAGTACAAATGCAAATGATCAGGTGATCCATGTTGTACCATTGAGATCATGATGACCTCCCCATGCACATACAGAGACACCACCACCTAGACCTAGATGCAGCGCGTGAGGAGAGGGTAGTCACTCCATGCCCCCACCATCTAAATCCTTTGATGATACTCAGAAGGGAGATCCAGGTATGATTTATGTGTTTGATTAAAATATTTTAAGTAAAATTTTTGCTAGAAGAAGTAATAAAAGATAAATATGTTTGAATTATGCATCTACCGTAATAGAGTGGAGGAGATTTGTATCCAAGGTTCTGAAGGATACCTATTTATCCTACCGAATACTAGCTAGTGAGTGAGAGTCCCTTATTAGACAAAGAGATCCCGGATGACATGCAAATATTTTTGCATGCATCCACTGAGAGATGAGGTTATGCAAAGAAAGGGGAGACAGATTGATGGCTGACCTACAGAGAGCTCAGGAGTGCAACTATGAGAATGAGCATATCGAGGAGTCACACATGGACTACCGTACCAAGATCTTCAACATCATACTACAGAGAAGAAAGAGCTGGGAGCCACTAACCCTCAGAGCATAGAGATAGAGATTGATAGCCATGGCATATATGCCATATATGTACCAAACTCTTGGATATTTATATATGAAAATTTTCTTGTCTAGTTAGTTCTATGATTAATTACTTGTTCTTTTCATCAATACACAAAACTTTAACATAAAGAAAGAAATGAAATTAATGTATGACTGTATTCAAATCATATAACCTACAAAATAGACATAATCATTCTATAGGGAATATATAAATACATGAAGGAAAGTTGATGTATTAGGGATAATAACATTTGAGATGCATAATATTAATAGGTTCCTTAAGTGGAACACCATTCATATCAGCAATCTTATAAGCACCTGAAGTAAAATCCTCAATAACCACAAAAGGTCCAAGCCAATTACGGATAAATTTCCCTTTTTCACTAGGTAAAGCATTTATATTCCCTTGATTTTCATATATGACTAAATCACCTACCAAAAATGATCGTTCAATCCCTTTGTGATGGTACTATTTTTGAAGTGAATTATGATAAGCCTTAATATTTTCCAAAGCATTTATTCGTTGTTCATCCAACATTTCTAATTATTGTAATCATTGTTCTCGGAAGGTATCTTTATCAATTATCCCATGGGATGAAACACATAAAGAAATTATTTCTAATTCTAATGGAATAATAGCATCAGTACCATAAACAAGATTATAAGGAGAAGTACCCATAGTAGTGTGGACACTAGTCCTACAAGCCCATAAAGCATAAGTGAGTTGAGAATGCCAATATTTTGCATGTTTATTGACTGTTTTCCTTAGGATTTGTTCAATAACTTTGTTTGATGCTTCAGCTTGACCATTAAATTGAGGATAGTAGGGAGTAGAAAATCTATGTTGAATACAATATTTCTCCAGGAATTTCTTAGCTTCTTTATTTTTGAAGGAAGTACCATTATCTGAAACTATCATTGAAGGAATACCAAATCATGATATAATATGATTAAGAATAAAATCAAAAATAACATCCGCAGTAGTAGAGTGGAGAGGAATAGCCTCTACCCACTTTGTAAAGTAATCTGTGAAAGGAAACTAAGTGTGCGAAAAACAGTTCCCTACACTAAACTCCCGAGAAGAGGATCGTGCAAATTCAGATTTAACCCTGATAAATTACAGAATGATAATACAATAACATGCATTCATAGAAAAATGAGAATGACATAATGATTTACCCTGGGGAAAACCTTTCAGTAACCTGCACAATGTATTAATCAAAACTAATACTGTTTACAATACACTTGCAATGCAAGTTCTTTCAGGAGATAATTGACACTTGAAGACAAAATAGGCAGCATAAAAATGTTCCAACAATACACTAACTTCTCACAGATTTGCAACCCTAAAAAATGCTTATATCATGCGCTTCACTTTTTAGGGAAACTTCCAAAATCAACCGTATTAGTATTTTACCATTCTTTGAGAAAATAGGAACCCCACGATTGCAGAAGAGTGTACAGTACTCAACTGATTAGTTGCCACATGTCTTACATTTCTTCACCCATCATCAAAAATTCCACAATTAGCTCTTACAAAAAATAATGGTCGTCATAGGAATCTGTCATAATTGTTTCAGTCATGATTACCTTACACATTGTCCAAAGTGCTGACATTTGGAAAATATCAAATGTAAGGAAATATACAAGGTTGAGACACCTTATTCCTAACAATCTGTAGCTGTGAGAATGTATGTATGTCCTTGAGAAGAAGCTGGTGAAATTTTTCCAATAAGATCAAATCCCCAAATGCTAAAAGGCCATGGAGAAACTTGATTACAAAGCTCATGAGCAGGAGCATGAATTAAATTACCATGTTTTTGACACTGAGGACACTTCTTAACAAATGTAAAGGAATCATGTTCCATTGTTTTCCAATAATATCACATTCTAAGAAGTTTATTAACTAAATATTTCCCACCAAAATGTCCTCCACAAGAACCAAAATGAGCTTCTACTAAAGCTATCAGGACATTGGTTCTACCAAGACAACTTAATATAAAACCATTATAAGAATGTTTGTAAAGGGTATCACCCAAAATAATATATCATGCTGCAAGCTTCCTAATACGGTTATGCATGTTCCTTGTTACCGATTCAGGAAATGTATTATCTTTCAAAAAGTGAAAGATATGCGAATACCATTCATCCAAATGTAAGTTACAACAAACAACATTACCCTTATTAGAAATTGCAATTTGTTTAAGATTGTGTATAGTAAATTGAAAATCTTTAGCATTATTCTCAAGACACACCAAGGAATTTGCACTTGCCATGGTGTCTATGTGTCGATTATCTTTCCTAGGTAAAGTCTGAATCGTATAAGAAGAACATTGTGAAAGGATATCAAGAGCTAATTATTTATATTGTGACATTTTATCATTCTTAGTTTGATAACCCCTTTGATTTTTTCAACAATCAATTGCGAATCCCCGTATATTTCCAAGTTTTTAATGTGAAGGGATGAAGCTACTCGTAAGCCAACTATAAGAGATTCATATTCCACAATATTATTAGTACAAGGAAAGGTCAATTTATATGACATAGGGATTGGTTTCTTTGTAGGAGGGACCAAGATGATGCCTACACTAGAACATGTCTTACATCTAGAACCATCAAAATATAATTCCCAAACATCTCATTGGGGAATTATATTGAGGCGATGTTTGTATGAGAATGAGGACAAGGAGCTTCAGCTAAATAATCAGTTAAAGCTTGTCCTTTAATTGACTTTTGAAGAATGAAATTAAGATCAAATTTAGTAAGTAACATCACCCATTTAGACAGACGACCAGAGAGATTAGTTTTTGAGAAAAGGTGTTTGAGAGGATCAAATTTTACAATCACATTAATCTCAACATTCAATATATAATGCCTGAGTTTTTGGCAAGCATAAAATAAAGGCAAGCATTGTCTTTCTAAATCGGTATATCTTGTTTCATATTCCATTAAAGTATGACTGATGTAGTATACCGGTCTTTCCTTACCTTCACTATCATGTTGAGCCAATAATGAACTCACAGCATAGGAAGTGGCAGAAGTATACAGATAGAAGGGTTTATTGAATTGAGCAAGTTGCAAAATAGGAGGATTAGCAAGATACTCCTTAAATTTCTCAAATGATTGTTTACATTCCTAGTTCCAAGAAAAATTGGTATCTTTTCTAAGCAAGGAAGTGAAAGGAACAGTTCTATCAGCTAAGTTAGAAACAAAGCAACGAATAGATTGAATTTTTCCTTGTAAAATACGTAATTGAGAAATATTATTAGGAGGCATGTTAACGATAGCATCAATCTTTTCAGTATCCACTTCTATGCCTCGCTTAGAGATTATAAATCCTAATAATTTACCAGAATCAACTCCGAAAGCACATTTCTTAGGATTTAATCACATATTATAACTCCTAATCCTTTCAAATATTTGTCTTAAAATGAACATATGGTCCTTTCTTTGTATAGATTTCACCAAGATGTCATCTACATAATCTTCTATAATCTTATGGATGTAATCATGGAAAATCAAGGTCATAGCACGTTGATAGGTTGCTCCCACATTTCTTAATCCAAAAGGCATCATGACCCAACAGAATGTTCCCCAAGGTGTGATAAATGTGGTTTTAAGTTGATCTTCTATAGGAATAAATATTTGATTATAGCCTTAAAATCCATCCATAAAAGATAATAAAGAATGACGTGCTGTTGAATCCACAATCATATCAATATTGGGTAGGGGAAAATCATCTTTTAAGGATGCTTTATTCAAATCTTGAAAATCAGTGCACATCCTTATCTTATTCTCTTCTTTAGAAACAACCACAATAATGGAAATCCATTCAAAATAATCGATAGAACGAATGAAGCCAACATCTAATAACTTTTCAATTTTAGTTTTAACTAACAAAGCAATGCCTGGATTCATCTTTCAGATTTTTTGTTTCATAGGTTTGACATTAGGTTTAAGAACAATATTGAGTCACAATATTAGGATCTATACCCGACATATACGAATATGTCCAAGAAAATATATCCTTATATTCAAGCAAAAGGGAAACCAATTGATCATGTTCATCTTGGTTCAAACATTTTCCAACTTTGATTGTTTTTTCAGAGTCATTCTCATCCATTTGAACTTCTGTAGTCTCAGTTATTAATAAATTACTTTGTAAGGGAGAGTCCATTGGCAAAGGAGAAATATCATGTTCATCACATTCTCCAAAATAGGCTTCATTATTCAACAATAAGGCTTTCTTATTTTATGATGAAACATAGGTAAATCTTGATAAGCTCCTAAAAAATCAGCGAGGGCTTCATCCTCAGGAAAAATATCCAAACTAGGTTTTTGATCCATGTCAAGGACAAGTGGATTAACCAATTTTAAGTGTCCCCCATAGATACGATTAACATTAAGAGGAAGATTCGATGGTTTCTTATAAGGATTGAACCCTAGCCCATAAGTATAATCATAAACTTTGTTTTCCAAGGGCACTTGTATGTACCTTTCTCATATTTTCCACATCCTTTCCCATTGAATCTTGATTTCCTAAGTAAATGATAACCAGATCCATATCTATCAGCCATATCAGATTGAGTTAAAGGAGCAACATATGTCACAGTGTCATAACAGTCTGGTTTTATTATCTTAATTGTTTTTTCAAGGGAAGCAGCAACAAAGTTACTTTTTAATTCCCCAGAAAGTGGAGGAGTGAATACTTGTTTTTCAAACCCACTTTGTTCCTTTATGAACTCTAAATCAGAAACTTTGTATTCTCCCATAAAAGAAGGATTAAAATCCAATGTTCCCCAATCATCTTCAGTTAAAGAAGATGATGGAGCTTCAACTTGTTTAACTTCAGGAGGTTTCTCAGGTTCCTTACTTGGTTTTATGGGTCTAGAGATCTTAGCATATTCTGCATTCAAGAAAGGATTTACTGCATCATCTGCATGTAATGTATACATCAGATTATTATAAATGAACCTAACCTTACAATGTAGAGTAGAAGGAATCACATGCATAGTATGTAACCAAGGTCTTCCTAACAAAAGGTTATAATTGAGAGGTCCAGGCATGACATGAATAGGTGTGTGAAGAAGGAATGGGCCAACCTTGATAGGTAGAGGGGTGATCTCACAATAGTGTGTCCCACTTTTTGGGACGAAGGATTTCAGACGCTCAAAAAAAAATTCTTTTTTGATGGCTTCGTGTGAAGTGTCCTCTTTGTTCGAAGTGGTTAATAGGCTTCGCAGAACTAGATAAAATGGGGGGTTCGCTTGAACTAGAACCAATTCGAGTGAACCCTGTGAATAAAAAAAAAAAAGCAATTTGGGAAAATTTTCCTTGGTGGGTTCGCTCGAAGGGGGTTCTCTCGAACCCCCTTAGACCCCTTCACGTGAAGGGGGTCTTCACTCGAAGGGCCCTAAAATGAAAATTTCCCCTCAGAAAACAAAAAACCTCCTAAAAATTGTCCTTTCAAGGCCTGGGACAAGGACCAAATCAAATTTTTTCTGAAACAAATGATGCTAAATGATGCGATTCAGAACAAGCTTTCTAATGAATATAATTTTAATACATATTGAGTTCGTTATCACTTTCAAATATTACTTTAACTAAACATAGGTTGTTTGGTCATTCAACAACCTGTCTCTTCAAGGCTTCGGGAAAAATAGTAAATTACAAAAAAAATAAGTAGGAAAAGTGTATTTGTGTTACCTTTCTATGAAAAAAAATTGAATTTCAATATATAGAGATCAAGTTAGAGTGATCCAAGTGACCTTATGTCTAAATTACAGTTACTGTCACTTTAGAACTTAATAAACTATGAAATATTGACCCAAAATGAATGAAACCAGTTACATCCTTTAGATATTGAAGTTAAAAATATAATTTCAAAATAATTGCATTGTTATCATAATTTAAAAAAATTTTATGCTAATCCAAGTGACAGTCACTTCTTAAAAATACAATTTTTTCACTCAAACCACTTTTCGAAGGAGAAGGAATAATGAATTTTAATGTTTAAAAAAATATATATTTAGAAACTAGAAAGAAAATGCTAAAAGACCCTATTTTACATCATCTTCAAATTCCTTATAGTTTTGTGGCAATAGGTGTTCAAAAGTGAAGTTTTTTCTCAAAATGTTGATCTCTGTGTCAAAGTTGGCCAAAAAGTGGGACACACTATTGTGGGACCACCCAGCGTAATAATGCCCAAATTTTTCTTTGCATTGTTATCAAATCCATGAATAGGGATATTATCTGGTTGAATGGTCATAAGATGGGCTTTAATAGCCTTGAGCATATCCATGCTACAAACATTAAGCCCAGATCCATTGTCAATTAATGTTTTAGGAATGATACTCTAATTAATAGAAACAACAACCATAAGAGCATCATATTGATTTTGCACCTCAATAGAAGGTAAATCATCATCAGTGAACACAATAGGAGGTATAGAAGGCATATTATGCATGCACTCCAAGAATTAATTAATGTTTCCTGGATTAGGAGGCGGAGCCGAAAGAGTAGATAAAGCTTTTTGTAATGCATCATGATATGTAAGAGAATTTTGAAGCAATTCCCATAAAGATATCTTGGCTGGAGTAGCGCGTAATTTCTCAAATAAGTCATACTCTTTAAAGGAAGAAGGTAACCTAGGTGCTTTAGGAAGTGTGGGTTGAGAAGGAGGTAAAGAGGCTGGAACAGTAGGTTGAGGATTATTCAGTGTACGATAAGCAAGTGAAACAGAATCCATGTTATCAAAGAAATCCAAAGGATCTTTAGGTTTACCCATAATAGTCATTCGAGGAAATCCTTTTACCGTCATCAAAGGTTTAGTAAATAACATTCTAGGTGACTCAATGTTGCAAATAGAGGAGTATGAACGTAACCATACACACATCCTATGGTAGAGGTCAATTGGAGAAGTTGTGGAGGAGGATGAAATAGGAATAGGATCCATGGAGATCTCATTTGAACCATTTTCATCCTCACTTCCATGTACCTCATTAAGGGATCTATTCTCTTGTACAATAAAATCTTCATCAAAGTATTCAAAACAAGAGTCATATACATTGAACACACAGTAAAATAACAAGCATGTAAATGTTTTGTGTTTTAAAGAAATTTTATATATTTTTATGTATTTTTGGAATATAGATGCAAGAGCATAAAAGAAAACCTAATTCTATATGCATGCAAGATCTTAATATGAAATATAAATATTACACCAAAGAGAAAGAGTTGTCTATCGCAGGTTCACCAAAATGTAAAGAAGAAAATGGTGATGATAATGATCTCCTAGATAGAATTTGCCAAATAGATGTTCATATGTAAAAGAGACCAATGCCATTATTTAACCCCTTACATTTAATTTGTATTTGTTTGTTTGATAATGGGTATTGAATTTGAAAGAAAATATTAATGAAGTAAAATACCAACCTTACATCATAGCAGATCTGAAAATGCCATTTTCTGAAGCCTATGTTGAGTTTCTGGAAAATATGAGACCGGATCTGAAATGGAAACGGAGAGATGAAAAAACCCAGAAATCATTTTCCATTCTGAGACAGTTCCAATTTATACCCTCAATTTAATGTCACATTTTGCCAACATTTCCAATTGCACCCTAGGTCACAATCAACCTAAAAAATTTTAGATCAAAATTCTATTTTTGGATCTCAAAAGTTTGCTAAAAAGGGTATCCGGATCTGTACTCCATTTCACTGTTCCCAAACCTGTAACTCCCGAAATAGCACCTGAAAATATCTTAAAAAGAGGGGTTTTGGGGTGGCTATATAGGATTTTTCCTTAGTCAAACCCCCATTTTGGTGATCTCCACCTCCATGAATAGCCGAATATAGTAGAATGTATGTGTGCGGTTGTCTTGGAAAGAGCTTTGAATGTTTAGTGTCAAGATCTAATCCTCTAGATTAAAAACCCTAACATGAATTGTAAATGAGAAAGCAATGCATAGATTTGAATGTGATAAAGAAAGCATACCAAGCCTCCAAAGCTAAAGTATTCCTACCACACTTACAATTCATAATTGCTACCCCATGATAATATCTTTTGAATTCTTGAAGTTTGAAAATGGTGGATCCAAGAAGAAGGAAAGAAGGAAGATGTCTCTAAGAAGATCCATAATGGCTTGTCTACAAAAGTGCTTGAATGTCTTAATGCATCATCTTGTCTTGTCCTTTTATATCATCCTCTTGCTTCAATGCCTCATCATCATGTCAAAATCATAATTGCATCATATCATCGTATGATTCTTTCTCCTGTCCAAATGAAGGAAAAAGAGAGTGTTTATATATAGATCTCAATATAGACCTCCTAAGGCAATGCAAGGGACCCAAATTCAAATTTCACCTTGATTTTTGGTCCAATTATAATCACCAACCAAGGATTGGATGTATTAATCCAAATATCAGGGAAAACACTTTTGCATGTGGACCTAAGGACCTATTTTAAGTTTTAGAACCCCGATAGGCTCCAGATTTGAAAGCGGGGACCATCACCTGACAGGGGTCAAGGTTGACCTCAACCTTGACCTAGGTCAAGGAAAACCTCAACCTTGACCTAGGTCAAGGTTGACCTCAACCCTGAACTGAGGTTTTAGGCTGGTCACCTTGGGAAATTTGTAGGATTCCTAGGTGAACCGAGGACCTAGGGAGGTGAGAAAACACACCAAGATGTTAGATAGAGGCATATAGGCCAAAGAGTAAGTGTGATGAAGATTTAGGAGAGCCAATACATAGGTTCTACCCAAAAAGATGGAATCATAGAAAGGGAGATTAAGGAGGTCCCATAGGACCCTAACCCTAATTTCACCTAGAAATGCATAATCAAGTGCATGTGCATCCTAAATGCAAATCTAATATGAAAATGTACTAAATGAGGGTGCTAAAGCTACCAAAATGGAAGTGCTTCCATTTTAAGATGATACACCAGTCTAATCATTTTTATGTTAATGGTGTTGTAATGGATTAGATCTCAAGATTTAACTATGGATTCATGTAGTGTGGAGTGATACAAGACTTTTCTTTTCAGAGAGAAAGTTGTTTTGAGTTAATCTTCGAGTGGTAGGAAAATAATAGTAAACTAGGTAGTCTGCTAGTGTCTTTTAGCTAGTTTTTTCTATCATGGCTCCCACTTGAGATTCAACCATGGAAACCTTGAAAAAGTGGATGAATCTCATAGTGGAGCCTTTGTACATTCTGTATATAGTGGTAGCAGTTTAGGAGATGAGTGGAGCTATTTTTAAACTCATGCCCTAGGTGACTTAGGACAACCCAGTTAGGTACATGAGAGGTTAGAAACCCATTGTAGAGACAACAAAATGAGATGGAGGACTGAACTAGGTGATGTTAGAGTGTTGTTAGGGTGTTTTGAGTCCCTAGGTTTGATTTTAGAGCTGTGCCAATCCAACTGGATTGATTTGTAAGGAGAAATCAGACCATTGCTTGTAATGCACCAAAATAGGCCTAAAAGCCCTACTTTCTAGGACAGTGTTGTACGGATGATTTGGGGACATAAGACCTTAGAAATCCTTTAGGTCTTCAAAAATGGCATCTGGATCCCTAAATATTTTTGGGGGTTGTGTGTGATTTTTGCAAGTTATTCCAGGAAAACCCTTTGGATAGGGCTTATAGGACTAATAGGACAGTTTGAAGACAAGTCATGAACTTGATTACTTTGGGTCTAAAAACTTATGGATCTTGAGTTGTTTGGATGTAGGAAGGACATCACAAGTTCCTAAATTATTCTTGTAGCATGGAGAGTATTGGTATGGATAAATTTTTGTTAGTTTCTTCAAGCCTTTAAGAGCATTGTGACACAATTAAGATAGTTGTCATCCAAGGTGAAAACACAAAAATTGTAACTGTTTGATAAGAGTTGGGAGAGGTCTTAGATAGAGTTTCTATGGACTTTGGAAGGTCCTAAATTGGAATTAGGAACCTAAATTGGACTAGGACAAGCTAGGTCTTGTCTTGGAAGTTGTGTGAGCACACCTTGGAGATTACTTCTATCAGATTGGTATCAGAGCCTCTTTGATCAGGATTGTGGTTAATATTACAACCAGAGGAATCCATTAGAGAGTCAACAATGGTGACTAATGCTGAATTAGAAAATAAGTTGGATGAACAAGAGGAGGAGAATAGGCTACTTTGAGATAGATTGGCTCAACTTGAACAAAAAGTTGATGAAGTTGATGTGAAGGCAGATGAAGTGTTAGATAAGGTTGGAGGGAAAGGAAAAGACCTTTTGATTGAAGATGAATTCCCTGAGGCTAACCCTGTCAGTGAAAAAGAACCATTCTTTAAAGCTCTAAAAGCTATGAGTGGTAAAGCATTGGAAGGAGTTCCCATTTTTAGCGAAAAATGGAACCAGAAGTAGCTCTTGATTGAATACAGGGCTTAGAAAACCATTTTGAGTGTGATGGCATCACTGAGGCTCAAAAGGTAAAGGTTGCAAAAGCTAGTTTGAGAGGATCAACACTCACTTGGTGTAAATTCATCCAAGATGAGAGAGAGAAGGATGGGAAGAAGCCTATTGCTTCATGGAGAGCTATGGCAGCAAAAGTAAGAGAGGCTTACATCCCTGAGGATTATGAAATCACACTCCATAAGAGAAGACAAAGTCTAAGGCAGAAGGACCTAGATGTTAACTCTTACACTAAAGAGTTCCAAAGACTTTGTATGAGGTAAAGGATAGCAGAAGATGAGAAAGTGAAAGTTGCAAGGTATCTTAATGGCCTAAAATAAACCATTCAAGATGAGATGAGTCTTTTGACTCCAGATACAGTTTAGAAGTGCCACCAAATTTCTATCAAGGTGGAGGATAAGTTAAAGAAGAAACAAGATTCCAATACTTCAAGAGGAAGAGGTAGAGGAAGGGATACTAGAGGACAAAGAAGTGGATATGGAGGAAGAAGCTTTGAATCCAAAGGAAAATCAGAGACTAAGCTTACTAAACAACATGAAGGGAACTTCAATAGGGGAAGTTCAAGTAGAGGAAGGAACTCTAACAATAGAGGAAGAGGCAGTAGCCAAGGGAGAGGCAACTATTTTTCCAACATGAAGTGTTATCACTGTAACCAGTTGGGGCATCCGACATATAGGTGTCTAGAGAAGGGAATTTCTTCACAAGGAGGTGACAAAAGAGTGAACTATGTCTATGAAGAGACAAGTGCAAATAATAACCCTGAAGTTCCATTGGAATCAGAGGAGGGAGAAAACCTTATGATGAGGAGAACTCTCATAAAAGAACCAGTGAAGGAAGAAAGCAGTCAGAGGAGAGCATTCTTTAGAGTGAAGTGTAAAATGATGGGAAAGGTGTGTAGAGTCATCATAGACTCAGGATCAACTGAAAACATAGTGTCAAAGGAGGTAGTCAATAAGCTAAACATGACAAGGATACCCCACACCAACCCTTATAAAGTCACATTGCTTAACAAAGGATAACATGTCCTAGTTAATGAACAAGCTTGGGTGGAATTATCCATTGGGAGATATAAAGATAAATTTTTATGTGATGTCTTACCTATGGATGCATGTCACTTGCTCCTAGGTATACCATGGCAATTTGACCGGATGGCTATGCATAATGGAGTGAAAAACTCCTACACTTTCAAGAAAGACAATGTGACATACAAGATTCAGTCACTGTTGGAGGATGCAGAAGAAAAGTCTACTAGACCAAATGTTCTTACGGTGGGTGAAAAGGATTTCTTAGATATTCTAGATGAAGGAGAAGGAATTGGATTTTCCCTGGTGTTGAAGCCAAAGGAAGTTGCAGACAAATCAAAGAAGAAGACAGAGTTACCCAAAGAAGTTCAAGAGATGCTAATAAAGTATCAAGGGATAGTGAGTGACGAACAACCAGCCACCTTATCACCTAAGAGGTTAGTAAGCCACCAAATAGACCCAATCCATAGAGCTACCCTACCCAATAAGGAAGCCTATTAAATTACTCCCCAACAAAATGAAGAGATAGCTAGGCAAGTTCAAGAATTTTTGGAACAAGGTCTTATAAGAAAGAGCATTAGCCCTTGTGTCGTACCCATAGTATTAGCACCTAAGAAAGGGGGAACCTGGAGGTTATGAATAGACTCTAGAGAAATCGATAGGATTACCATTAGGTATAGGCTCCCTATCCCAAGGATAGAAGACCTAATGGACTGTCTAGGAGGGGATAAATACTTCACAAAGATAGACTTAAAAAGTGGATACCATCAAATAAGGGTGAATGAAGGGGATGAGTGAAAGGAAACCTTCAAAACTACTGAAGGATTGTATGAATGTCTAGTCATTCCATTTGGCCTATCAAATGCCCCATCAACTTTCATGAGGTTGATGAATGAGGTACTGAAAGACTACATTTGGAAGTTTGTAGTAGTATACTTGGATGACATACTCATCTTTTGTATAACAAGAGAAGAGCACCTCAAGCACTTCGAATTGATATTTAAGAAGTTGTAGGAGGAGAAGTTGATGATCAACTTAGAAAAGTGTGAATTCATCAAGACAAATCTCATGTACCTTGGTTTTGTACTGTCACAAGGTAACTTAAAAATGGATCCAAGCAAGGTTGAGGCCATCATCAACTGGCCTACTCCAAGGATAAGCACTGAGGTAAGGAGATTTCATGGTCTTGCACAATACTATAGAAAGTTTATTAAGTAGTTTAGTGCAATATGTGCTCCTATGTTAGATAAAATTAAGGGAGGCATGGAGACAAACTTTGTTTGGAATGAGCAAGCTAATAGTGGCTTTGAACTACTGAAAAAGAAGATAGAAACTCAACCAATTTTAGTGTTTCCAAGCTTTGAAAAATTGTTCACAGTGGAATGTGATGCCAACAATGTGGCAATTGGAGCAGTCCTAAGTCAGGAGGGAAGACTAGTGGCCTTCCATTTAGAGAAATTGAGTGAATCTAAGAAGAGATATTCTTCTTATGACCTAGAGATGTATGATCTAGTCTAGTCATTGAGAAAATGGAGGTATTACCTATTGCCAAATGAGTTTATAGTATATTCTGACAACCAAGCATTGAGTTTCTTGAACTCAAAAGACAAATTGAGTCATAAGCACATGAACTGGGTTGAATACCTACAAGCATATACATTTAACATCAAATACAAGAAAGGGTTGCAGAATAAAGTTGCAGATGCTTTGAGTAGAAGAGCATTGACCATTCAAGAGGTTCAACTGTAGAGTATGGGGATTGACAACTTCAAGGACATGTATGAAGAAGATGAGGACTTTGTAGACATCTACAAGGCATGTCAAGAGTATAAAAACCACTTTCATAGTCAATACTCTGAATACACTTGCATCATCTTAAAATGGAAGCACTTCCATTTTGGTAGGTTTAGCACCTTCATTTAGTGTGCTCACATATTAGATTTGCATTTAGGATATATTTGTGTTCAATTCTACATGATTAGGTGAAATTAGGGTTAGGATCTTATGGATCCTCTTTGGTTTCTGTCTCCATGATTCTATTTTCTAGGTAGGGAATATGTTTTTGGCCCTCCTATACCTTATCATACTCTCTCTAGGCCTCTAGGCCTTCTTCCCAGCATTTTGGTATGTTCCATCACCTTTCTAGGCCCCCTACTGACCTAAGAATCTCACAGAGGCCACTAAGAGACCTTCCCGAAACCTCAGGTTAGGGTTGAAATTGACCCTGACCTAGGTCAAGGTTGAGGTCAAACTTGACCTAGGTCAGGGGTGAGTTCAACCTTGACCTAGGTCAAGGGTGAGGTTGACATAGACCTCTATCGGGTGTTGGTCCCCGCTGTCAATTATGGAGCTTATTGGGGTTCTAAACTTAAAATAGGTCCCCAGGTTTGGATGCGGAAGTGTTTTCTCCGATATCTAATTTAATTCATTCCCTCCTTGATTGGTGATTGTGATTGGACCATAATTCAAAGTGAAATTTGAATTTGGGTCCCTCGCATTGCCCTAGGAGACCTATATTGAGATCTCTATATAAACACTCTCTTTTGCCTTCATTTGATCATGAAACAAAATCAAGAGATGAAATGATGCAATGATGATGAAAATAAGCAAGAGGATGATATAGAAGGACAAATCTATTAGGACATGTTGATAAATTCAAGTATTTTTGTGGACAAGCTATTGTAGATCTTCATTGAAGTAAGAAGGTACTCTTTTCTATTAGATCTACCATTCTCAACATTCAACCATTCAAAGGAAATTATCATGGGGTATAAATTATGGATTGTGAGTTGGTAGGAGTACTTTAGCCTTAGGGGCTTGGTATGCTTTCTTTATCATGTTCAAATCTATGCATTGCTTTCTAATTTTCATGTTATGTTAGGATTATTAATCTAGAAGATTAGATCTTGATATTACATGTTCAAAGACTCTTTTCAAAGAGAAAACACACACACATAATTTCTACATTGGGCTATTCATGGAGGTGGAGATTACTAAAATGGGGGTTTGACTAAGGCAAAACCCTATATAGCCACCCCAAAAACCTCTTTTCAGATATCTGCACGTGCTATTTTTGGGAGTTACAGGTACAGGACAATGGATTTGAGACCAGATTTGGATACCCTTTTCAGTGAACTATCAGGATCTAAAAATAGATTTTCTATCAAGGCAACATAGGTCAGGGTCAAGATTATTTGGTTAGAGTTGACCTTTGTGGGTTAGGGTCGACATTCACCCCAAAAAGGATATAACCTTCCCAGTTAGGGTCAAACTTAGAAGGTCAAGGTTGACATAACTGGGTCAGAGTTGACCTTTCTAGGTCAGGGTTGACCTTTCTAGGTCAGGGTCGACCTTCCCTATAAAAACATGAATTTTCAATCTTAAATATTAAAATAGGAAACCTACCTCAAGCAGTGGCTATCCACTCGCCAGGTGCTCTCTTAGGACCTCCATGTGGCTCACTTGAAATTATTCTCTCTTCGACATCTTGTCTCTTTTTCCAACTTCTAAAAATGGTAAGAATGAGGAGGTAAGTGTCTCTTTCTCTTATTTATATCTTCAAATTAGGGTTTTATTAGGGTTTTTCTTAGGGTTTCATTTGAATTTACTTAGGTCAAATTTGAATTTTCTTTTACATGCATTTAGATAAACATTCACTCTCTTCATCATAACTTGAATTTGGTAGCTCCATTCTCAATGTTTTTAGAGGCATTGCAATTGTGATTCAGATACCCAACCTCTTGATTCAGTTTAGGAAGTTTAGGAACCTTCTAACTTATTTAGGAAAATAATTTTCAATAAACTGCATATTCAGTGTATAGAATTTACCTTATCACCCTGTTTCACCATTCAAAAATTAGTAAGCCAAAATGTGAAGGGGCATAAGGGGCTTTATACACTTCTCAAGGTCATTTTAGTAAGGCTTAGGTTCTCTATGGATTTTTTAACCTGGTGTGCTACAGGTTGTGGGTACTAATGGTTTCTTGCAGGATCTCTACATTGAGGACTTGGCTATATCCTTTTTACTTTTTGATGTTTTCTTACTTTAGCTTACATACTCACGTAGTGTCATATCTAAGATAAAGTGGGGGATAGATGTATCATCTTAAAATGGAAGAAATTCCATTTTGGTAGGTTTAGTACCTTCATTTAGTGCGCTCACATATTAGATTTGTATTTAGGATACATTTGTGTTCAATTCTACATGATTAGGTGAAATTAGGGTTAGGATCTTATGGATCCTCCTTGGTTTCTCTCTCCATGACTCTATTTTCTAGGTAGGACCTATGTGTGGGCCCTCCTATATCTTATCATACTCTCTCTAGGCCTCTAGGCCTTCTTCCCAGCATTCTGGTATTTTCCATCACCTTCCTAGGTCCCCTGCTGACCTGGGAATCTCATAGAGGCCACTCAGAGACCTACGTGAAACCTCTGGTCAGGGTCAAAATTGACCTTGACCTAGGTCAGGGTTGAGTTTGACCTTGACCTAGGTTAGGGGCAAGTTCAACCTTGACCTAAGTCAAGGGTGAGGTCGACATAGACCTTTGTTGGGTGTTGGTCCCCACTGTCAATTCTAGAGCTTATTGGGGTTCTAAACTTAAAATAGGTCCCCGAGTTCAGATGCAGAAGTGTTTCTTCTGAAATCTAATTTAATTCATTCTCTCCTTGATTGGTGATTGTGATTGGACCATAATTCAAGGTGAAATTTGAATTTGGGTCCCTCGCATTGCCCTAGGAGACCTATATTGAGATCTCTATATAAACACTCTCTTTTGCCTTCATTTGATCATGAAATGAAATCGGGAGATGACATGATGCAATGATGATGAAAATAAGAAAGAGGATGACATAGAAGGACAAATCTATGAGTAAATTTTGATACATTCAAGCATTTTTGTGGACAAGCTATTGTAGATCTTCATTGAAGCAAGAAGGTGCTCTTTTCAATTAGATCTACCATTCTCAACATTCAAGCATTCAAAGGACATTATCAAGGGGTAGAAATTATGGATTGTGAGTTGGTAGGAGTAATTTATCCTTGGGGGATTGGTATTCTTTCTTTATCATATTCAAATCTATGCATTGATTTCTAATTTCCATGTTATGTTAGGATTATTAATCTAGAAGATTAGATCTTGATATTAGATGTTCAAAGACTCTTTTCAAAGAGAAAACACACACACAAAATTTCTAAATTCAGCTATTTGTGGAGGTGGAGATCACCAAAATAGGGTTTTGACTAAGGAAAAACCCTATATAGCCACCCAAAACCCTCTTTCCAGATATCTGCAGGTGCTATTTTTGAGAGTTACAGGTACAGGATAGTGGATCTGAGACCAGATTTGGATACCCTTTTCAATGAACTATCAGGATCTGAAAATAGATTTTTTGTCAAGTTAACGTAGGTCAAGGTCAAGATTATTGGGTTAGGGGTGACATTTGTGGGTCAAGGTCGACCTTTTTCTCAAGACAGTGTTGGATGGGAAAAAGATTTATGGGTTTTGTTCGTCTCTGCATTTCTTTTCCGGATCATACTTCAGATTTTCCATAAATAGAGTACAGACCTTAGAAAACAACATTCTTCAGATCTACAATTCTTTAAGGTTGGTAATTCCTCTCATCCTTTTCAATTATTGATATATATCATATATCCTTAATCATAAAATAGAATTTAAGATCTTCTTCCTTACTCTCATTTCCAAATGGTTGATTCATTTGTGTATTGATCCTTCTTTTGGGTTAATCAACTTGGATCTTTCATTTGTGCATTTGGGGATAAAAGAGGAACATATTATCTTCCTTCCCCCTATATTCTTAATCACATTAAAATACACACATACATAAATTACAATTAAATGTAAAGGTTAAGGAAATACAACACATTTCAAACCTAATTAATCAAACAACATAAAAATACAAACATATCAATTTTGTTCCTTTACAACACTTTGCAGTTTGGTCTTTTGTTTAAAGGGGGTCAGTTGTGTGTCCCTAGAGCTTAAATAAGAATGAATCTCATACAAGAGAAACACAATGGTGCACTTAGTGGCCATTTTGGGATTAATATAACTCAAGAGTTAGTCTAAAGAATCTATTTTTGGCCCAAGATGAACTTGGATGTGAAGAGATATGTTGACGGATGTGTTATCTATCAGAAGGCCAAAGGAACATCTAAAAATTTAGGCCTATATCAGCCCTTACCCATTCCAACCAAGCCATGGGAATGCCTAAGTATGGATTTTGTGGTAGGTCTACCCAAGACTAGACAAGGAATGGATAGTGTCTATGTGATTGTAGACAGATTTAGTAAGATGGCTCACTTTGTGCCATGCAATAAAATGAATGATGCTAGTCAAATAGCTTCTTTATTCTTCACGGAGGTTGTTAGGATTCATGGTTTACCATTGATTATTGTGTCGGACAGAGACACCAAGTTTATGAGCCACTTTTGGAAGACTCTTTGGAAGAAGTTGGGTATCAACTTATCATTTGGATCTACCTACCATCCTCAGTCAAATGGTCAGACATAGGTATTAAATAGGAGCCTTTGTAATCTCCTAAGGTGTTTGACAAAGGAGTATGGTCAAACATGGGACCAACTCATTGCACAAGCAGAATATGCTTATAATGACATTGTTAATAGAACCATAGGGAAAATCCCTTTTGAGATTGTATATGGCATCCATCCTAGAGGCATTCATGAACTTAGAGACCTTAAAGATGAAGCTAAATGTAGTGGACATACAGAGGATTTTGCATATGCTATGCAAGAATTCCATGACATAGTCAGGAAGACTCTCACTGAGAACACAAAGAAGATCAAGACCAAAGTGGATGAGAGAAGAAGCGATGTCCAATTCAAGATTGGATATCTAGTGATGGTTCATCTCAATAAAGAAAGACTTTAGAAAGGAACACCTCACAAGCTTCAGATGAGGAGAATTGGTCCATGTGTCATCCTAGACAAGTATGGAGCCAATGCTTACAAGGTGGAACTTCTGGAGGATTTGGGTTTATCGCCAGTCTTCAATGTTGCAGACTTGGTACTATACAAAGGCCCAATCCTTGATGCTGATCAGAGTCTGAATGAATTCATACAGGAGGTTTAAGAGCTAAAATTGCCATCTACACCAATCAAACAAGCTGAGACCATACTGGATTCTAGAGTTTACAAGAAGACCAGGAAGAAGGAGTATAAAGAACACTTGATCAAATGGAAAGGAAAATATTATGTAGATGTAGTATGGATGAAGGAAAGTGAGTTTAAGAAGTTGGGGGTTGACACAAACTTACTCAATCCAAGGGTGGATTGAAGTCTTTTGTTTAGGGGAGGATGGTGCAGGAGCACCTAGGCAATCCTCAAGCCTTAGAATTTTTGGCTTGTATCTGACCTTATCCAAGTCATAAATGTATTTTTTCTTTGAGGCCTTAGTAGGTCATGTGGACTAGGTGAGTTAGTGTTACGACTAAGTTCCCCAATTAGTCATTGTTAGTTGTTTTTGTTAGTTTAGGCCTAGTTGGTCTAAAGTTGGGATCTGGGTTCAAAATGTGTTCTAGACTCATGAAGGATTTAAAATATGCCTTAAGGTCATTAAATTGGGTTAGTTCATCGAACGAAATAGCCTAGAGGCCCTAGATTCTAGTTTGCATAGTTAATGCAAAAGATGCCAAAAGTTGTCATGAAAACATTTGCAAGAAATTGCAAATGTTGCATGCAACTCGACAACATAGGATTCCCACAAATCTAGGAGTGGGAATTGATTTAAAATGGTCTAGAATGGTGGATAATGGCATCTAAGACACTCTTAGGCTCGAATCCTGAGGCAGAGTGATTTATAATCAAGTTTTTGTGAGTAAGAAAGAAGAGTTCCTTGTATACAGTGGACAGTCTGCTCATTTGCATGTTAATGGTGTTGTAATGGATTAGATCTCAAGAGTTAACTATGGATTCATGTATTTTGGAGTGATACAAGACTTTTCTTTTCAGATAGCAAGTTTTTTTGAGTTAATCTTTGAGTGGTAGGAAAATAATAGTAAACTGGGTAGTCTATTGGTGTCTTTTAGCCAGTTTTTGCTTTCATGGCTCCCACTTGAGATTAAACCATGGAAACCTTGAAAAAGTGGATGAATCTTGTACTGGAGCCTTTATAAATTGTGTATATAGTGGTAGGAGTTCAGGAGATGAGTGGAGCTATTTTTAAACTCATTCCCTAGGTGAGTTAGGACAACCCGGTTAGGTGCATGAGAGGTTAGAAACCCATTGTAGAGACAAGAGAATGAGATGGAGGATTGAAATAGGTGATGTCAGAGTGTTTTTAGGGTCTTATGAGTCCCTCGATTCAAGTTCAGAGCTGTGCTAATCCAAATAGATTGATTTGTGAGGAGAAATCAGACCATTGCTTGTAATGCACCAAAATAGGCCTAAAAGCCCTACTTTCTAGGACAGTGTTGTACAGATGATTTGGGGACATAAGACCTTATAAATCCTTTAGGTCTTCAAAAAGGGTATCTGGATCCCTAAATAGTTTTGGGGGTTGTGTGTGAGTTTTGCAAGTTATTCTAGGAAAACCCTCTGGATAGGGCTAATAGGACTAATAGGACAATTTGAAGACAAGTCATGAACTCGATTACTTTGGGTCTAAAAACTTATGGATCTTGAGTTTTTTGGATGTAGGAAGGACATCACAAGTTCCTACATTATGCTTGTACCATGGAGAGTATTGGTATGGAGAAATTTGTGTTAGTTTCTTCAAGCCTTTGATAGCATTATGACACAATTAAGATAGTTGTCATCCAAGGTGAAAACACAACAATTTTAACTCTTTAATAAGAGTTGGGAGAGGTCTTAGACAGAGTTTCTATGGACTTTGGAAGGTCCTAAATTGGAATTAGGAACCTAAATTGGACTAGGACAAGCTAGGTCCTGTCTTGGGAGTTGTGTGAGCACACCTTGGAGATTACTTCTATCAATTACATTGATCAGAAAGGTAATGCACTTACAATAGATCTGAAAATTTGTAATTCTAGTTGTATATGTGAACAAATCAATTTACTGTTTTAGTTTAACCACTGAAGTATCAAGTCTCTTAATCAAGCAGGACTTAAAAGTCTTTTCTAGTTGAGATACATCCCAGGAGTATCAAAAAGTTTGATCATACAAAGTAGCATTGGATATGCCCGATACCTATTGATAGGCCAAGTGAGTGTTTGATTAAGGATGGTAGAATTAGATGTCAAATACTAAGTGACAAACTATCTATTTAAATCCTCTAACAAGGTCACACCTAATAGTGTGTTTGTAACCTTTAATAGGGTTGGCTCTTAACTGAGCTCACTTAAGAAGAGTGAAAATTTGGAGTGTCGGTCCTAGTGGTTTTTCCCTTAACAAGGTTTCCATGTTAAAAATCCACGTGTTAATGTGTCTATGAGTCATTACTTTATTGTTTTGCATTTCACATAAGTAAATCTATATTGATCGGTATACACTAGTTATTTACTGTGTTTTGGTAAATAGAAAGACTGCTTATCGGTAAACACACAGTAGAAGGTTTTACAAAGCATTCCGACAAGTAGTAATTTGATATAAGTATTTCAAGGCATTCATCTTATAGGAATGAAGATAAGTAGAGGTATAATTTTTTGGTACTAAGTTTGAAGGGTTGATTTAAGGATTAATGTTTGAGGCCATTGATTCACCCCCCCCCCCCCCNTTCCCCCCCCCCCCCCCCTCTCAGTTATTACTAACAACTTGCAATGGTGTCTCCTTCACACCTATCAAAATGCTAAAAAAAAATCACTTTGACATTATCCTTTGGGGGATCAAAAGAATTCATTTGACAAACCCAAATGCATGATGGTACTACTCAAATAAAGGTTTCCAATGATTATGATTTTAATATATATTGAGTTTATTATGACTTTGTAATTCTAGTTTTACTAAACATAGGGTTTGCACCATATATCAACTTCTATGTTCAATGCTTATGTAAAAATAGTAAACTAAATAAATTTTTTTTTGAAAAATATCTAGGCACTAGGTATTGATGTCCTATTTATAACAAAAAAAAAATTGATACATATAGTACAAGTTATGGATTTTTAAGTGAACCTATGTCTAAATTATAGTTAACGTCACTTAAAAACTTAATAAAATATACCACATTCAACATAATCAAATAAAACCAATTGCAATCACTAAAAATCAGTGCTATAAATATAAATTCAAAAGAATCACCTTTTATCCCTTTTAGAAAAAAGTTATGCAGGAGTAAGTGAATGTTCAAAGGATATGGGAAAATGGATACAAATCAATTCCAAAAAAATTCAACAAAATATATTTAGAATCTTCACACAAAATGCTAAAAATTACTAGTTTACCTCATCTTCAAATTTGTAACGATATAGTGGCAATAGGTGCCCAATATAATTTTCTTTTTCAAACTATTGATTTTAGTGTCAAAGTTGCCAAAAAGTGTAACCCATTATTCGGGGACCACCATGTCTTCTCTTATGTACTCACAATATGGAACAATTCATTCTCTCCTATGGATGAGAATGATGATTGTACAAGATCTGATGATAAATGTGCAAGCATACTCTCTCGATAAGATCCAATATCAATATGCATGGGCATATCTTCCCAATTCATCCTTATCCTCATGATAACGCTGAAGGCGTGATTGAGGCTCACTTATCTCATTAAGCATTTTATCCCAAGTTTTTTTATTATATTTTTTTTCTTTACATTAAGGAACTCCTCAAATGTGATTGCCTGCATGACTCTTATGGGTTAGGGACACTTTAGGAGCCACTCCCTAGGACCTAGCCCTAGGCTCATGAAAACAATATTGAACACCACAATGCAAACAAGATTTTCATAGCATCTTCTTTCTCATTAAGCACAATAAGACATTGTGTCCATACTTATGGCACACTCTATTGACCTTATAGCCAACACCACAGATTCCAAAGAATATTTCACAATATTTTAGCTCTCATAAACACATTATCACAAAAGATGATCTCAAAATGAAAAGTGTACAATCATGCACAATGACACTCAATTGGCCTCTATACCAAGGTTTAGATCACAATGATCCTCAAATGAAAATTCCACATATAAAAGCAATATTCCAAATTGGATAAAATATCACAATCAACAAATTCCAACTTTCATTAAATGTCATTCATGGCTAAAAACTAGTTCGGAATGCCATCACCATTTATGGACCTTCTAAAACACCAAAAATCCATACATAAAATCTCACAATTTCAGGAAAATTCATTGGTTCCCAAGTAAACAACATCACATTCCTCCAATAAAATTCATTTTTTGTCCACAGATGGAGAAACATGCAACATAATGGTATACAAAATCCCATTTCAAACTCAAAATGCATATAAACCTAAACTAGCATCAAATCAATTCAAGCAAGTGGGGAACATGCATACTTTTATCCAACAAATCATTTGCACCAAAATAAAAAAGACAAATAGAGAAACAAGAGAGATATGAGATGTCCTACCCCAAAATGGAGAAAACACAAAAAATGAAGAAGATTTGTGCATACACTGCAAAAGCGAACAATAATTCCAGTGACCAATAGCAATTTCAAAATACGAATCCAATGAATCAATGGCCACAACCCCCCCCCCCCCCACACACACACACACACAAAATCTCTCAAGCCAATACAAATCGATTTTCTCCCAATAGGTAGTAATCCAAACTTTACCTACATGGTAACTAATGGTGTAATCAAATGCAAATAAGGACACATCGTCCAAACTAGGAATAATAAATAGATTAGCTAGCACGAACGACCAATGTGAATATTTCCTATAACCACTGTCAGGGATAAATACACACTTAGACCTGTGAAGCTAGGTGGAGTTGATGTTTGTACCTTCCATCACTACAACATACACACATCAAGTGTACCTACTAATATATAAAATTGTTCAAGCACACATAAATAATCAACACTAAAACTAATGAAGGGGCATTTTAATAGTGTAATCATTCTTATGTATTTGAAAGATAAGATATCATCCCTTTCATATTAATATATGCATTTAAACAATATTTTATGATAATAATGAGCATATATCGAATCCCTACACCAAATAAATAACAAAGCATGACCAACAACAATATCTCAATAACCATTGACACAACCTCAGTAAATCAGTTCATGAAATCACATCACAATCAATATAACCCAGTATCCTCATATATAATATAAACCAAATATCATTATATATCATCATGTCACATCATTATAGAGTCATCATGCATATGTGATCATCGCTAAAATCACAAGTATAAACTACTAACCAAATCAGGAGTGATATCTACATGATAATAATAATAATAATTGTAACTGGGTGCATCACATGAATGCCAATACTAAAAGAATAATGTACAAACAATCACATGATAATATAAATAGAGTCTAGCCTAGATCAAAATAAAACAATGATAAAATGCAACCACACGAGGCACAACATTTTATGTTATTTTATGATCGACACTCCTCTTAGAGCAGTAGAACTAAATGTTTCTCCTTTACTTTTATCTTTTATGCTTTGCAATAAAACAATGCTCGTACATTTTGAATGATACTTAAAGATGAAAAAATAAATGCTTTTAAATATTTACATATACAACCAAAATTTGTAAAATGTATACTAGTAAATTATTGGTGGAAAAAAAAAGCTAATCAACCAAAATTTAGCTTTTAAATTTTAAAAATTCCAAATTTACACTAACTTCCAAATGTGAATGATCAAATACCGAAGATAAAATCTTCACCTTCCCCTCCAATATTCAACTTTTCCATGATTTCTTTCACCATCTTATTTAGAAAATGTGGATCCCATCATCATATTTAATGCAAAACTTTAATGTTACTTTAATGGGGTCACATTCCCACTTCCACTCTTGGAATAATTATCATAAAGTAGGCTATTGTCCATTCTGTGGGACATCAAATATTTAATCATCATTATGCATAAATACATTTATGGAAATTTGATCACTATAAAGTCTATAGTTTTAAGTGGCATTTCATAATAGTTTCGTAAGATATATTAGTTAAGTATCCTGAAGTATAAAGTATTGAGAATGAAATTGAGATTATGTTTCTAGACAATTTCAATTGTTTGTATATATGTCATAAATATATAATTTTATTATTATCTTAATTGGTATAAGAATCATAGTATATTAGATTTTATATATTAATATAGTTCAACTTTTTTAATTAATATTTATAAAACATAAACAATTATAAAAATATACATTTAAAATATATTCAATTTAAAGAAAAAATGTCTTTAGAAGTATTTTTATTTCATTATCACTTTTTAAAATGAACTGTTACTTTTATTAAAAGGATATCATTACAATACTTACTTTTTTTAAAGATATCTTAAGATAATTTAAATCATAAAGAAGTGAGTATATATATATATATATATATATGTATTTTAATTTACATATTCATTTTAATTACAATTATCATATTTTTTTGATATTGCTCTCAGGATTCAACTCTGTAGTTTTTTTAGTCAAATTTGTTGACCCATGTTTCATGAGTAGTGGTTCACCCGAACCCATCTCTCATGAGAATGAATGAAACACTTAGCACTCGTAGCATCTAGGTGATGTTCACAGTGGTGAAGCATCAGAACTTCCTAGGAGGTCACCCATCCCAGTACTGCTCCAGCTCAAGCACGCTTAACTACAAAGTTTTCTCCATAGTTAAACCCACTATACTTGCAACCCCACTTGCAAAACCTTTAGCAAGTGTTGTGCCTTATGAACCATTCATTAGAAAGCCCCTTAAGATCATCAATTGATAAGTAGGAGATATTTTCCATAGCAAGTTAAATTTTGATATTGCTATCAAGATTCAAATGCGTAGTTTTCTGAGTCAAACTCATTGACCCATGTTTCATGAGTAGTGGTCCACACAAATTCATCTCTCATGATAATGAATGGAACACTTAACACTCATTGCATCTAGGTGATGCTCACAGAGGTGAAGCACCGAGACTTCTCGGAAGGTCACTCATCTCAGTACTACTCTAGCTCAAGCACGCTTAACTACAATGTTTTCTCCATAGTTAAACCCACTATGCTTGCAACCCCATTTGCAAAACCTTCAGCAAGTTTTGTGCCTTATGAACCATTCATTAGAAAGCCCCATAATCTCATCAATTGATAAGTAGGAGATATTTTCCACAACAAGTTAAATTTTGATATTGCTATCAAGATTCAACTGTGTAGTTTTTTTATTCAAACTCATTGACCCGTGTTTCATGAGTAGTGGTTCACACAAATCCATCTCTCATGATAATGAATGGAACACTTAACACTCATTGCATCTAGGTGATACTCACAAAGGTGAAGCACTGGGGCTTCTTGGGAGGTCACCCATCCCAGTACTACTCCAGCTCAAGCGCGCTTAACTATGGAGTTTTCTCCATAGTTAAACCCACTCTACTTGTAACCCCATTTGCAAAACCTTCAGCAAGTGTTATGTCTTATGAACCATTCATTAGAAAGCCCCTTAATCTCATCAATTGATAAGTAGGAGATATTTTCCACAAGTTAAATTTTGATATTGTTATCACGATTCAACTATGTACTTTTTTAGTCAAATTCATTGACCCATTTTCATGAGTAGTGGTTGACATGAACCCATCTCTCATGAGAATGAATGGAACACTTAGCACTCATTGCATCTAGGTGATGCTCATAGAGGTGAAGCACCGAGACTTCCTGGGAGGTCACCCATCCCAGTACTACTCCAACTCAAGCGCGCTTATATGTCTTCCTTTAATTTGGGTGCATTTATGTAAAAGAGACGTATTGCACATTCAATAATATTTCTTGTCTTCCAATGAGGAGCTTTGGAGTTCTATAACAAGTGAATTATAAATTTTGAATACCCTTCACTTTCTACTATGATATCCTAGAAACATAGTTCTTGTGATTCCCCATCAAATTTTTTGAGCTTCAACCTCATTATTAGTTTTTCAACCTATACCTTTGGAAAATCCATCTATCAAAGCCTTTTGTCATCTCTTATGACACCTCCAATAGTATAAATGCTAATCTATTACCCTTAGAAAAGGCATAAAAGTTTAACTTTATCCATCCTTTCTGTTGGTGTAGTTAATTATTCCTAATTACACTTTACTTAAGTTTACTTAGGTTAAAGCATTGCATAGTAGTTTGCATATAGACACTTAGAAGTTTGCATCTCATTTTAGCACATGGGGTAGGAGAAATCCACTTTAGGTAGAGTTAGTTGTTACCTCTTTCCACTTTATATGTGAGATCCACCTTTAGTGCTCTTATCACATTATCATCCTGTCATTGTTGCACATGTTTGCACATACTTCATTGTACAATGGAGGATGATCCACCTTTGGTGGACATGTGATACCACCTAGTGTGGTTGATAGGTTATCTCTTGCTCATCTCCTAGTTATCATGCATTGCCTATATATTCAGGCATATCTACATTGTACATATCAATTGGGCATCCATTATTATTTGATCATTATTGAATCAATCAATTAATCATATCATATTTGTCTCTCTTGTGCTATCTATTGAGCTTCTAGATCTTGTGTTTTTTATTCTTTGCCTTAGGCAAATTATTACATGGTATCATAGCACTAAAGGTGGATCTCACACTTAGAGAACACACAATTAGCTTCCTTCCTCAAAAGATCCTTAACCCAACTCACCTTACTACGAATGAACCTAGATTAACTATAATGTATGGATTACAATGATAATTAGATTCACATGTCATCCTAGAATACTATTATTGCATCTGCAACTCTGCCACAACAACAAACCTTATACCAAACATGTAATAAGTTGGTAAAAAAGAAAGACCACACATTACGCTTTTCATTAAAATTATAGAAAGGGACATTTACACACGCGCGCCCACACACACACACACACACGTGTATACATACACATGCAGATGCACGTATACATAGACATATACACAAACACACACACACACACACACATGCACACGCATGCATGTATGTATGCGTGTGCGTGTGTGTGTGTGTGTGTGTGTGTGTGTGTGTACAAATAGGTACACATGCGCGCACACACACACATACACATACATATACATATACATATACATAGTTGATTTTTATGTTGATATTCCTAATTACGTCCTTCGAGTTTTATTTTAGATTTAATAGTTAATCATATGTTTATTTAATCAAATTTATATACTAAATTCACATCTTCTAACTATGTATTCAATCACTAGTTTCTCATAATTTGGTAGTATCTACCTTATGGTTTTGGTTAGAGAGGGATGCCTTTTTGGGAGTGTTGTGAGATTTTTTAGTTTTAGTAAAATATTGATAAGTTCAATGGTTTTAGATATGAGTCATGGAAGTTCCAAATGGAGTGTCTTTTGAAATAGAGAAGGGATTAATAGAGAGTAGTTGCAAAGGAATGAAAGCTTGCAAGTATGTCTCAAAGAACTATTTAGTTGTTTTGTAGATTATGTTCTCTTAAATGTCTTACAAGAGGCTACTACACATCTTGTGGAGAAAAGAAAGCTATATTTTCTTTAAAATGAAAGAATGCTTTGTTGCTAAACATTTGATTGATTTCAATTCAATTTTGAGTTAGTTAGGTAATATTGATGTTAAGGTAGATGACAAGGTTAAGTGTATTTAATTTCTTTGTTCTTTGCTTACATCTTAAAAAAATTTAGAAATGTCATCGAAGAGTGATTTTATTGCCTTCAACAAGTTCATGGAAGGCTTGTTAATTCTTATATTTAGGTCTTTGATCTTGAAATATTCTAACCACTGACAAGGCAATTTGCACCTTCCATAACTACCTAAGAATTAATGTTTTTACCACCCTAATTTGAATTGATTTTTTTATTACCATTGCTCATGTGTGATTTCTTCATCCACTTCTTTGCTAGTGGCATTTTTGTGATGGCGAGGGTTGCCATGATTTCCATGATCTTCTTTGACCATGCTTGTGCGATGGTTCTAGATCGACTTCCCCAATGTGGTTGGGATGTTATTATGTAACAATTCTCCTCTCTTAGAATCACATTTTCTTTTCCTTTACTCTTGAATCGTATCACGACGCGGTTCCCTACTTTCTTTCCTTTCTAACCACTAGCCACAATATTTGTGTTTTATTGGAAGAGAAGTAAACTTCGCTTTGATTGTCGTTAACTATTTCCTTTTGGTAATTTGCCACCCTTTCCTTTCTCCATTTTTATGTAGTTTTTGATAATAATCAACAAAAAAACAAGAGTACTCTCTCTTACAAAACCACAACCCAATGGTGTAAAAAACTAACAACACACTAAGAGCAAAACAACATCAAAAACTACTACCAAAGAGAAGCAACATATCTAAGCCACAACTAACAACATATAATCAACCAACCCATTCATAAAAATGTCTAACAACACATTGTACTTAAATGAAGTGATCACCTTAGAACCTAATTCGAGAAGGAAATAGTAAAGTCTATAAACTAAGAATTAAAAAAAGTTCATATTAGAACCAAAATCCATTTTTTATATAGTTATTATTACCCTTGATTCAAATTTACTACATACAATATCATATAACATAAATTAAATCAAACATTTTTAAAAATAATAATTAGTTTAAAATTTTTTATTAAAGTAAAAAATGATAATTATTTATTATTTATCACATTTTCTTTCAAAGTATTGCTTTTATAATCAACTATATATGTAATCTTCCCTCCACAATTGATTTAATTTTTTTACAAAATACTATATAGAATGTACAAAACACTTACCACCATTTTCCTTCATTTTCATAAATAGATTAGAAAGGCAAAGATTATTAAATTAAAACAAATTTATTTACAAATACATATATTACTTTTTCTAGAAAATTGTTTAAGACCTATTAAAAAGATCAGTGTTGTTGCGGAAAAAAACAGACCTTCCCGTGAGTTGCGGGTGAATGGTCTAGTTTTTAGGGAGGATTCAGAATGTTAATGTCAAACCCTCCACATGGGTATAAACTAGTGAAAAAAATAATTATTATTTGTTATTTTCCATGGATGAACTAGTGAAAAAAATAATTATTATTTGTTATTTTCCATGGATGAGCTAAACTTTAAGCTTAAATTTCCCATATTCTACCATAAAATTACAGGATCGGAAACATATGAAACCGAGCTAAACATTCCAATTGGAAAAGTAAACAGAAAGATACTATTGTATTTTTTTATTTTATTGAAAGAAGCATAATCATACAAGATACTATTGTATTCTTGACAATTAAGATTAATTAATCATAATTTAACACGTCTCATCACAACAAACCTACTCAATTAGAGTAATAATTAAAATAGTCATTGAACAGCAAATAAACCTACTGCAATCTTGACAGCGAATAAACAAATCTCGGCTTCGGGTTCAAGGTTCGAACCCCGTCAAGTCTGTACTGACAAAAAAACACGAAAGAATACTCTATTTACTGATGCTGTAAACATTTACAATCAGGATCGTCTTCCTTTAATGCAGAGGCTCTGACAGGCTTATTCCCTTGGGCAGATTGAGAAAACGCACAGAGGACGAGGACAGCGAAGGGCGGCCGCTTTTGAAGCATCTGGAGGCCACACGCAACAATCTGGTCCATGAATGTGCCTGTAACAATTTATTTATATATTCATAAGTAAAATCCTCGCCATTATTGCTGCTAAAAGTTTTTGAAACTTGTTATCTCTGCACAATTGCCCTAATTCCTTTTACTCTCTCGAGCAGTAACAATTTTTTTATATATTCATAAGCAAAATCCTCGCCATTATTTGCTGCTAAAATTTTTTGAAACTTGTTCTCTGCACAGTTGCCCTAATTCCTTTTATTCTCTCGAGCAGTAACAATTTTTTTATATATTCATAAGGAAAATCCTCGCCATTATTTGCTGCTAAAATTTTTTGAAACTTGTTCTCTGCACAGTGGCCCTAATTCCATTTATTCTCTCGAGCAGTAACAATTTTTTTATATATTCATAAGCAAAAATCCTCGCCATTATTTCTTGCTAAAAGTTTTTGAGCTTCTTATCTCTGCACAGTTGCCCTAATTCCTTTATTTATATACTCATAAGCAAAATCCTCGCCTTTATTTTATTCTTTCGAGTAGTAACCGCTTAATTGGGAGAAGGGAAGAAATCATGACGAAATAGAGTTGAAACAGGTACCTTCTGAGCAGATGCGAAGGAAGACGCAGAAGAATTCAGGGGCTGCATGCGAGAAGATCGCTTGAAGAAGCGCCTCATTAGTTTCCCCTGCTGTTTCGGCTTCGCCTGCTTCTTCTTCTTCGGCTTGATTTCACAAAGATGAGTGTTGGTGTAGTTGTACACCCTAGGGTTTAAAGGAGACCAGATCGCGCTCTCCTCGTAATTGAAATCGTAAGCAGACATGTCTGCGAATTTATCCAGCAGCATTTCTGAAGTCGCTCTGTCGACGTACTCGAATTCGAACTCATGACCTGATCCCTCGCACAGAAGTCTTGGAGTACCCATTGTTATGCTAGCGATTAGGGTTTGTTTTCCGTTGGTTGCTTTATTGGGGTTGTTGCGGGTTTTATGAGGTCTGGGGTTCGAAACCGACATAACGGGCAAATTTGAGGTGATGATTCCCCAGACAAGGAAGAACGTTGAAGTCTGGCACGTGACACGATAATCAAGGACACCAGATACGCCATTACCCTCGTTCAAATTATTTTGTCAAAGGCAGCTACAGAACTCTACATTCTGGTCTCTGTCAAACACGTTTGTTTGTTATGACTGAGCTGTGAGGAATGAGTTATATAATCGTGTGTCCTACGTGTCTTCTCCTTTTTTGAGATTCTAAGGGTTTTCTTTTTTCCTTTTTTTTTTACACCTTAATTTCATGTTTTTTAAAATTTTATGAGGAGATTTCAAATCATTTTCAATTCTTTATAATAGCTTATTTGTCAAGTATGTTTTTCGGTTAAGGTGTCTAAAAAGACCCTCCAAAAAAAGGGAGAGTTCACGGGCACTAAGTCATGTTCAAGTTCACAAGTTCAAATTCCACGGGCACTAAGTCATGTATGCCTTGTTTGTAGCATAATGGATGCATCTGGCAAGGAGTACGAGGTAGTCCCATATTGCTGTCACCATATGCAGACCCAAAAACATATGGCTGGTATAGTGGACTATAAAAGGACCTTTCATTTCCTTTCATCATGGATAGTTACAACACTACCAACTTTAAAGTCACAACTATTGGTACAATATTATTAAAAATAATATTGAATATTAAACCAACAAGTACTACAATAAAAAACAGTGGTCAACCCCTCTTATTTTGACTAAAAAACAAATGCTATAAAAATATTGAAAATTGTATTGTCACTTTTTAAGTGCATTAGTTTGGATCAACTCGATTCTTTCAAGTGTAATTTTTAAAGTTAATATTTACATTTAAGATTATTCATGTAAAAAGTATGGTTTTTAGAAGATGCTAGATATTAATGTCAAACCCTTCACATAGGTGTGACTTTTTGTTTTGTTTTTATGCAATTTGTTTATAGTTACTAGTAGCCTAAGAGACATTAGAAAATGTTGTGGTTTCCTTTTTAACATTCATTGGCTTAGATGGGCCCGGACTAATTGAAGTGTAACTTTTTTTAAAGTTTAATGTTGATTTTAGGGTTATTCATTTCTAACTCTAGATAAGGAAGGTGTTCTTTTGTGTATGTATGTGTTTTTTTAATTGAACAAAGAGGGGAACACAAAATGTATGTGTTCATTGAAGTGGAGTTTTTTTTTCAATTTCTAACTCCACTTCAATCAACTTGGACTCATTGAACTAGGGGGACTTATTCATGCCGAAAACCCATTCTCGAGACTCAGTTGCATGGGGCAACATGCTTCTATCTCTTTTAGATCTAAAGATAGACATTCCACAACTCTCCTAATGCTTAGACTGTACCTTTCTATGTGCATTTGCCACTTATTCCTACACACAAAAAAGAGAGAAAATTTTAGGTAGAAAGGGGTTTGCCTAGGGAAAACCTTGGTTTTGGAATTAACATTGAAATTGAAATGTAATTGAAAGCGTGTTGTTAGGTAGCAGAGTCTAGATTTGAAAAATGGATGCATATACCTTCATAGGCCTCCTTTGTGTTGAAATTCTCATGAAGATGTTGATGTCGACCTTGTAGAGTTTACTTTAGGAAATGTAGATCATGGATGCCATCATGAATGCATAGATTTGGAATTTACTCCTTGTCTTCAATTCCTTAGATGCTTGATCTCTTTCTCTTGGGGACTTGAGTGTTTGAATTCAAAATTGAATTGATTCCTTGATGTATAATGTCAAAATGAGGGGGGATAAATTTCTTTTATAAATCTCCCAAGTAATTTGGGGTATTAATTTTAGAGCAAGCTAGTACAGGTTTAAATTTCCTACTTTCACAAGCTAACTCTTGCGTAATTTAAATTTGGACCCTGATTATGGAAAATGGGTCGCCCAAGGTGACCAAGTCCCCCTAATGTAAGACCAAATTAGGACTTGGGGTCCATAATGCCAAGAAGATATCGACATTAAATTTGGAATAAGGTTGGATCAAGCATATTGTGCATAGGAGGCCAAGAATGATAAAATTGTTGGAATTATATTGGAATGATGTACTGAGAGGGGAGGGGTGAATCAGTACCTCTAAAACTTTTCTTGGTTAGCCCATTAACCCTTAATCATCAGTTTGTAAATTATCTTATCTAACTGTT
>MU226331.1:940157-951541 GCA_018584345.1 Thuja plicata | reverse complement strand
TTTGATTTAGGGATTTATTTAATTCCTTTATAATTAAATACTATAGCCATATTTGATTTTGGTTTGATTTGATTGGTCGAAATTGATTTGAATTACATGGCTATAATAGTTAATATAAATCAGTGATTAAAAATCACCTAGGACATTAAATTGATTTTAAAGAATTATGCCAAGCAGTAACAGGGTCATTTGGACATAATTGAGGGTATGATCACACTTAGGGAAAATAGGGTCTATAGTTAGAACATACCAAATTCAGGTGGTTACATTTGCCCCTCTTTGAATTGATGTGTGAGCAACGCATTGATTCAAAGAAAGTTTTTGATTTTGACTTCAGAAAGATTGAGAATTCCGTTCTTGGTTGTCAAATGAAATGTTGATGAGATCAGTCTCGCACTTTGATTAAACTAAACTGATAGAATTGATTTTGAACTTGGTTGTTGTCCAAAGATCAACAAAAGATTTTAAAAATACCAATTCTGAACTTGGTTGTCATCCAAAAATTGATAATACTGATTCTGAACTTGGTTGTCATCCGAAAGCCAGTATGAAGCTGCCAGGAGCTTTAAAAATATTCTAAAATGAGGAAACACAAGATATCCAGCTTATGAGAACCAAAGCTTTTTATCCAATAGTGCTGACTTTAGTCAAGAAACTGTTATGCCCCTAGTTTGTTTGATAACGAAGTCATTTTTAATGCAGTTTTGAGAAAAAATTTAATTGATGATAGTAGACAGTGTGATCATGCCCCCTGGGGAATGAAATCAAAGGAAAAGAAAGAAATCCCTCAGTTGAAGAGAACATAACACTTGCAAGAAGGAATAGGACAAGAAAGAGTGAAGTAAAAGAAGGTGTGTTTAAAAATAAACACACGATTATCAAGTTAATTATGTGAAAATATGAGTGATAATGATGTTTAGATCAAGATGTATGATGAAATGTGTAGTATTGTACCAATGTGGTGAACAAATGAAGCAAATTCATAATTTTTGAAACTATCACAAAAGGACACTGTGCTACTGAAAATGTTGTAGGCACCTTCGATTTGGTTCCCGATTGAGGAAAAAGAGAACACAAATGATGTTGTAGTTGTTTAGGAGTAGTTTTGAAAACCCTAAATGTCCCAAAAGACCCATATAAGCCTCCAAATTGACCATTTCACTATTCATTTTGACATTCAGCTATAGCCAATTAGAGAGCTTTGCAGAGAAAATGGTGGTCCCCATGAGGAAACATCGTTTCTAGATGAGCCAACGACACCAGCGACCAGCCGACTACCCACAGCCAGTAAGTGCTTAATAAACTACCCTGTGAATTTTGTATTTTTGAATGTCAAGCATTTTGGTGTGTTTTATAGCTATTCAAAGGTAGGATCACATCTGGGATTCCAAATCGCATCCTGCAAAATGCGCATCACATCCAGTTTTTCCCAGATCGTATCCAGTTTTTCCCAGATTCTGCGTTGCATCCGGGTTTTCCCAGATCGCATCCAGTTCTTTAGATTTAGTTATGTTTTAGCTAGATCCCATCAGTGAATCATATTCTAGATTTTGGGGATCGTACCCCGCATTTAGGATCGCATCCTATTTTTCTAGGATTGCATACAAGTTTTAGGATCGTATCTGGTGTCACCAGAGACTCATATCTGGGAGATCGCATCCTGGGCAGTGGGCATTTCTAGTAGCTTTTCCTAGGAGGTCTCAGTTGTTTTAGGTACCCTTTTTTCTCTTTAGCTGGTCCCTATTGTCTCTTCTAGTCTCCCTGCTATTATTTTCAAGACACTTTCGAAACATCTACCTTGCATGCTCAGTCAGTCTTTCACGATCGGTTCAATACATGTGGTCTACCCATTCTCTATCAACAACTTGGTTCCCAGCTCACTATCAGGGCTTTCTAACCCTCTAACGCTGGAATCATTTACATCCATCAAACAAACAAACAATAACTTCTACCTAGACACACCCACTTGAAGGATCTGGAATCCTTGCTAGTACTATTGGGAAACATTGACAAAGTTGAGAAACAAACTTTATGGTTAACACAAGATGCAACAAGTACACAACCGAAGGATCAAAAGTGCCTCCTAAAACATCACACTTTCAAGGAGAAACTTCTCACAATTAACTATTTGACCTTGATTCACCTCAAATGGGTAGCAACACTAACAATTGGAGTAAGGCCTTTGAGGGTTATGATGATGGCAAACAAGCACAATCCATTGGCATGAAAGAGGAAGAAAGACCCAGGTTTGAACGTAATCCGTTTGGGTCAGATAGTGATGAAGAAATCCCTGAAGATGAATATGAAAAGATAAAACAAAGCAAAAGAGTCCACAAGCTATTGGAATGAATAATCGGAGATGACAAGGAAAAATACTTTCTCCATTTAGCATCCACAGGTGTCAAATTACCCCAGGATTATGATGTGAATGATCTCAAAGAAAAGGGGTACCAGACCCCATATCCATCCTTACTAAACAGCTCAATCAAATGCAAATTGAACTCACAAACCTCAAGCAAGAGAAGGATAAACCAAAAATAAAATACTCTTTGGACGCCATTTGTCCATTTCCTTTCGATAAGAGTATCAGAATGATTCTATTTCCTCCTAATGTGGCGAGACCAAAATATGAAAAATACACAGGGGAAACTGATCCACATGACCATGTGAGAGAATTTTGTGCTCTTAGCATTGAGTATATGCATGAAACCACTTACCTCATGCGACTGTTTCTAGGAAGTCTAGGAGGAAATGCCATGGAGTGGTTTTCAAAATTGAATCCCAAAGTCAAAACATTTGAGGAATTGATGCAATGGTTCATTCAGCATTACTCCTACAACATCTAGCATGACATCACCATGATGAATTTATGTAACACCAAGCATAAAATAGGAGAATCCTTTACACACTTCCTACAAAGATGGAGGAAGATCTTTGCACGATATTCAAGAGTCATCCCTGAAACAGAAAAGATGGAGATCTTTGTTAATAACCTCATACCTGAATTGAGCTATACTCTCCAAATGCAAGATTCTCCTAGTTTCGATAGGATGATTAAGAATGCTCTCCGTATCGAAGAGGTCATGGTCAAAAAGGGGGAGATCACCCTTCAAAATGAAAACAAAGGCAGTAGCTCCAATTCTAAACCTAAATGGTGGAAACAAAATAAAAATGTTGTCAATGATAGAGTGGTTGATGCTTCCAACATTAATTCCAAAACTGAAGCATTCAATCTTACCAATGGTATGCAAGCAAGTAAAGAGGCTAAAATAACACCTCGCATTCCCAAAGCCAACAATGATAATGACAAGGGACGAACATGGAATTCAAAACCCCAAAGAACATTCACATCTTTGGGAGAACCTCTTGAGACCATCTTGAAAACATTGGTGGATAACAAAGTCCTTACGATTCCTGATTCTAAACCTTGGGAACCAATGGTCAAACCTAGATGGTGGGATGAAAACTCTTACTGTGTCTTCCACAAAAACAAGGGACACAAGACAAATAATTGTCTCAAGCTCAAACATGTTATCCAGGACCTCATTGAAGGGGGTAAGATCAAGGTGGATGGAAACACTACGAATGAAGATCACACAACATTTAATAAACCATTCCCCAATTACAATCAAGGAGAAACATCCAAAGGGAAAGGTAATGAGGTAAATTACACCTATTCCAAGAATGACAATGTGATCAACATGCTTAACATTAAAAATGAATCTGTCAACATGGTCACCATCAAAGGAGCCTCATCCTCCACCAATGTTGTAACCTGGAGCCAAGCACAGGTTACGATTAAGGGACCTCCAAAACTGACATCTACACCCAAGGTTCCTATTATCACTATTCCTAAACCAGGAGCAAAACATGTGGTCACCATCCTTGGAGAAAAATATGACTTGGTGGATCAATTGCAAAGAACTGCTGCCAAAATCTCCATCTTTGAATTACTCAAAATTTCCACTGTGCATAGAGAAATCCTATAACAAGCTCTACAAACATGTTCCAAAGGATATAGGTATAGAAAAATTCCAAGCGATGGTCAATCACATCTCAGCACCACATTACCTTTCCTTTTCTGAGGAGGATGACAAATCATTGACCCATCCACACAATCAACCCCTTCATATCAAAGTTCTTATTCATAAATCCTGTGTTAGACGCGTATTGATAGATGGAGGCGCCAGATTAAATATCTATACACTGGATCTTTTCAGGAGGGTAGGCCTCTCAGAGAAAACAATTGACTCTAGAAAAAAAATAACCATCAAAGCATATGATGAGGAAGAAAGATCCTCCTGAGGTATTATTTGTCTACCCATCAGAGTTGGACTGATTGAAAGAGATGTTATATGTCAGGTTCTGGATCTACCACTAGCCTACAACATTCTACGAGGGAGACCATGGATCCATGAGATGCAAGCTGTACCATCCACCTATCATCAATGCATCAAATTCCCACATAATGGAATAGAGGTGACAATTCCTGCGGATGCAAACTATGCTTGCAACAATATTAAAGTAGGTAGCATGATCCCCCACAACAAGGAGGCTATGGATGCAGTTACTCCTGAAACTACCAAAGACATGGTCATGAAGGGCTTTAGCAAAACATTGAAAATTCAAGAAACAGGTATGGGAGAATACAAGTTGGACCTGATTCCCTCCCTGATAGAGCTTCTAGTATCACCAAGATCCTACGAAAAACCATCGTCAACATTCACACCTCTCATAGTACAGGAACCAAAAGTACACAAGGCTACTGGTATGATAAAGGCATCCATATCTTCTTCAGATAGCACAGAAGAGCAGGCAGTCTTAAATTGGCTTTACAAAGGAGAACCAGTGGACTTTGAGGTCAAAAATGTAAAGATATCCCCAGAACAATATGGAAAGGGATATGATTTCCTCAAAAAAATGGGATACAAAGGAAAAGGACCTCTGAATGACACAGGACACGGGATCATCGAACCTATACCCATGGAATTCTGCCTCAACAGAGATAAAATAGGATTGGGCTTTAATACTCAAACTAACATACTTACTTCCAAGAAGAGTCCACCTTCTGAAGCAGAGAGTGGTAAAATAGATGAAATAGTCTTAGACCCATGGCTTTATGAGAGATTGCTACATATTGGTATAGAGAATCCTAAATATCAAGGAGAACGCTATGTACCGAGTTTTGAGGTACCATAGGATCTTCATACTCCTTTGCTAGAACAACCACCCATTCAAGAGGTAGGAGACACCGTAGCTACAATCACTCAAGAGGAACCCCAGCCATAGAATTTACATCCTAACTGGGGGCAATTGGTCACCATTACACATGTCCTAGATCTACCTCACTTTGATCTATAAGCAACTAACCGAGTCCATCAAGTAAACATTGCTGAATACTTGAATAGATGTGATGATGATGTCACAGACTCTCATGACTATGAGTATGATCGGTTATCTATTGCTTTTGAAGAAATTGGGATAGACACAATTCACATGTTTATAACTCTCGCAGCTCCTAGTAGGCGACCTAACATCCCTTTCAATGACATTGATCCTCCTGAAGTAGAAGAAGAGTTCCTTCCTCCAATCATTGACGGAGACACTGGTGAATACATAACTCTACAAGAATTTCATAGGCTACCAGCAAGAAGCCTCCTTTTACAAAGATACGATGATGAGTTATCTACTGATGAGTCACTAGAGTTCGATCCATATATGGCTGAAAATGACCCTTTTAACAACGATCTCACTCTTATTGATCTAAACATCAAATATATTAACTTAACAGACCGTGTCATGTTGATTAACAGTTTTGATGCTAACACAATACTGTCCTTCTCAGAATCTAACTCCCTCAAATTGGTACTTCCAGACCTCATCGATTAGACTAAAATAGATCCTACACCTATGCTCACATTTTCCAATGAACACTCCCTGGCTTGTTACCTTAATGTTTTTGAACCTCACCCTTCTTCCACCAATGCAAGGAGCGAGAACATGTCACAAGAAGATATCAAGTTTCTTAGTCACCAATTGAAAAAGAAAAAGAAAAAGCGGACTGATGGTGAAAACCACTCTGTGGCAGTATCAGATCCCAAAATAGTAAAGAAAAATGATGTATGCGATGGTGAAAACCTCTCAGAGGCGCCAAAGGATGAGACTCTTGATATCCTCCCTGAACACTTTCAGGAAAGATCTTCGGTATTAATTGAGCCAACACAGCCAATGAACTTGGGCACTGTTGAAGATCCTCAGATAGTTCATCTAGCACAATTCCTATCAGAAGATGAAAAGGTACAATTCACAGAATTCCTGAAGGAGAAAAAGATAAAATTTTCCTGGTCCTACACTGATATGCCAGGGCTAGATCCCAATCTCATTATGCATCACTTATCTATAGCTCCCGGGATCAAGCCTGTGAAACAAAAACTTAGAAAAATGCATCCTCATGTTGCATTACTAGTGAAAGCAGAATTAGAAAAGTTGTTAAAAGCTGGATTCATTCCGGTCATTGCCTATGCAGCTTGGATATCTAATGTGGTCCCTATTTCTAAAATTGATAAATCTATTAGGATCTGCACAGACTTCAGGGACCTCAACAAAGCATGTCCGAAGGACGACTTCCCTCTACCAAATATTGATATGATTACAAACCTTACAGCTGGCTACCAGATGTATTCCTTAATGGATGGATTCTCAGGTTATAATCAAATCAAGATCACCCCCGAGGATCAAGAGAAAACTGCATTTACATGTGCATGGGGCACGTTTTGCTGGAATGTCATGCCATTTGGGCTGAAGAATGCCGACGCGACATATCAAAGAGCTATGACAACCATATTCCATGACATGATGCACAAAAAAATGGAAGACTATGTCGATGACACACTGGCTAAATCAAAAGAAAGGGGTACTCATATTGCAGATTTAGGAAATATATTAGATCGCATGGAACAATTCCAACTCAGGCTAAATCCAAATAAATGTGCCTTTGGGGTTCAATCAGGTAAGCTCCTAGGATTCATCGTATCAGCTAAGGGAATTGAGGTAGATCCGAAAAAGGTATAAGCTATTCTAGAAATGACTCCTCCACACAATATCAACCAAATGAGGACACTACAAGGGAGACTCCAGTCTATCAGGAGATTTATGTCCCAACTTGCAGATAAGGAAGAACCCTTTACTAAGCTACTACATAAAGGGGTTACATTCAACTATGATGAACACTGTGAAACCAACTTCAAGAATTAAAGGCATACCTGGCTTCACCACCAATTCTTATGGCACCTATTCATGGGAAACCTTTGCTCCTATATATTTTAGCTACAACTACATCACTAGGAGTGTTACTGGCATAGGATGATGAAACAAAGAAAGAGCGAGCTATCTACTACATTAGTAGAACTCTAGTCACTTATGAGCTCAATTATAGCCTTACTGAGAAAGCATGCTTAGCAGTTGTCTTCGCATCACAGAAATTAAGACACTACATGCTCTCACACACAGTCAAGCTCATAGCTAAAATCTATCCTTTGAAGTATCTTTTAAGCAGAACAACATTAACAGGCCGTTTGGCAACATGGGTCCTCATTCTAAGTGAGTTTGACATTGAGTATGTTGAATGGAGGGCTATCAAAGGACATGTACTTGCAGATCAACTGGTTGATTCACCGCTCCAGGATGATACACCATTGCTAATTGAATTCCCAGATGAAACAATCATGCATCTCACTAAACATTCATGGAATATGTACTTTGATGAGTCATTTACTCAACAAGGATCTGGAGCCGGGGTTCTCTTCATTACTCCACAAGGATATAAGATTCCCAAATCTTACAAATTAATGTTTCCATGCACCAACAATATCTCAGAATATGAAGCGTTGGTCAACAGTCTCAAGCTCGCCATAGAATGGAAGATCATCGAGCTACACATATATGGGGACTCCCAACTAGTTATCAATCAAATCAACGGGGAATACCAAACAAGAGATGAAAAATTGATGCCCTACAAACAACTAGTTGATGATTTGAAGAAATATTTTGTCTTCATCACCTTTCAGCAAATACCAAGATCAGAGAATAAAGTTGTAGATGCTATGGCTACCTTGGCATCCATGTTACAATTAGAGGAACATCAATTCCGCTATGAATTCTTGGTGGAAGAAATATCCTATCTTGCCTTCGCCAATCCAAAATACCAGGTAATCTGTGCCTTAAATACTCCCGATCAATCCCGATATGCCAGTATTATTGCCTATCTTTCAGACCAAACTATTCCCACCAATCTATCTAGAAATGAGAAATGATCCCTGATTAGGACAACATCGCGTTACGTCCTCATAACTAACAACCTATATCAACATAGTCTCGATGGTACACTTCTTCGATGTTTAGAACTAGAAGAGTCTGATCTAGCTTTAAAAGACGTCCATGAAGGTGTATGTGGATCACACTCGAATGACTTTTCATTAGCTAAAAAATTGCTTAGAGTAGGCTATTATTGGCCTATAATGGAGAAAGATGCTATTCAATTTTCCAAAGCATGTCTTAAAAGCCAAACACATGGAAACCTCATTCATGCTCCTGCCAGAGAACTCATACCTTTTATAACACATTGGCCATTCCAGCAATGGGCCTTTGACTTGGTTGGACAGATATATCCCAACTCTTCAAATGGACACAAGTTCATCATTACGGCCACTGAGTATTTCAAAAAGTGGGTCAAGGCCATGCCGCTAATCAAAGACACTGGTGGCTATGTTCATTATGAACTACATTATTTGTAGATATGGGATACCCTCTTCAATTGTGACAGACAATGGGGGCCAATTTAAAAACCAAGATATTGATGACCTCTGTGAACAGTTCCATATTACTCAACATTGCTCTTCGGTCTATTATCCTCAAGGTAATGGACAGGATGAGGCGTTGAACAAAAATATTCTCAAAATCCTACACAGAACTATGAGCAAGTCTGGTAGAGACTGGCATTTACAACTAAATCTGGCACTATGGGCCTATAGAACAAGCATCAAAACACCAATAGGAGCCACGCCATTTTCTCTAGTCTATGGCGCTGAGGTAGTACTACCTATTGAGGTTGAAATCTCATCTTTGTGGATATCTTTACAAGGACTGGTTACTGATGAATAGTGCCACATTGATCAGATAAATTCTCTAGACCTACTGGATGAGCGCAAATAACAAGCGTTCGATCACCTCAAAGTATACCAAGCAAGAATGTCCAAAGGTTACAAAAAGAAGGTTAAACCACGCAAGTTTGAGGTGGGGGACCTTGTCCTGAAAGAGAACTCTAAAAACCAGCCTAACAGAGAGCAGAAATGAAAGTTTGAACCTAACTGGTTGGGGCCTTATGTTATCACTGCCACCTTTGGGACTGGAGCCTATCAATTAACTACACCTGAGGGAGATGTTCTTCCCAATCCTATCAACACTCTACATTTGAAGCGGTTCTACACTTAATGTTTGGCTAGCAGAGCCTGTACAGCAAAAAGTTCTTGAAAAACACCAAAAACATTCAGAAAATTGATCCTAAAGAAATCCAAAAATAGTGGAAAAGGTCCTACAAAATGGGTATCCTTGGTGAAAACCTAGTAAACAGGCGCCTTGATACTACAAAAACATTCAGAAAAAGCAAAAATAAGAATTTTTTTTTTTTTGAAAAAGAGACAAGTACCTTGATGAGCACTTGGTAAAACAGGCATCTTGGTAGCAAAAAGAAAGAAAAAGATCTTGCCAAGTGGTGAAAACCTAGCAATCAGGCATCACTTGTGATCTATGCTCCATCTATCAATGCACTACTGATACTAGGCCTTCATAATTTTGCCTGTGCTCATACGCTGACTTCATTATTCCTACATGACTATCTTATCCTCGCTTGGGATTTGTCTATCTTTACGTCTTAGGAATAAGTCATTCTACACTGGGGGCATCTTTGTTAGCATGGTCAGTTACGGTTTCTAGGTTTCTCTAGGATGGTTTGGCTCACGGACACGATGTTTCTCAATACATGCAAAATAATGTCACTTCCTCAAAACAAAGGTGTCTTTTGATGACATGGGACATGACATTTACCTTTATACACATTTCTACGAGGCTATTTTGGTTCGCAAACATGCATGGATTATCCTATCCAAGGCATAGACATGGAACACCATATTTCTTGTATTGCAATTTTCTAATTGATGGATCTTCACTATGTTTGACATATGGATGAACAAGTACTACTTAAACACACAGTTTGACAATGGTTTGATTATAATTCTTTTTATGTCCTGACGATGTTTTCAACTAGGGGCATCTAAGTAATTATGAATTTTTGATTCACAATTTATGATTTATTATGTCTTCTTAGTTACTCAATGACATTTGCGCAAAGACAAAGAGTCGCAAGGATTGGGGGCATAATGTTTTCTTGAATTTATGCGTATGATGATTGTTTCATATGATCCTATAAATTTCACCTAACTTGGATGTTTATGGTAAGAGCTGCCACTATGGATGGATAGCCACATATATCTTGATCTTGGTTATGTGTAAACTACGGTGAGTTTGATACAATTTCCTTGTCTGTTTTCTGATCTAGATTCTCACTAAGGTATACGAATCATAATGTACCCAAGGATATGAATTTTCAAGGTCATTGCGGGTTCAATATCTTGCCTTAATCAGAAACTGGTATATTAAAAGGAAGGTGACTATTTTGTTATCCTGGCTTTTATGCCTTGATGCCTAAGTCTATTTCTGACATTCTAATAACACATAGTATTCATATTATCATAATATCAGTGGGTATTATTCATGATTGTACTATACGATGGTATCCATTTCAAAAGTGCCCAATGATGATAAATATGTTGCAATATTTTCTAAATCAGTGAGAAGTCCTAAGAGTCTTCATATAGATGCATTTAGAGGTTGCCTGATGCATTTTTCAATAGTACATAAAAAACATAAGGAAATTTAAGCTCAAAACATGGTTTCTATCTTCTTCTACCACTATCAAGATAATTACATCATTTATATTACTGATATCATCCATAGCATACATTTTTGCATTCATTTGAAAAGCGAAACTGAAAAATACAAAAATAAAACATCCATGTATTGCATTTTTACTTCTACATCCTAAGTGCATCCATACATATATTTTTGCATCACTAGAAAATCAAAGAAAACATACATTTGTATTTTCACATAGATATCATTTGTTCACATCAGTAATGTATTCATCACATCCACATTATAGAATGATGTTCTCAACTATAACTAACTCATCACGAGATCAAGATATCATCACATGTGCAAAAGATACATTTACCACATCTATGAAAAGCAAAATGGATACATCTACCACA
>MU226331.1:893750-928994 GCA_018584345.1 Thuja plicata | reverse complement strand
AACATTAGGAGGTGGGTTAGAGTAGAATTTAGGATTATGATTAGATTAGCATGGGTGAATGGGTTGAGAAGGGTTAGAACCCAGGGTAGAAGTGGTTGAGATAGGTTAGGTTGGGGTTTAGGGGAATTTCAATAAATGAAATAAACTTATTTAATTCATTTAGAAATATAGGAATTATTTATTTAAACAATGAAATTGATTTTTAATAATTTGGGGACTATAGCCATTTTAATTAAATTAAATAGGCTAGGGGAATGGGTTAATTGCAAGTGGGTATTTGATTTAGGGATTTATTTAATTCCTTTATAATTAAATACTATAGCCATATTTGATTTTGGTTTGATTTGAGTGGTCGAAATTGATTTGAATTACATGGCTATAATAGTTAATATAAATCAGTGATAAAAGATCACCTAGGACATTAAATTGATTTTAAAGAATTATGCCAAGCAGTAACAGGGTCGTTTGGACATAATTGAGGGTATGATCACACTTAGGGAAAATAGGGTCTATAGTTAGAATAGACCAAATCTAGGTGGTTACAGTAAGAGTTTGTGTGTGCAATTGTAATAGAAGACTAAGTAATGTATCTAATGTTTTATCTATGACCGCAAATGTTTATCATATGTATGGTGTGACTTATGCTTGATTGAAGGTTGATATGTCAATATGAAGAAAATGATGTAGCCAAGGAGGAATGATTTTATGATTGTGTCAAATAGGTTTGGATTTAGATGTTGTGTCTTAGGACATGTTATCTTGAATATGTTATGGGGTTTTTGTTCTGACCACATCATGATTAGGTGATCAAAAGACCGAGTTTCAATGAATAAAAGTTCATTCATTAAAAATTAAAAGAAGTTCTTAGAACAGTCAGTCAGATCCTCAATCAGTGATGATATATCATCTTGTGATAAGTGGTTATGTTTTATAGGGATCATAGTGACGTTGTCGATCAACGTGGATTAATGAGTTGACATTTTTATTATTGTTATGATTGAATTTATTGAAGTTATGCAAGTACATTGGAAAGTGTGTTTGGTTTGAGTTTTCTTTGTCAAATCGACAAGTGATAAATTTGAAGGCCGACCTGAAGTTCTAATCTAATTTTATAGATTGATAATATGTTTTATGGTTTAAGGATTGAGTGGGAAAGATTATAATATATTTTGTAAGTTGGGTAATAACCTATTGAACTTGCAATGTATTTATATGCAAAGTGTTGTATTTTGTGAAGTGTATGGAAGAGAAAGATTGTGAATGCAGTTGTGCAATCATAGGCTTTGGATAGTCCAAATGTGAAGTAGAGATTGAGCTTGAAATAGATCTGTACTAGTAGAGGAGGATTTATATTCTCTTAGATCACTTTCACTTGTTGATTCCTAATAGTTTCTGCAAGAAAATCCCTTAATCGGGTAGACCCTAACAAGTCTGATTTATAAATCCTTTAAACAAATGACTCTTTAATTAGGGTTTGAAATCCATTAATAGGGTTACTCCTATGAGGGTAAAGCTCCTAGTAGGGCTAAAGGTAAATCCCTTAACCAGGTTGATCATAAAAGGTTCTTGCTCTTAACCATGTATTTGTAAGCTCCTAATAGGGGTAAGCTCTTAACGAGATGTACTTCAGAAGAGTGCAAAATTATTTGTGGGTGTCATTCCCACACATGGTTTTTCCTAGTTGGGTTTCCATGAGAAAAATATTGGTTTTATTGTGTTGCATGGTTGTGGATGTTTACCTTCATTAGTTTTTTTATTCATGCAATGAATGTTAATTGATTCAAGTTGTTGAATGGTTTATGAAAAGTTTAATTTTTTAGATTACTGATTGATCCCCCCTCTCAGTAATATTTGATCTAATAATACTAATAGTTCTTAGGAGTGAGCTTTTAGTAGCTAATGAAATGAAATAAAAATTCAAATCTAGTCTAGTGAAGCTTGATGCACAACTTGAGAGTGAAAGATCTAAGGGAAACTCACAAGGACTTGGTTTTGAGAAAGGATAAAGTTCTGGATCAGGTGAAAAAATTAATTCATAAGAGAATATAACTAAAGAACCTAATAAGAAACCTACAAGGCAATCAAATTTTAATGGACGATGTTTCTCATGCAACAAATTTGGGCATAGAGCGAAAGAGTGAAAAAGTAGACCTAATGCTACACCATTTTCTGGTTATTGTTATAATTTTTTACAAATATGAACACAAATCAAATGAATGCAGATCAAATGTGAATAATAATGTGAATCAGAGGAGCATAACCTGTTACAAATTTAACAAATTTGGACAGATTGTGAAGCAATGCAAATTAAGGACAAATCCAATGAATACAAGGTATGGAAATGTGACATGTTTCAATTGCAAAAATTCTAGTCATATCGCTCAAAATTGTAAATAAAATAATGCAGGAGGTTCAGTAGATAAGAAAAATGTACAAAATGATAAATGAGAGAAAATAATTAATGTTGATGAAGTTCGGAAGGAAATGAGAAAGACATGGGTTAGAAAAGAACTGATAGATGCTACTAGTGAGATCACACTAGATTCTGGTGTGAATATTTCTTTGGCAAATTAATTAGGTCTAGTACTTAAGGGGGAGTATTTACTAAAAAAAATCTTACCTTACCCTTGAATCTAGGATAAGGAGAAGCGATTAATGGAAATAGTTGAATTTGAATCATGATGGAGAAACGTTTGATTGATTATGATTGGATCTTGAGGATCACAAAAATAATATTGATTACTGGTTATTTGTAGCTTTATGAAGCAAGTGTTCAGTGCATTTATTGAAATTACCTTTTGAGGCATGTGAAGGATTAAAAACAACAGTAAATGAAAACCATAAAATCCAAGATCATCCACAAATTTGACACACAAATTTATCTCATGGAAATCCAAATAGAAAAACACTATGGTGGGGATTAGTACCCACTAAAATGATGTACTCTTCTGAAATGCACCCTGTGAGGAGCTTAACCCTATTAGGAGTTTACAATGACACTGTTAGGTGCTACTCGGTTAAGGGATTTACCTTAGCTCTCTTAGAACCTATACCCTATTAAGAATAGCCTTGTTAGAGGACTTAAAACACAAGCTAATGTGTCACCTTATTAGAGGATTTAAAATAAAGATCTATTATGATCTACCCTGTTAGGGGATTTCAACTATTGTAATTGTTAGGGAACAAAAACAACAATGAAATGCAAAATAGCACTACCTCTGCTTGATCAGATCCACTAAAGCACACAATCTCTTCTAAGCATACTTAACTCTTCCCTGGCTTGATCATAACATGCACCTTACACTGCACTTGCACAACACATGATCAACACATATTGCATTCAACTTCAACATTTATATAATGAACTTATTAAGTCCACCACCTCAATCAAACCCTAAAATGAAATTAAAATGTATCCTGCTCAGATACAACCTTCCAAACAACAAAATTAAATATACAAAACATATTTCCAAGACCACGTCAACCTAAACAATGATTTACATATGAAATTGAGCCAAAGAGTCAAACACGTTTTGACCATACACAAGCTTCCTCTAGAATCATCTCCACATGATAAAATTGATCAATGTGATGCAAGATCATCACCTCTAATCATGAGTACATGTCACCAGATTGGGACTCATTCATCATTAATCATTTCCACATCGATATCGATCACTGATACAAGATCTTCCATCGGTAGCACAAGAACACAAACACTTAACCTATTGAATAATTGTCGTTGCACACCAATCACTCAAATTAGTTACGATTATAAATATAGCATCTAAAAATTATTGACCACCACTCTTGTGACCATGCCACAAGATACATAAGATATTTGACAAGACATTCAAATCATCTATCACATGTCATTAATTTTTCTAGTAGTTGTACTATTATAAACAATTCATGACAACTCTCATATAAACTTACTTCTGTAGTAGCGATCATGCATTTTGCATCTAGAGACACGCCTAAGTCTCCCCTAAAGATAAGAACCACTGAAACTCATCATTCATCAAAAATATTCTTGACGACATACTAAGAGCACAAAGTCAATAGTTGACATTAATGACAGTATAATATCTGATCATCCTGTAATCAAATCACTATGTCATCACCAAAACATAATTACAATCACCCCATCAGATATGCCCACAGAGTTGAATAGACAAGTGCAAGAATTTTTATGGAAGGGTTTGATTCAAGAGATTTTGAGTCGCTATGTTGTACCAAAAATACTAACACTAAAGAAAAATGGAGAATGAAGGATGTTTATAGATTCCCAGGCTATCAATAGGATTACCATCAACTATAGGTTTCCCTTTCCAGGATGGATGAAATTATGGATTATTTGAGTCGAGCTCAGTACTTCACAAAGATAGATTTGAAGAGTGGATATCACCAAATCTGAAGATACTGGAAGAGGAGAGTTCCTTATTACCAGAAGATCCTTTCCAAATGATGAGAAGGAACCTGAGAAAAGAAAGAATTTGTTTTGCACTTGATATCTTAGTGTAATGGTAAAATATGCAATGTCATTATATATGGTGGTAGTATTAATAGCCTTGTTTTAGAGGAAATGATTAATAAATTAAAGTTAGAGAGAAGGAAGCATTTGAATCCCTACTAGATTTCTTGGTTTCAGAAGGATCACAAGGCTTTGGTCAATGAACAATGTTTGGTAAAGTTCAAAATTAGAAACTATCTGATGTAAGGAGGGGTAGGAAGACCAGGGCCCAAGGCACTCCCAACTATCCAAACCAACTTGCAGAAAAACACAGAAGAAACAACATAACTTTATATTATTTTGTCAAACTTATTACATGTCGGGCTGTAAGGCCTTCCCAATTTTAGCCATATAAATTTAGATATTTATAGAATAATCTTGATACATGTGAGGTCATAGACCTACCATCCCAATATGCTAACCTATCCTTCTATCCAAAAACTCATACCCTAATCTAAGAAAATAAAACTAAATAAATACAAGAGTCCACCAAAGAGGTCAGCACTCAGATCCTAAAGACCCAACATAAGAAACAAAAAAGACTCACATTTAGGTCCACACACATCCCAATGAGAGATCCCAACATTAATTACACTACAAAAATTAAATGTAGAAGTCATCCAGAAGATCCAACTTCAAAAAACAAAACTCAGTAAGAATTCAACCGAGCAACAAGAACAACTTGGTGAAAGCCCACCAAGCAGCCAACATCCACCAAGACCCATCAGTAAATAAAGAAAAAAGTAACCGCACCCAAGCACTGAGAAAAGAAGTTACTGATAACTTTACCGAGAAGCCTCCAACAAGCTATCAAACTAAAGAAAACATGTTTTTGGTTGATCAGGATTACCAAAGAACCCAAGATGCTCCTGCATCAGACACCTGGGGTTAAAAGAAATGATTCTTTGAATCATGAGTCGGGAACAACTTGAATTGAATCCAAATCAGATTGAAAAATCTAAGAGGAGTCCTCACTCAGTTTTTTCTTCCATTTTACCAGATATTTCATGTAATCCCTTCCTCTTGTACTTATACTAACTCTCTGTTTCAAAATATGCTCAACTTCCTCTGTCTATTTCTTAGGATAATCACCCAGTACTATCACTTCTTCATTAGGTTCATGATACTTATACAAGCCTGAAAAATTAAATATAGGTGATATATCCATGTCATCAGGTAATTCTACATCATATGCATTTCCACTGTCAATTCTTCTCAATATTTTGCAAGGACCAAATTTCTTCATTTTCAATTTACCATATGTTCCAATAGGAAATCTTCCTTTCTTTAGATGAACCATAAATACATCACCAGCTTCAAAATTTTTATGTCTCCTTGATCTATCTGCACTATCCTTTTATTTCTAATTACTTTTCTCCAACTTATATTTCACTTCCTCATCCAATTTATTCATAAACTCAGCAAATTTCTCCTCTTCATCACTTCTCTTTTATTCTCCAGTAATATCTCTCAAGTCTGATATACCTCTCGGCTGTGTTCCACTAACAATCTCAAAAAGGTGTCTTTCCAGTACATCTATTCTCTGAAGTGTTATATGCAAACTCTTCTTGTGCCAACATCAAATCCAAATTACGTGGTGTGTCTCTAACTAAGCATCTTAACAAGTTACCCAAACTTCAGTTTACAACCTCTATTTGTCCATCAGTCTGTCGATGAAATGTAGAACTATATTTCAACTCGGTTTCCAACTTCTTCCAAAGTGTTTTCCAAAAATACCTGACAAACTTACTGTCTCAGTTAGAGATGATACTCCTCGGTAATCCATGCAATCTAAAAATCTCCTTAAAGAAAAGATCTTCTATATGTACTGCATCTGATGTTTTCTTACATGGTATGAAATGTGTCATCTTTGAGAATATATCTAGAACAACAAATATGGAATCATTACCTCTTTCTATCCTCATTAAGCCAAGAAAAAAATCCATGTTGATATCACTCCAAGGTTTCTCAGGAACAAAAATTAGTGTATTCAATCCAGTATTATGACTTACTCCTTTTGAAACTTGACAAACTCTACAACTTTTCACAAATTTCTGAATATCCTTATACGACTAAGGCCAAAAATACCTTTCCTTAAGAAAAATTAAAGCTTTATCAATACCAAAGTGCTCAGGAAAACCACTACTATGTTTTTCCTTTATCAAATTAGTTCTCATTGATCATCTCAGTATGCACAACTAAATACCTTTGAACAACATATCTTCTTGAATGAAATATTCTTCATACTTACTCGGTTGATTTAGAATAGGTTCTATGCACCTTCTCCACTGCTAAGAAAAATCTGGATCATTTTCAAACAAATGCTTCATGTCATCAAAACCAAGAACCTCAATTCTCATTTCAGTCAACAAAGATCTTCTTCTATTCAATGCACCAACAACTCGGTTAGAAACTCAACTGTTATGCTTTATCACAAATGTGAAACTCTGCAAATACTCTACCCATTTCATATGTCTCTGATTCTGACTACCCAAATACTGTAAAAGCCTTATGATCAGTATGCAACACAAATTCATTCAGCATTAGATAATGTCTCCATTTCTTCAGAGCTTTAACAATAACATATAATTCTTGATCATATACAAAATATTTCCTTTTTGCATCATTCAAATTTTCACTAAAGAAAGCAATAGGTTTACCTTCTTGAGTCAACACAACTCCTATTGCACTTCCAATTGCATCAAATTCAACTTGAAATGCCTTATTCAAATTAGGTAAGGTTAATACAAGGAATTCATTAACCTTTTGCTTCAAAGTTTGAAAACTCTTATCAGTTCCATGTGTCCATTTGAATTCTCTTTTGTCTCCTCTCATTATCTCATCCATAACATTACAAATAGAACTAAAATTCCTGATAAATGTTTTGTAAAAACTTGCCAAGCCCTGAAATGATCTTATGTCAATGACATTATCAGGTGTAGGCCAACTAAGTATAGCTTCAACCTTCTCATAATCCATCTTCAAACCATCAACTAAAATCACAAAACCTAAATACACAAGCTCTTCTTTCATGAAAGAACACTTTTTCAAATTTATCAGTATCTTTTCCTATTTCAATCTCTTCAATGCTTGTCTTAAATGCATCAAATTCTCTTCTCTAGTCTTACTGAATATCAAAATATCATCCAATTATACAATCACATATTTATTCAATAATTTCTTCAAAACCTCATTCATTAACCTCATATATGTACTAGGTGCATTAGTTAAACCAAAGGGCATAACCAAACCACTCATACAAACCTTCTTTTGTCTTGAAAGTAGTCTTCCATTCATCACCTTCTCTGATTTTCATCTGAAGATATCCACTCTTCAAATAAATTTTGGTAAAATATTTTTCTCCACTCAAAAAATCCATTATATCATCCATCCTCGCTATAGGAAACCTATACTTATCTATGATCTTATTGATTTCTCTTGAATCAGTCTACATTCACCATTCTCCATTCTCCATTCTTCTTAGGTGCTGATACAAATGGTACTGCACATGGAATAAAACTTTCTTTGATTAAACCCTTGTTCAACAACTCATGAAATTGTTAATTGATTTCTTTATTCTCGGTCGGTGTCAACCTGTGTGGTGCCTTCTTTGGTAAACTAGCTTTAGGAATCAGATCCATAGAATGATTAATATCTCTGATTGGAAGCAAACCATCAGGTACATTATCTAAAATGATCTCCTTGTACTTGGTAAGCAATTTCTCAACTTCTACAGGAATTTTACCTTCTCTATTCTTATTCAGTTTGTTAGGAATCAAAGCATAACATATATCATTTCTTTTCAAATCCTTAACAATCTATCTACCTTCTTTTAGAGATTTTTCTTGCTGAATCTCAATATAGAAATAATGCTTGACTCTTAGATTCCCAACTCTTGCCTCATGCAAGTAAAAGTCTAATTAATTAGGATTAATCCTCCTTCTTCCTTGAGCTCCACAAACTTAGGCATGTGTACCTTTTATAGATTATTGCTTCTCAGTAAACTTTGTTTACTCGCTAGGGTAACCTAGTTTACTGGTGCATAGATGTTGTACAAAAATACAAATACATAAGATAGATAAAAAAATATAAGTCTTTATTAATCATCCGTAACTTGAATACATTTACCATAGTCCCTATCAACATATCTCCGAAGAGAAAGTACATCGCTTATATTAAGCCCAAAGGGGTGTGACCAACTGTCACCACCGATTCCCAACCACCGTGTGGTAGTAACTAAGTACCGTCAGCTACACATAATATAACTAACATAGTATAATGTAAACTCTATGGCTAACATCATCCCCCCCTAAATAAAAGTCATCTCCAGATGACAACAAAATGTCCAGGACAAAACAAGATAGGAATGATGGACCACGACGGACAAGAACCAAAACATGCTGCTCAGTCTCAGCCTCTACCCACTGCTGCAAAGTTGTTTCTCAAATGATACTACCTCCATAGCCAATCTATCCTCAATAGCCATGCTGCCTTCTCCACACCCAATGACTGGGTACACTGAGCCAAGTCTTTCTCTACTGCCTCCAACCTGGTGGTCAGCTCCTCCCGAGCTCTCTGTGCCTCCACCATGAAAGCCTCATGTCCATCCAAGACATACTCCTCAAAGCGTAGTACCCTGCTACCGCTCTTGCCACCACTGGCGCATGGACAATCAATGCCTACAGCATCTCCGGTATCATCTGCTCAACCTGTGTGGTCATAACCTCCAAATCCATCTCTATTGACAGCTTATGGCTTCCCCTCCAATGCTTAGCTTCAAACTTCTTTCTCACCGTGTAGAACAAACCCAATGCTTACCTTGATGGTGCAGGTACCCAAAAATCTATTGTGGCGTGCCTCAAAAATAAATGGGGGTTTGGGGGCGGCACCTCTGCGGGGTCCTGAAGTAGCACCCTAGGCGGGGTCGAGGGGCAGCGCCCTCGCGGGGTCCTAGGGTAGCGCCCTAGGCGTGCTCCCTATCGCAGTACAGGGTGGGGTCAAGGGGCAGCGCCCCCGCTGCCAAGACCAATTTAGCACCTTCAAACCCACACAAAAGTCCATGGTGCACACCATTTTCATGATTGTCATCCGATGCCCTCTCTCCTCTGCCAACTGCATTATGGTGCGTGTGCAAATGACCAATAACTTGATTTTCCTCACTGCCTCTGTTGTCGTCATTTTTTTGTTTTTTTTACTCTCTGATAGTACGACCTCCTTGCATGATTTTGTTACAGCCATACAGACCAACTCTTCCTTGCTATTTTCCTATTCCATACGGTCGTACGACATGATCCTTCCGCCTTTGTTGTCATACAAAAATTTAATTACCTGAACCGCACAGACATACGGTAAGTGTTCCTCCTATCGTACTGTGAATGCGTACAGTCTATATGGTATCTACACCTGCCACTGGACTATTCCGTACGGTCCGTGTCCCTTCAGCCTATTCTATTCGTACGGTTCATACAATCTGCAAAAATGTTTTGGTGCCAACTCCATATGGCCGTACGACCTTTATCGCATATTCGTGGTCTTTGGAGTCCCATGGGCCCGTATGATAGTCTACCGTACGGTCCTATTTGTTTCGTTCAGTTTACACCGTATGACCTTTATAATATTTTTTTTCGACTCCAGTGTGCCCATACCCATACGGTAGTCAACTATATGGTGCTATTTTTTCCTTCCATTTTTTTACCTCTATATTGTCGTACGGCACCGTAGGAACACCTTGAATTTTTGATTTTTTTTTAATACTATTATTTGCCTAATCTAATTAATTTATGGAGGCCTCTTCGATCGTCTGTCCGGCCTCTCCGGTACCCTTCAGTCCCCTTGGGTGCTCTGTCCATCCTTTCGGATGCTTTGTCCATCCCTCCAGGTGAGGTTTTAATTTGGAACTGCTAATGACCTCGTGTATCTCTCGTTTGTCAAGAGTCCACAGCTAGATGGCCCCGTCGTAGCCAACTTCTGGGAATTTTTCTTTGGCTCTATTTTTTATGGTGATCCAAAGGCTAGGAACCATAAATTCTCTAGGGACCACGATCGCTGGCTCGTACATAAGAAGGAGAATAATGAATTTGAAGGCTGCGGCCATGAGGTTCCAACTGTCGCCGACAAAAACGTCGTCACCGAGGTTTTACCCCTTTGATTTTTCCTCCTAGTATTTGATGGGTTTATCCTCTATAAACTGGTGTGTAGGGGTGGCTTCCTCCTCCCTAATGCTTAGCATGTTACAATATGGTGGAAAGAACTCGTAATCTTCCATCTGCCAATGAAAGAGGCCATTCATTGAATCTTCATCATCCCCAGAACATTCTTCCAACTCCAAAACCACTTCATCATTGGGCTCCATTCTTCTTTTCCCTCCATCTCCTCCCACTTGCTCTCCTTCAGATTCTAAGTCCAAAGATGCTAACTCCTCACTGACCATTTGCGTGCGGAGATCAATCACGTACTTCCTCCCAGCTTTCTCTATGGTGAGTGTGTTCCGCTTCCAGTTGTGGTTTACCTTCGCTGAGGTGAGCCACCCTCATCCCAAAATAGCCTCGTAGCCCTTTTTCTTTAGTGGGATCACCACAAAGTCGAGTACTAAGGGCTGTGTCCCAATCATCATGTGTTGAGCCATGAGGATTTTGATGGGTTTGATGCCATGCTAGTCAGCTCCCAATAAGTTGAAGGTTGGAGGCCACAGCGTGGGTTTCCCCAACTTTTTCCATGTCTCCTCCAGAAGTACATTTACTCCAGACCCACCATCTACAATGGTGTCTGTGAGAGTGGTGCCAAGGATACCCATCTCGATGACTGCTGGGTAACTCCCGTTGTTTACAACAAGTATCATCGGGTCAATTGTAGACCCTCCAGGGATGTTCGTACATGTGGTATTTGGTGGTGTGGCCAAGTTCCCCAATAGTGTCGATCCCAAGTGAGGCATGGTGTGAAGGAGGTCTTGGAGTTTCACCAATACCTCCAAATGTAACAGTTGTCTTAAAATGTTTTATTCCACCTCCCTCCAGCCCGAGGTGGTGGCTATCTCCCATGTTTCTTTTTGTGTGTTCATCGCCTTCTCTATTTCTTCCTTAGCCTCCTGTGCCTGTTGTTTTTCTGTTTGAGGGTTTGGATATGTGGCTTTCTTTGCTTTCCCTTGGGTGATGGTCAGTACTGTATTCATGCTTCCATCTATGTCAAGCCAATTAATGCCAGATTTTGGGCAGTTGGCATCCTCGTGGTTTCTAGGACAACACCAACGACATAGCTTCTATGGCGTGTCACCCTTGTCACAGTCCTTTGTAAATTGGCCCCATTGATTGCAAGCTTAGCAGTGGATCACTGGCCGACCCTTGGAGTCATATTATATTTGACTCCTTGTTTTGGTGTTGGTGTTGTTGTTATTGCCCCTTTCGCCACTGCGTTGGTTGCCTCCATACCCGCCCGATGTAGATGGTTGCTCCTGTGTAAATAACACCTGTTGATTCCTTACTTTCATGTTGTATGGGCATTCCTTGGTGGAATGGCCCATGATCTGACAAATGATTTCTTGGTTGAAAGGCCCATGATCTGACAAATGTCACAAAATGCATTTTTGGGACACGACCCCTTCGTATGGCCGCTCTCCTTGCAGTCCATACACCACATGTCATCTTCCCCCTTGCTGGTACCCCCTTTCATGGTCTTGAACTCCTTCATCATTCTCTCCATGTCCTTTTGGAGTGCCATGACTTTTTTCTTTGACTCGCCATCGCTGCTACTGTCGCCTGCACTGTCATCTTTGACGGAAAAAGACTTGCTTCTTTTCTTCTTGGAGGTCTTATGTTCGCTCTCCAAGTCCATCACCCAGTTATAGGCATCTTTGTATGAGGTGGGGGGCACGATCTTCATTTTCCTCCATAGGCTTGATTTCAGGCCCTCCATGAACCATCTTTTCTTTAGGCCATCCGTTGGCTGGCTCTCCATTTTTCTGACTAACTCCTTCAGTCAGCGGCTGTAGGCCCGCATAGTCTCCTTCTTGCCTTGTTTGTTACCATATATCTCAGAAACAATTTCATTGTCATCCCTCAGGAGTTGAAACTCCTGCTAAAATTCTTTCTTGAGTTCATCCCAAGTGGTCACTATTGCTTTGTCCACATCAGAGTACCAGTCAATGGCTGCCCCTTGGAGGGTTGCCAAAAACTGTCTCATCCATTCATCCTGGTCAGCGATTCCATTCATGGACCAGATTGTCTGACACGTACAACAATGTCATACTGGATCTTCCTTTCCATCTCCGTGGAATTTTGGCAACTTCTCCTTGTTGGTCACCATGTTTACTTTTTTAGATGCCGACTGTGTTTGCAACACCGGTTGTGTTATAGGCTGGGATGGTATTGTCGGCGTGGGTACCCCAGAATTGTTTGGTACCGTACCACTTGATGTCCCCGAACTACAAAAATTGTCTAGGCTTTGTGGGCTACTGTGATACTCATGCCCCTTGGTCACTTTGATACTCGCGGTGGCAACGGTATCTTGAGCCTCCCTCTGTGTGGCTTCCTCTTTTTCCTTCCTTTGGACTTCTCTTGCTTCCGTCCATGGGGTTAAGGTTAAGGACCCGAACACGCTTCTTGTTTCCTCTAGGCAGTCCTTTCCACTTCTCCCAGTCTCTTGGTTAGATACCTCCAGATCCTCACCTTCACTTACTCCCTTTGGTAGTCCTTCAGTGCATCTTCTGTATCTCTCCCTTTGCTCGGCTTGCTGTTGTGCGAGTACGACTTTTCTATTGGCTTGTTCCTCCTTGAGTTCCTTCTTTCTATTTTTATTCAATTGGTTGGGCATGAATTCTTTGCTCACTTTGTGCAATAACCAACACATCAATTTATTTTATTTTTCCTTCCCAAGTACGTCTAGGCAGCGATGCCAAATGTTTACCCGCTGGGGTAACCTAGTTTACTGGTGCATAGACGTTGTATGGAAATACAAATACATAAGATAGATCAGAAAATATAAGTCTTTATTAATCATTCATAACTTGAATACATTTACCATAGTCCCTATTATCATATCTCCGAAGAGAAAGTACATCGCTTATATAAAGCCCAAAGGGGTGTGACCAACCGTCACCACCGATTCTCAACCATCGTCCAGTAGTAACTAAGTACCGTCGGCTACACATAATATAACTAACACAGTATAATGTAAACTCTATGGCTAACAAACTCAACAATTGATCAAGGGTTACACTAATTTGCCTCTTGCCTTTTACTACAACAACTGATAGCACATCTTGCAAATGAACAAGACCAATCTTATGCAAAGCTTAACAAGCCATACCATGAACTTGGCAAGGGAAAATAACAGTGAAACAAGGATTCTCATCCTTCTTCAATTAGAATTCTTGACTCAGGAAGGCTAACCTAATGATTCTCTCTCCAAGGAATCAACAAAGTGAATTGTATTCTTTAATACAATTGATTAGACACATATATTCTTGATAACAAAAAACTAAATGATTGTTTATGTTTAAGATTGATGATGATAACTACTTATCAAAACCTAGACTAGTGCCTAATCCCGGGCAAAGAGTTAATTGAGGTATGTATTCAAAGAAATCAATTAATTGAAACATATATGAAGCCCATATAGAGTGCCTTACAAACTATCTTCTCATTCCCACACCCCTGTATCAAATTCTCACACCAATATCTAACCCTATAGAACTATTCATAAGATTTAATCCGTCCTTGAAAGAAACTTACAAATAATCACATAGTTACCTTATATCTGGTATATTTAAAATGCCTTATAGATTAAACATACAAGAGCATAAACATGAATACAAGAAGAAATCATAGATGTGAAACAGGAAACTCCACTATATCTTATTAATATACTTCTACTTCAATACATTCAGAGAGACAAAAAGATTGAAAACTAGACAAAAATAAGAAGTCTTGCCTCGCAGTTGTAAATTCACCGTCCTTTAAAATATCTTACAACTTGCTATATATAGAGAGAACTAACCACTTTGGAATCCTTAAGAGAGAAAGGATGCAAAAGGTTTCAGACAACTATGCTAAACCTAAAAACACTAAAAGACAAAAATGCAGTTACATACTTTCAGTCGGTGGAAAAACACTTGAGTAATTGATTGGAAATGATTTCAAATCATTTCAATTGGCACCTTTATCCGTAAATATTCAGGATAAATTCACAAATTAGTTAAGAGACATAGTGACCGCCAATACGGGCTAACTTACATTATTCTTGATGATAATTAGCCTCCCTGTGCTCGATGATCAGGTGCCAGGTGCCATTTTAATTCTCATCCATCACACCCAAATATGTTATTGTTGTTTTCTTCAACTACTTAAGCTTTGGTGTTGTTTCTCGAGAGAATCAAATCGATTTATTTATCTCTTTGAGACAAAATCCTGAATCCATTGCTGGTGAAACCCTCTGTGAAAATTCAAGTATTCAAATAATACCGGCTATAACGGTCACTTTGGTGTGGAATCAGAATTAAGGACTAAGATAAAACCTTTTCATAACTTTAAAAATACCACCGTAGATATATTTTAACTACCCGAGCACAAGATCAGACTTTTCCAGGTTTCATTCAAGCGGGATGCCTAAAACACTAGATCTCGAGCAACTTTCCTTTAAGCCATTACGCCTGCCGTCGGATCCTTTGCAACTTCTTGGTGCTTTACCTTCCTTTAACTCTGGCCCCATGACCTCAAGAGGATAGGTGTCCATCAGGCGCAATGACTTAATGGATAGATTTCAATCACTTTTCATTGAGCCTTTACGTGATTTGTCTGATCGGAATCAACAAAATAGATCTTTACCTTAGTTATGACTCGGCAACCATGGTCCCACTGACATCCACACGACACTTTTCTACTAGCTCTGAGAAATCTTGCTGTCCTCTTACCTATGTTGAATGGGCTTGACACATGTCGAATAGGTGTAATGCCTTGATTGTTAGATGAACTACATCTTTCTATTGAGGCTTCATGTCGTCCATTGGATCAAATCTGACTTGGCTGGTCCTTAATTTCTATTACCATGTTGTTGATCTGGACCCACCCAAGACACATGGTGCAAGGGCATGATGCCTTGATGGTTAGATCTCGTGTAACTTTCCTTTAAGGCTTTACTCTAACCACATGATTAAAAATGACTTGATCAAACTTTACCTATTATTTACTTCAACCCATAACTCACCCTTAACCATCCTTCAACCTTGGGTGACTGAAATACTCTGTATCTCTAAGTTGCTAGATCTCTACCCTAACTCTTGTTGCATTGTGAGATTATAATACAACTGTAAGATCAAGATGAAATCAATGATCCTTGTGTAATCTCCTACTGAAAAGGCCTGACACTGATTTATCCAGTGATCTAGCGACAACCACAATATCTTTATTGCTTCACCAGTTCAGATTTGATCTCTCCAAACTCAACTTGTCCTTACTCTGACACAAGTTCTATCTGGAGATTCAATGAATGTGTAAATCTCTAAGTCTCTTAATACTTTTCACAACTCTTGGTTTATCTAGAGATCTAGTGCAAACCCTTGATGTTAACTTTGATTTGCGGCTATATATTAATCTTAGAAAACCCTAACTTTACTTGATCTTATTTATCTTAACCCTGGATCTATCTGGAGATTGCATGACTGAGTAATCTCCAAGTCTCTAAACAAAATATTTAACTCTGGGTTTATTTGGAGATCTAGTGCAAGCCCTTAGATTCATCTATCCTTGAAAACACGTGGCAACACCGTGTCAAATCTCGTAGCACAAAACTTAACACAGGATTTTTCACGAGATTCAGCGACTGTGCAAATCTCTAACTTAGATAGTTAATCCTTTACCTTAGTCACATCTAGAGATCTCGTGATTGAAGGCATCGTTGAAGTACTAAATTTAAATTGACTAGACTTGTCTTTACCCTAGTTTGATTTGGAGATTACGTGGCTAACTGAGTCTTTGAATCATTGAATGCATCACTTAACCTTGAGTTTATTTAGAGACTACCTACAAGCCACAAGATTAGAAATTGATCAACGATGCACATTTAATCTTTGAATATTTCTGTACTTCATCAAATCCTCCTGAGATTACATGCCAGCTCCAGATCTTGATCTACATCAATGGTTCACATTAAATCTCAAGACATATCTATAGTTGATCATTTCATTATGAGATTACGTGACTAGGCCTACCACTAAATCTCCAAATAAACTTAACCATGACTTGAGATTAACTTTGATCTATTTCAATATTGTGTGACTAAGGCAAACATCCAAGTTGCTAGATCATTTCTTAACCTCAGAGTCCATTTTGAGACTAAAAACAAGCCACATGATGAGAACAAGGACATAACAAGATCAATGACCTGTGTTTAATCTCAAGACAATTCACTTAACCCTGAGTCCATCTAGAGATCTCATGAATAACTAATAAAAAGTAACCCTACCTTGAATCTGGGTCTATCTGGAGACTCCACGACTAACTAATTCTCTGAATCGCTGAAGAAGTTTCTCAACCCTGGGTTTATTCTAAGATTTCATGGACACCACAGTTATTTTAGCCACTTAAACACATGTCTACATCTTATCTATTGCCTCTTGATCATGGAATAGTCCACAAAAAACTTGACTTGGCTCTGACTTAACCACAACTGACCATGGTCCATTTGGAGATCACGCGACCAAATGAAACTCGAAGTTGCTAAATATTCTTGTAACTCAAGTTTTGATTGGAGATTTAACGTGATCCCTCAGATATTTTCTTTATCAATGATCATCTCAAAATGTCACAATCCTTTTGTACTTGATCAATTCTTCATGAGATTACATGACTACCCTTAATCTTTCTTTGATCCAATGACCTGCACTGAATCTCAAGATCTTTTACTTAACCCTTCTTTCATTTCGAGATCACGCGACTGAGAAAATGAAATAACCATGGTTTGACCTTGGTAAGATTGCGAGATTACACAACTGAATGAAACTCAAATTTGCCAAATTATTTACTAACTCATGAATTAATTGGGAGATCACACACCAACCACAAGATTAGACCAAGATCAACCGCCTGCACTTAATCTCATGATCTTGAGAGCATATTATTTTCTTCTTGAGATTATGCAACTAAAGCTTACGTTGAGTCTCCAGACCAAAAGGAATATCTAGTCTTGGTTATGAGATTAAGTGACTGATCGATACTCAAAAAGGTCAGATGTCTAAAATGAGACTTAAGTGGCTTGGAAAAGATAACTGTGAAATAGAACAAGTCTTGAAGGACTAGGGTTTTAAATGCATTTCTTTCATAAGAGACCTAGGGTTTTGGGTTTTTCACCATTTTTTCACTCCATTTCTTGGAAATCAACACCTGCAGGAAAATCTGATGATACACTTGAACATACCTTGACAATTTAGGGCACAATTGACACTGGGAACCCAAAAATTATTATCAAGACTCAGAAAAACCAGAAATATACCCCAACAGTGACTCTATCTGAGGATGCTTGAATGCAAGTTCATAGAAATAATTACAGATCTCTAGGAGGGAGACCACAACTTCTGTATCCTACTACAAAAGCAAACACACAACTTGGAAAGAAACACACAACAGAAATCAAACACACCTAACATAAAGTACAAAACTACTGTGCATGGAAAAAATTGATTCAATTGAAGATTTTTTTTATAAATTGTCCATGCACTAGAAATTCTTGTTCTTTATCATTCATATCCTTGATGAGATATGAATCCTTTCCAAAAGCCTGATAGATAATAAAAGGACCTAACCACAAGGATTCAAATTTCTTATGTTTCCCCTTATCCTCAGCCCTGGCATTCCATTGAAGCACCAAGTCACTAGGCTGGAATTTTCTTTCGTTATCCCTTTTATCAAAAATATATTTCATCTTTTCCTACAATCTTATGTTCTCCTTTTTACTATCTCTCCTCATTTCATCCAATTCTACCTATTGGATCATTCTTTCTCGCATTGGTTCAAAGATTTCTAATCCCTCTTCTTGAATGAACTTATAGACATGGAGCAAGTTGTTCACAGGAATTTTGGATTGAGCACCATACACTAACTCAAAAGGAGATTTCCCTATTTATTTTTTCATAGTAATCTCGTCCGCTCATAAGGAAAGCTTCAACTTTGCATGCTAGGCTCTTTTGTTATATTCCAGGGTCTTTTTCAAAATTTGCAGAATACTTTTATTACTGGATTTTGCTTTCCCATTGGCCCATGGATGGTAGGGGGATGAATATGATATCACAATGCCCATATTAGAGAAAAAATCAATAAACTCTTCTGATCCAAAGCACATTGCATTATCCATTACTTGTTTAAGAGGGACACCAAACCTAGTAATGATATTATCCATCATAAAGTCAACCACTACTGTGCTTGTATCCTTTTTAGTTGGGATTTCCTCTATCCATTTAGTAAAGTAATCTGTAGCAATTAGAATCCAACCATGCCCTCCACTTGATTTTTCTACAAATTCTCCAATGAAGTCTATTCCCCACATAGCAAAAGGTGCTTTTGCAACTACAAGATTTAGAAATAAGGCACCTAAAAACTTAATCTTACTAGAGAATCTCTGACATGGTTCATATTTTCTAACAAAATAATGGGCATCTTTTAACAAGTAAGGCCAATAATATCTAGCCCTCAAGATCTTATGATTTGTTGCTTTAGATGAATAGTGCCCTCCACGCATCCCATAATACATTTCTCTGAAGATGCTTTCAGATTGTCCTTTGTCTAAGCATAGCAACAATATCCCATCCCTATTTTTCCAAAATAGGTCACCTTGTAATAACACATATTTTTGAGCTTGCAATCTAAGATTTCTCCTTTGGTTATCATTTAAATTTTCTGGGCAACCAGCATTCCTTAGAAAATACAAAATGTTAGTTTACCAAGGCTGTTTCTCAATACTTGTAACTACTTCTCCACAAGTATTAACATTGTTTACTTGGACTAGATCCATATTTTATTTTTTCATCAACTTAGCTAGTCCCAATCCTCTTACCAGTTTAGTAATGTGTATCTCTAAATCAAACTCCTGAATTTTGTTGATCCACTTGCACCTTTTCCCTATCACTTCACTTTGGACCAAAATGTCCTTGACTACAACATGAGGAAATATGCATTAATTTTTGCATAGACCAAGTAAGGTCTGAATTCTTTGAGTTGTTTTACTATGGCATAGGCTTTCTTCTCCATGAATTGATAATTCAACTCATCTGCTTGTAATGTTTTTCTAAAGAATGTTATAGGATGTTCAACCCCTTCCTCATCTTTCTACAATAGTATTACAACAATGGTGTGAAAAGAGGCAAATGTAAACAAAGATAATGGTTTAGTATAGTCAAGAGATACTAGGACATGGGCGTCTTGGATTGATTGTTTAATTTTCTCAAACGCTAACTGTGTCTCTTGATCCCATTCAGACATTACATCCTTTTTCAAAAGTTTAACTATTGGCTTGACCAACTTTGTAAAATTTTTAATGAACCTCCTAATAAAATTAATCTGCCCTAGAAATTATTGTACCCCTTTAAGGTTTTTAGGAGAAAGGAATTTCTAGATAGCTTCAATTCTCTCTAGATCTATCCTTACCCCTTATTTTGATACTATGTGCCCTAAAAGCTTCCCCTCTGTGACAACAAACTAGCACTTCTTTGGATTCAAAGAAACTCCATATTCTACAACTTTAATGAATACATTTTCCAAATGGTTACAATGATCTTCAACCTTTTTTGAAAAAGCAGTCAAATCATCTTGATAGACTACCATAAGAACATTTATAAGATTTTTGAAGGCCACATCCATTTCCCTCTAAAAAGTTTCACCAACATTCTTTAAACCAAAATGCATACATACATATACATAGGTTCCCCAAGGATTAGTAAATGCAGTCTTAAATTGTTGAGACTCCTTGACCAGTACATCATTATACCCAAAAATCCATCCATCATAGAAAGTAGATAACACTCCGTCACTTTCTGCAGCATAGCCTCCATATTGGGTAATCCATAATTGTCTTTCAGTGAGGCAACATTCAGGTTTCTAAAATCAGCACATAACCTAATATCCACATTCTTCTTTCTTACAGGGACCAAGTTTGACACCCATGATGAATGTCTTATAGGTTCAATTATGCTAGCATCTCTCAACTTCATTAGCTCCATTTACATTTTGGTGGCCAACAATGGATTGATAGGTCTTTGTTTTTGTCTGAATGGTTTGGCATCTTCTTTCAAAGGAATATCTTGTTGGAATAGGTCTTCTCTACAAGATTTCAGATCTTCATAAGACCAGGCAAAGACATGCTTATACCTTTTAAGTAGTTTTATCAAATTAATCCTCACATCACTATCCAACTTCTTTCCAATATAAACCAATTGTGGGGATGTCTCTGATCCCAAATTGATTTCATCCATGTCTTCCACCTTGGCATTGGATTTGTGTGACATGTAATTGTCATTGATGTTGAACATGCCTTCTAGTTCCACTAGTCCGTTTGGGATATGGTTAGATGTTAATTGTACAATTTTATTCTAAAAAATGCATTCCTTACCATTTACAACTGAAATCAAAGAATTACAATCAATTTGCTAGCCATCATAAAGATCCACACATTGAATAAATTTGAGGATATCTTCATCATCCTTAAAAACTTTCCAGTTATGAATATTATCAGGTATTGCAGGCCTATTTTTAACTTCCACTACATAAACACCAATAAGAGTAATATCGTCATTTTTGAGGGTAACATTTGCAAGAAAGTTTTCCATTATGTTGTTGGAGCTTTCTACCCAAATAATATTAAAAGAATCGAATAATTCTATCCTATCCCAGACTGCATATTTATACAACTTCATTCTATCATCTTTGGCAGCATATTGTGATCTAATCTGAGATATGATCAATTGGGAATCCCCATGAACTTATAAACATTTTGTACCATGTTTGATGGCAATGTCCATTCCCAATATTAGTGCCTCATACTCAGCTATATTATTTGTACAATGAAAGGCTAACAGGAAAGAGTATTTGAAAGTAATACCTGATGGGGAGATGAATAAAACACTAGCTTGTGAACCTTCTTTCGAGCATCCTCCATCAAAGTAGATCTACCATAGTCCATCTTATTGTAAAAAAAGTTCATGAACAATTGGATCAGTGTTCCTTAATTGTGGCTTGATCTCCTCAACATCAAAGTTTTCAATGTCAATATTTACACCACAATTTAATTGATCAGGCATGACCATCTCCACCATGACAGATGAACAAGGCTCTCTGTACAACTTGACCTTGGTGCCATTTACTAGAATTGTTGCATATGATAAATACAATTGCAGTCTTCCTCCCAATGTTGCTGCCCATTGTCAGGATAGAAACATACCATAATGTGGTTTTTTGTCTACAAAAAATATGTCCATTCTGTAGGTAGCTTCAGGGAATGCAAAATTTTTGACTTCAATATCTTTCAATGTTCCTATCACATGAAATTATTTGTTATCCATTGCATAAAAAATTCCTTCAGAAGTGCTGACTTGAAGGCCTAATTATTTCATGACATGATAGGGCATTACAGTAGCTGCAACACCAGAATCTATCATGGAATTCTTGACTAGTAAATGATTTATCATCAAGGTAACATAGAAAGGATGCACTAACAGTGGTTCTTGAGTAATCACATTGCAAATACAAATATTAGAGAGTTCCTTGCTTTTCTCTAGGCCTTTCACCTTTTTCTCATTTTCATTGGAAGATGAAACTTCTCTTTTATTATTATTTAATTTTAGGAAAGCTTCTTCTTGGTTTGACACATGGATATCCTCTATCCCTTTCAAAAGTGAAAGTGTAGCTTCCTTATGCTCTTTTATTTTTATCATCTCCATTAGTGGGACTGAAACTTTCATCTGAGTAAGAGCATGTCTCATGTTAAACATAGTAAATTTAGAAGATGAATCACCTATCCTTTTACCTTTCATGGATTTCCCAGTAGCCACTTGTTCTTCTATTTTTGTTTCCTCTTTCTCCTTCTGATCAGAAGAAGATCCTGTTTGATTTGCAACCTTCTTTTCTTTACTACCCTTGTGATGAGATTCTACAATATTTTGTGGGGCATCCTCTTTAATGAAAACAGAGACAAGTTTACCTTTATCAGTTTCAATTCTTCTATTTATTAGATTGTATGCACCCCTAGCCTATTTTATTGCTGCTATGGTTAGGGATATTTTCTCTTCATCACCTGGTAATCTGAAATGGGGGTTCTCCTTTTCATCACCCACTGCATTTATAGTTCTTTGAGATACAATACCAGTCTTATCATAAGAATTAGAGACAAGTTGGGGCTGGTATTCTAGGTATTTTCTTCTTCTACTGCTCACATCTTCAATAGGCTCACCCTTTTCAGGAGACTAAGGATAAGGCTTCCTTATAGTGAACATGTTCACAACAAGACCTTCTTGTTCAGGACCTGATTGTTCATCTCCCTCACCCATTTGATCAGCTAGGGCTTGGGATACCACACACTGGTATGAAGAGTGAGGCATGTTTTAAGAAACACACCAAGGAGTGTTCTCTACATAGTTTGTGCTATTCCTTTTCAGGGATCAAGGGTTTCTTTGGCCTTTTAGTTTTCTTGGTCCTCAGGGATTGGCTTACCATCTTTCCAGTTTTTTTTGTATGGCATACTCCTTAGATTAGGTTGTTTTTCATACCTTTGATACTGGTACTTGTTGTCATGAAAAACTTTATCATTTTTATCCATCTTAGCAGTAAGATCCTTTACTGCAGTCACCAATTTATCAACCCTATCATCCTCCTTAGTAGGATTTCTTGCTTGTCCTTTTTCTTTCCAAAGTTTACCATCCTCTCTCTTCCCCATTTTCCCTTAGGCTTTCATATTACTCTCAATGTCTATTGCTATTTTATAGGCATCTCTCAGGGTTCTTGGGTTCTTATCTCTAAGAAGATAAGACATCTTTCTATCAACAACATTAAAGTAAGTGGTTAGAAATAGCTCCTCATCTAACCTCAGAACTTGGAACAACTTGTTCATGGCCTTTTAAAACCTTTTGTTAAAGTCTAGCATGCTTTCATTAGGGAATTTTTTGATGTTGTTAAATTCATTCAACATATAACCAGAGCTAACATGTTCTCTGTATTGTTCCCTAAAATGTTTAACAAATTCTTCCCAAGATGCTACGCTATCATTAGTAAAATCTATAAACCTATCCCTTGCATCTTCTGTCAAAGACTAAACAAAAAGATTCATAATAATATCATTATGTTCTATTTCAAAATTAGTAATCCTATCTATGAAAGATTTTAAATGTTCTTCAAAGGGTATGACATTATTTCCTGTGAACTTATGGATTTGATCTCTTACCTCATTAGGAATCATGTTGGGATGACTAGGGATGCCATCAAAGAAAAGAGGTATATATCTATCCAAATGAACAGTGTTTCTTTTGAAGTTTCCCACATAATTTTTTCCACTTGGTCCTTCTGCACCTCCTTGATTTTGGGTATGCTGAGGGCTTCCTTGCTTCAGACCAGAGCTTTGAGTATTTGGACCAGGACCAACAGGTTGAGCACATAAATTTGGACCAGAAGGTTGAACACTAGGACCAGTACCAACTTGATTTTGTTGTTGTGTCCCATTAGTAACACACATAGAACTACTTGCAATAGTATTAGTATTAGCATGCAAGAAATCTATCCTTATTTTCATGTCAGCAGCAACAACATCTAGCTCCATCTTTTCTAGCTGCTTGGAAAGTTCTTCTTTGTCTTTTATGGCTTTCTCAAGTTCTATGTCAACTTGAGACATTCATGCAGTGATAGATTTAATTTTCTTAGGCTCATTAATACTAATTCCAACAACCTTTTTCTTACCTTTGTCAGAGACATCTTAATCACTTTTCTTGAGCTTTGCATTTTTCTCAATCTCATGTGGGTGCAATTGTCTCATGACACGTACTTCTCCTTTAAAATCATCCTTTCTAGAGTTTTATTTTTTATTAGCATCTTGTTTCCTCAAGGATTCAAAGTCACTAAATAAATCTGTGTCTAGAACTTTAACCTCCTCATTTAGGTTTTTATCCTTAAGCTCATTTCTTCTTGTCTCTACCAAGAGTTCTTCTCTCTCCGTTAACAAGTCATAGAGCTCTTGTTCACATTTTTTTTCTTCCATATTCTATCTCTGATTCTTTCTCATGCTTATTTCTTCTCAAATCCATGACCTCTTCTCTTAATTTATCAGAATCATAAGATGCTATTTTAGCAGCAGATGTCTCTCCTAGTTGTTCTAGTGTTTATTCTGCAGGGAAGAGTCTTGAATATCTCATATCTCCCTCTCTAAAAGGATCAAAAGCTATGTCATCCCTATAAGAACCTACTGGCCTTGGTGGCTCTACACTTTCAGATGATGATGACCTTCTCTCAGGAACATGGGTTTCCATTCTCCCCTTAGAAGTATTGGGAGAATTATGATTTGATCCACCTCTTTTGAACCATTGTTTCCTTCCAGGTGTATGGAGGTCTTCTCCTATATCTTTCACAGGATTAGCTTTAAAATAAGACCTGGTGTTTCTTTTTTGAATCATTTTAAGATCATACAAGAATTTAAATGTTTAAATATGGAAATCACATTGGAATGCATAGAGTTAGATTCGCCACCCACAAAAAGTATGGGAAAAATTTAATAAACTGATCAAGAAATGGATAATAAACAATTAGTCATTACAGACTTTACAAAAAGCCACTTATCCCCAGTAGAGTCACCAATTTTTTAGTGACTCGGATGGGTCAAGTGATACAAATAGTAGAATACCAAAGATTCCTTGAAAGGTTTAGTAGGACTTTTACTTCTCTGTCCCCAGTAGAGTCACAAATTTGTTAGAGATTTTTCTTGCAAAATCTCAATATAGAAATAGTTCTTGACTCTTAGATTCCCAACCCTTGACTCATGCAAGTAAAAGTCTAATTAATGAGGATTAATCCTCCTTCTTTGAGCTCCACAAAATTAGGTGGGTGTACCTTTTATAGATTACTGCTTCTCAGTAAGCTCAACAGTGGATCAAGAGTTGCACTGATTTGCCTCAAGCCTTTTACTGCAACAACTAATAGCACATCTTGCAGTTGAACAAGACCAATCTTATACAGAGCTTAACAAGCCATACCATGAACTTGGCAAGGGAAAATAATAGTGAAACAAGGATTCTCATCCTTCTTCTTTTTAGAGTTCTTGACTCAGGAGGACTAACCTAATGATTCTCTCTCCAAGGAATCAAAAAAGTGAATTATATTCTTCAATACAATTGATTAGGCACATGTTTTCTTGATAACAAAAAATCAAATGATTGTTTATGTTTAAGATTGATGATGATAACTACTTATCAAAACCTAGACCAGTGCCTAATCCCAGGAAAAGAGTCAATTAAGATATATATTCACATAAATCAATTAATTGAAACACATATGAAGCCCAGATAGAGTGCCTTACAAACTATCTTCTCATTCCCATGCCCATGTATCAAATTCTCACACAAATATCTAACCCTCTGGAACTATTCATAAGATTTAATCCCTCCTTGAAAGAAACTTACAAATAATCACACAGATACCTTATAACTGGTATATTTAAAATGCCTTACAGATTAAACATACAAGAGCATAAAAATGAATACGAGAAGACATCATAGATGTGAAATAGGAAACTCCACTGTATCTTAATAATATACTTCTACTTCAATACATTCAGAGAGACAAAAAGCTTGAAAAATAGACAAAAATAAGAAGTCTCCCTCGCAGTTGTAAATTCACCATCCTTTATAATATCTTACAAATTGCTATCTATAGAGAGCACTATCCATCTTGGAATCCTTAAGAGAGAAAGGATGCAACAAGCTTTGAATAACTATGCTAAACCTAAAAGCACTGAAAGACAAAAATGCAGTTACATACTTTTAGTAAGTGGAAAAACACTTGAGTAATTGATCGAAAATGATTTCAAATTATTGTAGTTGGCACCTTTGTCCGCAAATATTCAGGATAACTTCAAAAATTTGTTAAGAGGCATAGTGACTGCCAATATAGGCTAACTTACACTATTCTTGATGATAATTACCCTCCATGTGCTCGATGATCAGGTGCCAGGTGCCATTTTAATTCTCATCCATCACACCCAAATCTATTATTGTTATTTTCTTCAACTTCTCAAGCTCTGGTGTTGTTTCTCCAAAGAATTAAATCAATTTATTTATGGCTCTAAGACAAAACCCTCAAATGTATTTCTAGTTAAACCCTCTGGGAAAATTCAAGTAGTCAAATAATATCGGCTATAATGGTCACTTTGGCACAGACTCAAAATTAATAGCTGAGATAAAACCTTTTCATAACTTTAAACCACCACCGTAGATATCTTTTAACTACCCGGGCATGAGATCAGAATTTTCTAGATGTCATTCAAGTGTGATGCCTCAAAGTCTAGATCTCAAGAAAATTTCCTTTAATCCATTACGCCTTCTGTCAGATCCATTACAACTTGTTGGTGCTTTACTTTCCTTTAACTCCAGCCCCGTGACCTCATGAGGACAAGTGTCGATCAGGCATAATGCCTTAATGGATAGATTTCAATTACTTTTTCATTGATCCTTTACGTGAGCCATCTGATCAGAATAAAAAAAATAGATCTTAACCTTAGTTATAACTCGGCAACCGCGGTCCCACTGACATCCACATGGCGCTTTTCCACTAGCTCCAAAAAATCTTGCTGTCTTCTAACCTATGATGACTGGGCTTGACACATGTCAAATAGGCATGATTCCTTGATCATTAGATGAACTACATCTTTCTATTGAGGCTTCACGTTGTTCGTTGGATCAAATTGGACTTAGCTGGTCCTTAATTTCTATTACCCTATCTCTAATCTAGACCCACTGAGGACACGTGGTGCAAGGGGATGATGCCTTGATGGTTAGATCTTGTGAAACTTTCCTTTAAGGCTTTACGTTGACCACAAGATCAAAAATTATTTGATCGATCTTTACCTCTTATTTACTTTAGCCCATAACTCACCTTGGACTAGCCCTCAACCCTAGGTGACTGAAATCCTTTGTATCTCCAAGTCACTAGATCTCTTCCCTAACTCTGGTTGCATTGGGAGATTAGAAGACAATCTTAAGATCAAGGTAAAATCAACAATCCTCACATAATCTCCTAATGAAAAGGCCTGAAAATTTTTTATCCAATGATCTAGCGACAACCATAAGATCTTTATTGCATCATCGATTCAGATTTGATCTCTGCAAACTTAACTTGTCCTTACTCTTACCTGAGTTCTATCTAGAGATTCAACAACCGTGTAAATCTCTAACTCTCTGAATACTTTTCATAACCCTTGGTTTATCTAGAGATCTAGCGCAAACCCTTGATCTTAACTTAGATATGCGGTTATGATTTAATCTCAAAAAACCCTAACTTGACTTGAACTTAACTTAGCTTGAAATTGGATCTATCTAGGGATTGCACGACTGAGTAATCTCCAAGTTTATGAAAAAATTCTTTAACTCTGGGTTTATCTAGAGATCTAGTGCAAGCCCTTAGATTCATCTGTCCTTGGAAACATGTGGCAAAACCATGTCAAATCTTAGAGCAAAAAACTTAACCCAGGCTCTATCACAAGATTTAGTGACTGTGCAAATCTCTAACTCAGATAGTTAATCCTTTACTTTGGTCAAATATGGAGATCTTGCAACTGAAGGCATCGTTGAACTACTAAATTTAACTTGACTAGACTTGTCTTTACCCTGGTTTGATTTGGCAATTACACGACCAACTGAGTCTCTGAATGCCTGAATGCATCACTTAACCTTGAGTTTATTCAGAGACTATGCGCAAGCCACATGATTAGAACTTGATCAATGATGTGTGTTTAATCTCTGAATCTTTTTGTACTTCATCAAATCCTCCCAAGATTACACACCAGCTCCAGATCTTGATCTGCATCAATGGTTCATGTTAAATCTTGAGATGTATCTGTACTTGATCATTTCATTTTGAGATTATGCGACTAGGACTAGCACTGAGTCTCCAAATAAACTTAACCATGACATGAACCGAACTCTGATCTATTTTGAGATTGCATGACTAAGTAAAACCTCCAAGTCCCTAGATCATTTCTTAACTTCAGAGTCTATTCTAAGACTAAATGCAAAACACATGATGAGAACAAGGACATAACAAGATCAATGGCCCAATTTTAATATCGAGAAAATTCACTTAACCCTGAGTCCATCTAGAGATCTCACGACTAACTAAGTAAAAGTAACCCTGCCTTGAGTCTAGGTCTATCTGGAGGTTTCCCGACTAAGTCTCTGAATCACTGAAGAACTTTCTCAACCCTAGTTTTATTCTAATATTTCACGGACACCACAGATCTTTTAGCCACTTAAACACATGCCTACATATTATCCATTACCTCTTGATTACTAAATAGTCCATGAAAAACTTGACTTGGCTCTGATTTAAGCATAACTTACCATGGTCCATTCGGAGATCACATGACTGAATGAAACTCAAAGTCGCTGAATAATACTTGTAACTCAGGTTCTATTTGGAGATTTAACGCGAGCCCTCCAATCTTTTCTTCATCAATAGTCATTTCTAAATCTCACAATCCTTTTGTACTTGATCAATTCTTCATGAGATTACATGACTACCCTTGATCTTTCTTTGATCCAACAACCTGCACTGAATCTCAAGATCTTTGACTTAACCCTTCTTTTATTCTAAGATCACACGACTGAGCAAATGAAATAACCATGCTTTGACCTTGGTAAGATTGTGATATTATGCGACTAAATGAAACTCCAAGTTGCCAATGATTTACTAAATCATGAGTTAATTGGGAGATCACACACCAACCGCAAGATTAGACCAAGATCGACCACCTGCACTTAATCTCATAATCTTGAGAGCATATTATTTTATTCTTGAGATTACGTGACTAAAGCTTGTGCTAAGTCTCTAGAACAAAAGTAATATTCAGTCCTAGTTATGAGATTAAGTGACTGAGCAACTCAAAAAGGGCACATGTCTAAAATGAGACTTAAGTGGCTCAGAAAAGATAATTTCAAAATAGAACAAGTCTTGAAGGTCTAGGGTTTTAAACGCATTTCTTTCATAAGAGACCTAGGGTTTAGGGTTTTTCACCATTTTTGCACTCCATGGTTTGGAAATTGACACTTGCAGGAAAGCTTGATGATACACTTGAATAGATCTTGACAATTTAGGGCACAATTGACACTGGGAACCCAAAAATGATTATTAAGACTTAGAAAAACCATAAATATACCCAACACCTTCCATCAAACAAAATTTCATAGATGTACATATCTCATCAGTAGATTCTTCAACAAAAGGTAACAAGATTTGATTCTTACCATCAACCCAAATAGTATATCTATTCACTCTTCCATCATATATAGCATGTCTATCATATTTCCAAGGTTACCCAAAAAAATATGACAACAATCCATTGGCATAATATCATACATCACCTTATTATAATACTTTCCAACTTTCAGATTCACAAAACATTGTTCACCCACCATTAATGTATGCTCATCCTTGATCCATGAAACCTGATAGGGCTTTGGGTGCTTCATTCTTTCCAACTGCAACTCTATGACCATTTCCTTAGATGCCAGATTCTCTGAGCTTCCACTATCAATAATTAATTTCCAAAATTTGTCTGCAACTCTGCATCTGGTCTTGAACAAACTTTTCCTTATAGGACATTTCTTATCTTTCTCATTCCATAGTATCCTTCTGATAATTAGATTTCCTTCCTTTTCAGGTTCATTTAGTGACTCCTCTTGCACCAAATAATTTATGATACTACCAACCTTCTTGCTTGCATGTGTACACTCAAAATATCTATGTCCTTCTTCACCACAATTGTAACAAGTTCCTTGGAACCCTCTTCCATTATAACCACCTTGGGAGTAGTTTCCTCTTCCACAGAATGAACTTCCACCTTTCACTTCAGTTTTTCCTTTGTCTTGATATGTGTCTGGATTTGTCTTGTCTGGTTCAGATTTAATATTTTCACCATGAGATCTACCTCTTCCTCCAGGAATCTATCTACCACCTCTTCCTCTTTTCCTTTTTTCATATCTTTTGTTCAATTTATCTTTAGCTTTTAGGCCAAATTAATATGCCTCTTCAATACTCTCCATACTTACCAAGTTGATCTCATCTTGTATAGAACTTCTTAATCCATTCAGATATCTTGCTATTATTTCCACTTCATCTTCAACATGTCTAGATCTGATGTCTAATATGTAGAATTCCTCAGTGTAATCTTTACCAAGCTATATTTCTACTTCAAAATTTGCATTCTCCTTACTAGGTTAATCTGGCAATGACAAGGTAGAAACTTGCCTTTCAATTTGTTTATTATCTAAACCCATACCTTGATTTTGTCTTTACCCTTCTTCTTCTGATCCAATTGCAGATGCTCCCACCACAAGGATGTATGAAATTTCAACTTTGTACTTGGAATCTTTACCTCTTTCCCCTGTGATATGCTTTCATACTCAAAGTTTTTTCATCTCGGTTATCCAGTCTATCAAATCATCAAAATCTAACTCTCCATTATACTCAGGAGGATTAAACTGAGTTGTGGACTTCAAACTTTTCAATGCTCTCAAGAATCTCTCTTCTTCCTGATCTAGCACAGATGCAGGTGCAACTTCTCCTTGCACTTCTTCAAATTCATCATCACTAGCATCTTAAAGATGTCTTCCTCTATGCTGGGCTATCTCAATAGCTTCCAATATTACATCAATTTATCTTAGCATATCATCTAGACCTAGATCTACATTTCCTCTCCCAAAAATGATCTTGAAACCCTCTAAAATTGTAGGTCAGATCATAATATGATACCCCACAACAATATCAACCAACTCAAGCTAGGGCTTACAAGAAGAAACCTAGATCTAACCTATATTTGATGCCACCTGACGCAAGGAGGGGTAAGAATACCAAGGCCCAAGGCACTCCAATCTATCCAAACCAACTTGTAGAAAAACATGGAAACAAAAACACAAAAAGTGAGAGAAGAAACATTAAAAATTTATATTATTTCATAAAAAATATTACATGTCAGGTTGTAAGGCCTTCCCAGTTTTGGCCATATACATTCAGATGTTTACAAAATAATCTTGATACATGCGAGGTCACAGACCTACCATTCAAATATGGTAACCTAACCTTCTATCCAAAACGTCATACCCTAATCTAAGAAAAAAATCAAATAAATAAAAGAGTCCACCAAAGAGTTCAACACTTAGATCCTAAAGATCCAACATAGGAAACAACAAAGACCTAGATTTAGGTCCACACACATCCCAATGAGAGATCCCAACATTAATTAAATGTAGTGTAGGAGCACCCTAAGGTGGTTGAAAGATCTTGTTGGTCATTTTGGCTTGTAGGTTGGTTTAGCCAACCATCCATTAATAAGGACTATGTTATAAAGTCCCAAGTGTGTTTAAGGTGTGATTAGAGTCAGTAGTGATTAGGGTTTTCTAGTGATGAGGTCAAATTGTATCTAGGGGTCTATACCCTTAGAAGTCAACCAAAATGTCAAAGGGTTGACCAAAACTCCAAAATATCTAGTGGAAATCAAGGTTTTGATGTTTTTAAGTGTTTTAAGGTCATTTGATAAGTTTTAGGACCAAGTTGGGCCATTAGAAGCAACAAGTTGTCATTTTGGCAAAAGATGTAAAAGTTGTCATGATAACTTTTGCAACTTTGCAAAGTTGTCATGACAACATTTCCTAATTTTTAGGAAAGGGATTTAATGGTTCCCAAATCCCAACATGAGGGTATAGACATGTGAGGATAAGGTATATAAGGTAGAAAAAACCCTAATCCAGGAGTTAGATGCCATTGTGTATGGATTTTGTGTGCAGAAGGAAGGATTCAGACTGTATTTTCATGACAGTGCTATGATCTAGTAGTGTAATGGATTGAAATTTATTAATTAATGGATTGAGAAATTTTATGTTGGAATTTACTTCCTTCTTGTAGCATCGAGTTGATCATTCTGTGTGACTAGTGAAGGTTTTGTAAATTCATTTGTTTTCACAATTTTGCTTTCTGGTTTTAAAGCAGTTATGGAAATATGCCACCCTATTGAATTCCCATGGTAAAACTCCTATGGCCTCTTGGATTTAAGTAGGGGAATCCATGTAAATTTCATATATAGGTTGTGGATTTGTTTTATGCAGGGGAATCCATTTTATCATCAAGCCCTAGGCGAGTGCAACTGCATTCTGGTTAGGTTCTTGAATGGAGTAGTAGAAAGAAAGCTTGCTTAGTGGATTGGTTGAATGAAATAAATGGTGGGGGAATGTAGAGAGGAGAGTACTTGTTATTTTTATGCAAGGATAAGTTTAGGGGAGTTGTGGAAAGAAATCAAACCAAGCCAAGAAGCTAGACTGTGTACATGTTCCCTAAAACCCATGAAAATAAGGGTTTCTTGGAAAAATAGTATACGGACATAGTGGGAACTTGAGACCTTGAAAATCCTAGAGTAGAGGAAAAACTCACAAGGAATCTGTAATTAGTTCCCAAGGGTGTTAAGGTATTTTAGGAGAAAATCCACTTTTACAGAGAATAGGAGGGCTAATTAGGCCTAAAAGGCTACAAGGCCTTAATAACTAGAAATCTTGAACACGATTGAAACTAGGGTGAAAGATCCCCAAGTTTGGATCTAGGGGAGTTGAAAGAGACCTAAAGAAGGTCAAGAATCCAATCCCAAAGAAGATAGGATAGATGGGAAAGTATATGAACAAGTCAAGCCATGGATGTGCAGAGTTATGGAGAAGGACCTAGTGTGAATTTGAACTTGTTGGAGAGCTCCTAGTGAGTTGGAGGATCAAATAGGAATAATCTAGTTGGGGTGGTGATAGGAACCCTAAGAAGACCAAGATAAGGTCTAGTAGAGAGAGCAAGAAAGCTCTAGGAGTGGAAGCTCCCCATCAAATTGGTATCAGAGCCATTGAATGGTTTGGGAGTTGATTGGTGTATGTCAGAGAGGAGTGAATCCATAAGAGAGAACATCATGGTGACTAATGCTGAATTGGCAAGAGACTTGTTAGAGAAACAAGACAAGAATAGGCTTCTTGAAGAAGCAATGGAAGAAATGAAGATAAAGATGACAGAGGTTGTAGAGACAACCAACAAGATGAAGGAACAAATGAGTGAAGATAAAGACAAGGGGAAGAAATTAGTAGAGGATGAGATAGAACCGGAGCTTGACCCTCCTCTACCTGAGCAACCATTTCTCAAGGCACTCAAAGCATTGAGTGGCAAGGATCTAGAAGGCATTCTAGAGTTCTCTAGTAAGATGGATGCAGAGATGGTTATGGAATGGATTGAAGGTATGGAGAACCACTTCTAATGTGATGGAATCACAAAAGTACAGAAGGTAAAGATAGCCAAGTCTAGGCTAAGAGGGTAAACACTCACATGGTGGAAGTTTCTGCAAGAAGAAAGGGAGAAAGAGGGAAAGAAGCCCATAGAAAATTGGAAATCAATGGTGGAAAAAGTGAAGCAGAAATACCTTCCAAAAGACTATGACATTTAGCTACACAAGAGGAGGTAGAACCTTAGATAAAAGGACCTAGATGTGCCATCATACACAAAAAAATTTCAAAAGCTTTGTCTGAGATCAAGGATACAAGAGACAAAGAGAATCAAGGCTGTGTTGGTGCTCAAATCGACAGATTGGACTTCTAGCGGATTTCGTTTATCCAACGAAGATAGATAAGATTGATTTGCCAACGAAAAAGGTTTCAAACAACCTCCTAAAATTCTGATTCCACGGAATCAAGGCTAGTGGACCTACACTTTAAAACTTGTCTTCAAGGTCTTCTTAAAGGTTTCCTGTAACAGATAACTGATAACTTCGATTCCTGCTTCTCAATATGTTAATAAGATCACAAAACTGAAAATATATTTGTTAATGACATATAATGTATTTAATATTGTTTGATGTGATTGAAATATGAACTGAATTAGATGAAATAAAAGAATAATTTGATAACTTGAAACAATGAAACCTAATACCAAATTCAAATAATGAGAAAGACCAGTGCTTTATTCCAATAAGGGGCAATAGAGTTGATTATTCTTCAATCCTATGTTCAACTTCAAAGATGGCTTCGAAAACAAAAGCGCATCTCTGCTTGAAGAGAAAATGTATATCAGATCCTTGCATTCAGATTTTAAAATTTGACAATCTTTCATTTCATCAATACTCGGAATCCATCATTAACCATCGTATCATCATTCAATATTCATAATTGTTGTAATTCTGTGTCTTGCAGATTTGAGACTGAATATAAATATGAATATGAAAGGGTGTGAGAAAACATCACACCCTTTCCCTAAAAAGTAACCTATAACCTCATACCATCTAGGAACTTTCTTCCATCAACAAAAGTTATTCTTGCACTACTACATAACTTTTCTTCTATGTCATTTAATGGCTTTAGCTTATGTCGCATTCCATCCTTTGTTACGGAATAGGTATTCGCACGACCATCATGTACAGCACATCTGTCAAACTGCCATGGTCTACCCAGCAACATATGACATGCATCCATAGATATGATATCACACAGTACCTCA
>MU226331.1:853686-866273 GCA_018584345.1 Thuja plicata | reverse complement strand
ATATATATATATATATATATATATATCACATAATAATTAATATTGAATCGACTGTCCAAAGTGGCCAAGTATTTTACCGCATTCATTAATGGGAGTCGCGATACATATCATGATTGGCATATGTGACAGTCACAATAATATCGTGACTGTTCATATATGACAGTCATGGTAGTATCGTGACTGTCCCATTTCATTATTTACCGTGCGGTCATTATGCTAAGTAATCTGTATACTATATGTTAATACTTTGTTTAAATACAAACAGTCATGACTTATCACATACGATAAGTTATGACTGCTCATGCTTGACATCTTTCGATTCAATATACATAGTTACTATACTTTGTAGAATCAATCAATAACAATGGTAATTGTATTCTACATCATCTTAGTTCTTACAATATCTTCAAATCTACATTTCTTAACACCGTTCATCATAACTCCACCTAGTCACTCCTAATCAAGAGATGTTAAATCAACATGATTGAGATATACATGACTTTGAATAAAAGGGAATGACACACATTGTATCATCGATCAACATTTAATGAGGTAGTGGTAACACTTTTGTACCTCACTTTAAAATTTACTCATGATTACTAGCTACTTAGATGAGAATAATTAAACTTATTAAAAGGTGTTATATTATACTGTATTTTTTCTCTACTATTGTAGTACTAAAAATATGTTCTTTAATACCATTATTGATTTAGTAGTATAAGTAAATATTTCTCAAAGATTGTAGTGGTATATAAAAAATATATTCAAAAGTAAATATAGGTAAAGAATAAAAATGAAATTATGATCTAAACCTAGGAAATACTAATCATGTTATTTAGTCATCATTAAGTTTTATTGTTACAAATGTATTAATAAAAAGACAATTTAAATTTTTTTTAAAAAGCTCTATCAACTTCAAGAAACTAAAAGCCAAATCTATTCTTTTTTATACTTATCTACCTCGAACATTAATTTAATTTTCATTACTTTAACTATCCTTAATTTTTCTTAAGAAGTTGGATCTATTTTGCATTCTTTTCTTTATTTTTTTAAATTTTTGTACCTATACAAAATATGTAGGTTATTAAAAAATGAAGTCTTTTAAGACAAACATTATATGATAAGTCATGTACAAAAGAAATTATTTTCTCTATAAAATTGTGTAAAATTTATTTACATCTTTACAATAATATATTATAAAGAAAAATAAACAAGATACATGTAAAATAACTATCTAATAGAATATCATATCCCATGTTGACTTTAAAAATTTGAAATGTAAAACAATAAAATACAATATTATTTTGAGGATTTACCATATGATATTTAATTAAAAATTTATACAAATTTGAAATTAAATAATAAAATGATAAAATATCTTCTTCTCTAATTAATATATTCTTTTGAAAGTTGAGAACTATACTATATGCCTATGTTGCGACATTGAGGAACATCCCCTCCAGGGCCTCCAAAAAAGATAGTATGTCCATATGGTTCCTCATAATCATTATATTGTATGTCATAACATTCTTTATGATTAACCATAAGGTTTGATGTTGGATTAATCTTATTGTTAGAAGTATCACTTATTTTCATTTGCCTAATATGTGCTACATTTTTATTATCACTCCCAGGGAAGTGCCCACTACCCATATATGTATTTGTATGTGGACTCCCATTACCATTTGAATGAAATTTAACCTCACCTCCAAAAGCAACTTGATTAGCAAATTTTGTTAATGATGGTGTGAAAGATGTATTCCAATAACCAATGCGTTTATTACTAATGTATAATGCCCACACAGAAGTGCTGGATTCGATTTCCTGTAAAAGACATTTAAAATTAGAATTATGTATTTTAAAATACCAAATACATATAACACATAAAGATTACAACAACCTCTCTTTAAAATATTGAAAAACATCTATATATTTTAATTATAGTCACAATTAATTAGCATATAAGATTTATGTCTTACATTGATTTTTTTTCATAATACATAACATCATATTTATCTTAAATGAGATTCAATAATATATGAAAAACAATTAAACTAATTTAAAGGAAGGTCTAAGGTATAGACACCAATTTAGAAGTTTATTATATATTATTTAATATAATTTTGAAAATATATAAAAGGTGGTATAATTTCTATTTAAAATTTACAAATTAGTTAAATATATAAATAATGTAATTTAATAATTTAAAATTAATTTAAAAATATATTTTTATGTAATAAAGAAGTAGTTTTAATAAAAACTATAAATTTAATTACTACTTTTTTTAATATTTTAATGTAAATATATTTACATACATATAGTATTTAAAAAAAAATCAAATTGACTGAGGTCATTGAAAAAAATACATATAGTATTTTTATTGTACACATGATTATATGTACATTTAGATTAATGCATGTAGCGATATATAAATTTAATTTTTCAATTGAGAAATAAATATAATCTTGAATGTTTTTTCATAAATTTAACATATATTGTTTAAATTTTGTATTTAATATCAGTCTCATTTTGATGCCATATTTTAATACAATTGTATATTAATAAATGAAGCTCTCTTTTATTAATTTTAATTCAATCATAAATTCATTTTCCTATCCATATCATACATTTCCACTTATATGACATTATCCCAAACTAATTTGCATCCATATTCACTTTAATATCAACTTGGACTTTTATAGATATCATAATACCAATCATTTTTATTTGAACAAGTTAGGTCAATTAATTTGACTCTTTGAGAGTCTAATATAGTACACTCAGTATATACAATGTCATAATAGATAATCATCTTCTAGAGGGGACATGCTATTTTAAGGATATAGGTACATACCTCGTTCAAGGAACAATATTAATTTCAACTTCATGTAATTATTAGATATATCTTTGAAGATGATTATGATGTCATGAAATGATATACTATTATGATTTCTATCAGAGGAATAAAAACACACATCTATAACTCTCTAATTTTTGTTACCTATATTATTAAGAACAAAAGAAATTCTTACATAGATTATAGATACATATTTATATTCCTTTATAACCGCTTGAATCTTATATCTAATATAATGTTTCTTATATTGTAAAGAAACATAATATCAATAGGTATCAATATTATCTATGTAATGATTTCTTTTATTTTTAATAATATAAGTAAAAAATAAATCAGAGAGTTATATGTGTGTTTTTATTTCTATGATGAAATCATAATAGTACATTATTGATCTTTTTTTAGAAACTTTTTATTTTCGGCTCTGCTAGGGTTTCATGTGTATGATGTATTGTCTGTGTCTTTGCTCTGGGCTTTCCATCTGTCATACCACATTTACTACAGGATTTTTGCATTAGGGTTAGCTTTTAGTATGGCTCTGACCAACTTCGGCCCAGCAGTTGTTGCTGGTGCGCGAGTTGAAGCTTCAAACAGCCATGGTGCCTCCTCTGAACAAACATCCTTGCAAGTTCATCCTGAAGGTTTTTCACGAGGTAACCCTGATATTGTTCTTAATCTGCAAGAATTTGATTCTACATGTGAATGGTTAGAAAAGCATACTCTGATTGGATATTTTGTGGGTCGTACTCCTCTTGAAAGTATCCTCAAAGACTGGGTTAACAAGAGCTGGACCCCTCATGGGGTCCGCCTTGACGGTGTGCAAAACCTTACCAAAGGTTTTTTTCTTTTCCATTTTTCTAACCCTTCTCAGGCAGAAGCGGTTTTTAACTGTGGACCCTGGACTGTTAGGTCTTCCCTACTTGTTTTCCAGAAATGGTCTCGAGACTTCACCATCTTAGATGACAAGAAACTTAGGGTTCATGTTTGGGTCAAATTTCTTGGTCTCCCCTTGCCATGCTGGCCGTTCATTGAGTCCATTGCTAAAACCCTTGGTAAGGTCATTGTCATGGAACATGACAAATTTTTCAATGCCCATCCCCAGAAGATTAAGGATTGTCCGTTAGCAACCCCTCGGGTTAAGTCACCGCTAAAGGAAGCAATGGCCAAACACTCAAAAGCCAAAAAAGAAGAAGAATGGACTACATTTTCATGAAAAGGTAGGAATGCCTCGAGCTCCAAGATGACACAAGCTACTTCCACTGTGGTGTCACCTTCAGAACCCTTGGCTGGAAAATCTCCTTCTTCCAGTGATCTGCCACCGCCTTTTGTTTCAAACCTTGTTATACAAGGGAAAAGCCCTGTAGCGAAGCCTTCCACTCCTGAAGTGGTGTTCGCACCGCCATTGGATTCTTCAATTTATTCTCAGCCTTTGCGTTGGTCTTGCAGTCCTGATGGACACACGGACGACCTAGAAAAAAGATGGTTTACCTCTTCTGGTGAATTACTCCCTAGTTTTGGCTCTGTACCAGCCTTCTTGCAGAATAGCTTCTCCTCTCTTGGGGACGAGGAAACCATGCAAGAGTTTTTATGAATTTTTGGTCATGGAATGTGCGAGGTCTAACTGACCTCTCCAGAAAGTAATATGTGCGGGATACCCACCGTAGACTTCACAGTCTAGACGTGTTATGTTTATAGGAGGTTAAGATCTCTGGGTTTCTTCTTAACTCTGCCTGTCATGTCATCTGGATGGATGACATTGTTTTTTCTTCTCACCATGAAGCTGGTAAAGGTGGTGTTATTACTATTCTAACACCTCACCTTCATTCTTCTGTTATTGCTCATGGTTTTGATCCGATGCAGCGTATCACCTGTATTTTTCTTTCTTTTCATAATCATTCTTTTGGTGTCATTAATGTTTACGCCCCCAATGATGCTGTTGAAAGATCTCAACTTTGGCGTTGGCTGGCAGACAATTTGCCTCCCGCCACTTGGGTTATGTGTGGGGATTTTAATATGGTTGAGCTGGCCTCTGACAAGGAAGGAGTTATACCTTTTCGCTGGACAGCTGGAGAGAGAGAGAAGCCTGGTATCACATGCGTAATAAATTGGGCCTTTTTGATCCCAATGCTAACAGCTACCAACAGGGTAGGGTTTGGCATACTTGGTCCAATTTCAGAGCTGGCTCTGACTGTATATCTAAGAGGCTTGATCATGCTATGATAATGGCTTGATCTTTTTTCTCCTTTTCTAAAGATCGAGGTCTACCTGTCATTCCTTTGACAGATGTTACCTTGTCAGACCACTTCCCTATTTCTTTCTCCATCACTTGGTAGTTTTATGCCAGAAGGGCTGCCCACATGCAGTTTTATCTCAAAACGTTAGTGCTGATGAATACTTCCACTATTGCTCACATTCTTTAAGTCTAGAATTTAGAGCCTTAGCCCCACACTCATCTTGGTTGGATTCAATGGTGGAATGATGCCATTACCCGCACTGCTAGATTTCTTTGCATTTATGGCCGATAGTTAGCTTGTTACAGAAAATGTGCTTATGAAGCTAACACTAAGGCTCTTCGCAATGTTGCATATTTTCTTGCCTCAAATCCCTTCGATTCTACTCTCCAGCTTGAGCTGGCCCAGCTCCATCATGAGAAGTAGATTGCTGATACCTATGCTGCTCGTGGAGCTCAAATCAAAGCTCGCCTCCATTGGTTGGAGGTGGGTGACAAGGCCTCTAAGGAGCTTTTTCATTCTTTCAAGGCCCGTCATACCAATGTTGGTATTCAAAAGATTAAGCAAGGATCTAACACACTTACGGAGCTTCCGACCATTCTGCAAGCTTTTGTTCAGCACTATGAACAAGTGTTTTCCTCGCAGGGTAATTCTGTGACCCGGGATGAGGCTCTAAAGGCTTGTATTGCTGTTACTCCAAACCACCTAGCGGTCAAGCAGTGTGCCTTTTGTGAGAAATTGCTAACCATATCTGACCTTAGAGAAGTGGCTTTCTCTATGGCCAATGATAAATCTCCATGATGCGATGACTTCCCCTACGAGTTCTACAAACATTTTTGGGATGCTTTTGGTCCTGACTTGCACAAAGTCTATCTCGAGGCCTTTCACAATAAAAGTTTGGGTACTTTAATTAATAAAGGAAATATCAAATTCATACCTAAATCTGGTGATCCAGAGGATATCTACAATTGGAGGCCCATCACCTTGTTGAATGTCTCATACAAGATAATTGCCAAAGCTTTAGCCCTTAAGATCAGACATCTCCTTCCTCTTATTGTCCGCCCTGAGAAAACTGGTTTTATTAAGTCCATGTATATTCTTGACAACATTATTGTTGTCTGGGAAGGGATGGAATGGGCTCGCCACTCTCAAACGGCTACCCTGTTTCTTAAAATTGATTTTTCCAAAGCTTATGACCACATTGAATGGCCTTTTATTCTGGCTATGCTTCAAGCTCTTGGATTCAGTCCTCACTTTTTACAGTTTGTGGAAATTCTTTTTGGCAATGCCTCTACTTGTATTACCATCAATGGGTCCCAATCTGATACTTTTAGGCTTTTTCAATCCATCCGGCAAGGTTGTCCGCTGGCTCCTACTTTGTATGTGCTTGCTGCTGAAGGTTTTGGTTACTTGCTTGCCAACTCTGTCTCCTCTGGATTAGTTCATGGCATTGCTCTTCCTAATTCCTCTTCCTAGCTTGTTAATGGCCACTTTTCCGATGACTCCTTTCTCACTCTTATTGAGGATGAGGAGAACATATCCAATGCCTTGCAGTGCCTGGACACCTTTTGTCAAGCCTCTAGATCTGCTATTCAATGGTCTAAAACCCTTTGCTTCAGACAATATTTTCTTCCAGCCCCTACCTGGCTTAACAATTTTGGCTGGAAATGGGTCCAGCATGGGGAATTCTTTGATTTCTTGGGTATTCCCTTTGCTTTCCATGGCTCCTCTGTGGATTTATGGAATGCTGTGATTGCCAAGATTGAAAAAAAACTGCAATATTGAATCTGCAAGCCTCTTTTGCTTGCTAAAAAGTTTCAGATTTGTTCCAAAGTTTTGGCTTCTATGCATGTCTACTAATCCTCTTATTGGGCTCCCTCAAAGGCTTCTTACCTCAAGCTGGAGCATTTTCTCTGAGATTTTCTTTGGGCCTCTGGTGCTGACGGCCATGGTTTTCATAGGGTAGCCTGGGAGTTCTGTTGCCTTCCTTGTGACTTTGGCCGCCTTGGCCTTCTCTCCACTCAGAGGTAGGGTATTTCTCTCTGTGTGAAGTGGATTATCCATGCTCTTACTGGTAATGAGGCCTAGAAAATTCTTGTCCGGCATTGCATCTCTTCAGGTTTTCAAGTTCACAGGTTAGCCTGGAAAGGCATTGGTCTCCAGACCTTGCTCACTATGAAGGAACCTATTCAAATCTAGGGTACCTTCATTATCAAGAGAATTTGGAAAGCTTGGGAATCTTTTAAGCCTTGGCTTTGATGGGATGGTGATGCCTTTCGCAATGGTCTATCTTTCAATCAACAGAACCTTTGGTGGTCTCCGCTTTTTTCTATGCAAGGCATCCCTTTGGCTAAGACTCAAGGGACTAGTGCTCTGCATTTTTTCAAACATGGCATCCAGACTCCCAAGGACCTCTTTCTAGAGCTTCTATGGGTCTCTGTTCATGGAAGGATATGTAGGTGCAGTATTGTTTGGCTCGTTCTGATTGCCAAACTTTTGATCTTTTGGTTTCTGCGATTCCTGCCAACCTGCTTCATAAAATTGGCATTCATTCTATCAGGCCTTGGTGGAAGGATTGGAAATGGTATCCTGCCACACCTTTCAGCAATTTTAAGCCATGACTGGGCTATAGGTGGTTATATCCTCATCTTTCGATGATAGATACCCTTAATCAGAGATGGCATCTTCATTCAGCCACATCTCACTGGAGCTCTTGCTTTCAAACCATCTGGGCTGCCATTACGGAGCCTAAGATGGCTCTCTTTGCATGGTGACTTCTTTTTTAAGGGGTCCTAGTTGGCCCTAGGCTCAAACATCTAGGTGTTCAAGACCCTTGTTGTCCCTTCTATGGTCACCCTAAATCCTTTTTGCACATCTTCTGGTTTTGTAGGAGAGCTCAACAGTATTGGCAGTGGATTCATGATTTCTTCAAGCCTTTTCTGCTTGATCCTTTCTCTTGGCACATGATTTTCTTAGGAGATTCCCCTAGACTTCCTTCCAAGCTTACCCAGATTTGGCATACTTTCAAGATGAAGATTTTTTTCGCATTATGGAAAGATAGGAATACTGTTATTTTTTCTCACAACTTTCTTGATATGAATGTTGCTCTATATAACAAGGCTTGCATATGTAATAATGTTATGATGTAGATTCAAGTTTAGGCCAACAAAGTGGCCCTTGAGGTGGCTCACCTGTAGGAGCTGCTCAATCATTGGGGCAATGCTCCCTGCACTGTTGCTCAGGTTCTGCCGGATGCCATCTCTGCTAAAGGTACTCCTCCCAGAGGTCACCGCTGTGGGTGCAGCTCCTCGGTGCACAGCTCACACATTCCATGTTCACAAGCTCCCCACCCCCACTCTTCGACGGTTGGTGGCACCGCTCGGCTTCTCTGCCTCACCGCTCTTCTAGGTGGTCTCCGGCACCGGTTTAGTCTGCCCCTCCTGATGCTCTTGCTTCTCACCATTGCTCTGGTTGGCCTGCCGCCACCTCCTCCAAGTTTCCCCACCTGGCTTTGGCCATTTCGCTGCCCAGGGCAGAAGAGAAAGATAAAGAAGAAGGTGAAGATGATGGGTGGTTGCTTCCCGACCCTCCCGTCAACCCCAAAGCTATGTGGGGTTCTGATGATAAAGATCCTCCTCCTTCTACCTCTTCTCTTGCTGCATAATGGCTATATGCCTACTTTTTTTTGATGAATAGTTGTATTTTGTTTCCGGCCCAGCCGTGTGAACTTTGCGGGGTGATTCTTATGTCCCCCGGCCCCTTTTTTGTGGATATGTAACTTTGATGTTTTATTAATTGAAAAGGCACTATTCATAAAAAATAATAGTACACTATTTCATGGTATCATAATCATCTCCAAAGATATGTCTAATAATTAGATGAAGTTGAAATTAATATTGTGGCTTCAATAAGGTATGCAATTATATCAATAAAATAGCATGTCTAGTCTAGAAGATGATTATCTATTAAGATAGTATATCCACAAAGTGTATTCTATTAAGATTCAAATTAAATAAGTTTTAGGAGGATAATATTTTATAACTTTATTAGTTCTCTCTTCATAGATGTTGGATTGAGAAGCCTTTCATTTTATCTAAGAGGCTTGACATTAGGTTGCAAATGTATGTTGTGCTAAAAAAATTCCATTCTATAATTCTTAAAATCATCATAGAATAAATAAATAAAATTTCGTAAACATCCTTAGGAAAGTGATCTCATGTTGTCTTTCTATCAATTTCATCTTCTCACTCCTTTATAACATTGTGGGAGATATTTAAATTTCAAAATTCATATCCTTTCTACATCTACCTCATTAATTAGTTTATTACTAATTTGTGTAAGGTGGTGAAATTGGGTTCTCTAGTCTATGCATGAAAAGTAGTAATCTTAGGCCTATGCCACTCTTAAATTGGAAGAAAAATGATTTGCTTGTCTTAGGAGGTGTGGAAAAAAATTGTAATCAGTCGTCCTTCATTCAGATTTATGTAATTATGAAAGAGGAATGTAAAATTTAGGAAAACCTATGGTAAAACACTAGTTTACAACATATACATCAATACATAAATTAGATATGCAAAATTTAATAGTAGATATAGAGAATATGGATAGAGAGGAAATTTTTGTTGATTAATTGATGAATATCTTATGGAGATGATGAAGACCAAGTGATACTGAGTATCATGATTGTAAAAATAGTTAGATCAATTGTTATTTTGTCATTGATGTCAAGCAATTGATTAATTAATTTTTATTATGTTACCATATCTTAAGAGGAGAAGTTAAATGGGTGATAAATACAGATCAGACAATGATGAAGTAATGATTATATAGATATTTTTTAATATATAATTGATGCTATCAAAGCAGTATAATTGATTGATCAAGTCAGAAACTGCAAAGAATTAAAGTTATGAATGAAAGAGTTACTTTACCGAGCTAAATAAAGTCAGTCGATAGAATGTTATGTGAGTCGGTTATAGTTACCAAACATTGAGTTTAATTCAAACATTGAGCACCAAAGATGAGTTAGACACCGAGTAGTGAATAAAGTGAGTTACCGAGTTGCAAAGCAAGTTTTACCGAGTACATGATATTGATAATAAATGATGATAAGATAAAATTTAATGTGAAGCGATGATGAGATGGATGAAAAAATAAATTAAATGATGTTTTTTATAAGATCTATGAAAGGGAAAATTCAATTAGAAGACCTAAGGCAAAGATCAAGCGGTTAAAATAAATTGTGAAGAGTTCCAAGAAAAGTACAAGTTTTGAGGTAAAAGTGAACTCGCTTACCAATTTGTGAAATTTGAAGAAGTTGATCAAATAATTGAGCACAAATGAAAGAAAATCAAATTAAGGAGATTAAGATGCAAAAGTATGTCTATATAAAAATGAGAAACAAACAGAGAATTATGATTACAGAGTCTGGCAAATTGAACAAAGAAGAATAACAAGCTAAAAAAAAATATTTACCGAGCAGAACAAAGAAACAAAGATTGAAGAATCTACACTATGAGAAAGAGATTAATGGAGTATGCGATGCTAGTATTCAAATTAGCATAAAGGGTCTAACACAAGCAAAGGTAGTTGTTATATTTATAGATCAAAGTTTACTGTTTCTTATTAATATTTGTAATAGAGAAATCTCTTAACTAAGTGGATTTAACAATCCTATTTGTACAACCTAGACTTAGGTGACATTCCAAAAGAGTGTTTCAAGACCTCTAACAAGGACACTCCTAACCAGGTGAAGATCTTAACAGATATGAGGTAAATCCCTTAACACGGTCACATTTATCAAATGTTTTTGTAATATTTAATAGGATAAGTTCTTAACCGAGCGTACTCCAGAAGGGTACATTTTTATTGTGGTTTACAATTCTCACAGAGGTTTTTCCCAAACTGGGTTTCCTCGTTAAATCTGGTATCAACAGAGTTAAAACTAATGTCAACATAGTTAAAACTAATGTCAACATAGTTAAATCTAGAGTTATATGAGTTAATATGATGTTGCTAAGTTTGAATGATTGATTTACATATATGAGATGTATTGTTGTTTCAGTTATTGAGTTATTTGGTGAATTGGTATACAATATTACCAAGTGAATTAGCGAGTTTATTTTGAAGTGTTTAAGTTTTGATTTGTCTAATTCACCCCCCCTCTTAGTGGACCAACAATTGGTATCAGAGCTAAGTTACTCTGACGTGATAAGTTTAAAGGGACTTGAGTCAAGATCTAAAGATGTATAAGAGTGAAGTACCAAAGCCAAATAGGCGTAATTTCTCTACATGGAAAAGTAGAATGAGGTTGCATATGTATAGAGTAGGAGATTATGCACTTCAGTTTCTTGATAATTAATATGTAGTACTGACTACTACTGTTAGAATGAATTCAGAATAACTGAGAGGGGTGGGTGAATCAGTTATCCTCAGGTCTAGATGTGCCCATTAAACTTTATACCAATTTGAACAACTCAAATCTGCTCGACAACAATAACATAAAACAACAACATACATATGCAATTTACTATCCAGATGTAATCAACTTGTAGAAACTTAATAGTACAACACAACATAAACATTCACACAATTTGACACCTGAATTTAACGTGGAAACCCAATATGGGAAAAACCACAAATAACATGCTATCAAATTTTCACTCTTTTGAAGTGAGCTCTATTAGGAGCCAACCCTATTAAAGGTTACAAAACACATTGCTAAATGTGACATGGTTAAAGGATTTAATCACCCTATTAGGAGTGGCCTTGTTAGAGGACTTAGAACATTCCACCTGAATGCCACCTTGCTAGAAGGATTTATACAATGACTATTATGTCAACTTGGTTAAAGGATTTTGATTGATACAATGGTTAGAAATTAATCAGTAGGTGTAAGCTGATACATACAACTTACTTTGAAAATGCAGATCCAATTTGGCTCTAATGTTAATTCACTGAGTGGCCTCCATTCTCATTTCAATCTTTAGATCTACTTTGAAATCCTTTCAAGCAATCACTTTCGCAACTTTCTACTTCTTTGTTCAACCTTCTCTAATAGATCATGCCAATCAGAAAATTAACTATGCAATCCTCTTGCATACTCTCCATACATAGCATACTTCTGTTGGAATAATGATACATTTGGCATCAGTGAATGCACTTAGTGAAAACACTTATTCGGTTTTGAATGCTTACCGAGCTCATCACTCAGCCCACAGCCTATACCGAGCATTCAGTAAAGCTCACCGATCAAACAGTTCAAACCAAGCAATAAGGCAGTCACCGAGCATATGAGAAAAATAGCAGTTACCGAGCAGATGGTAGTCACCGAGTTATCAGTTGAAGATAACCGAGATGACAGTTACTACCAAGCCACCAGTGGTTACCGAGTGACAATGTATTTACTGAGTCACCACAGCTACCGAGTTCCAAGCTACACTTCGGGACTAGTATGGACCGAGCTTCTACTCTTACCGAGAGCATGACGATGCCGAGTACAG
>MU226331.1:830929-853060 GCA_018584345.1 Thuja plicata | reverse complement strand
GTTGCAGTAGATTAGATGAATGAATGGTTAAAGAATATAAAAGTGCAGAAATACTTTAAAATTTTAAGTGTTACTGATTCACCCCTCCCCTCTCAGTAACTCTGTTAGTCCTGAATATTTCCAACAACTTCATGAATAACCCCTCGAGGTTATCATATGCCTCTTCATCTAGGTCAGATAAATCTTTTGCCACTTAATCAAGATCATAGATATTAGGTTAGGTCAGATCCAACAGATCTTTCCATCTTTACATTTAATTTATTTCTCCAAAGCAGTCACAAATTAAATCTTTGATCCATGCATTAATTATGATTACCTGTGCATTTACATAGTGTAGACCAATCTTTCTTATCCTCAATTAACTTTACATATCCCAATAAAATCAATTATGTCGGCCAGAGATCTCAAATCTCAACAATTACCAAAATACTGTTGCTCGGCCAATACTGTGTTCTATTGCTCTTTCATCACTAGTTTCCTTGATAGTTTACTGGTGCTTGGTCATCACTGACTTCGCTTGGCATTTTACTCGTGCTCAACATAAACTGTTTACAGTAAACTGTCATCAAAAGATAAACAACACATTACTTTTCCAATGTGCCAAAGTACCCTTGTGATTTCCCATAACTCAACCATTCCACTTGGTCTTCTTGTTAAATCTCCTTCATCAATCAATAGATATGGTACTCAAATAGATAGCAATAGTCTCACCAGTTAAGGTTTGACATCAATTACAAAACAACAATAGTTTCCATTGTAGCTTTCAAACAATCTTTCCAACAATCTCCCTCTTTGGCATTGATGACAACACTAAACAATAAAACAATAATTTTCAACCATAGTTACCAAATAATCCAAAAATATGTGTTCCTTGATATGAACAAATCTTCATTAATGTCTTTAGCTTCATTCTGATTATCATCTTGTAAAAATTTTCTCCCTCCACATCTGTGATCACACTGATGTCATTTATGTTTCTATTCATGTGTAGATTCCCTCTTTCATTAATCTCTTTTTCAGTAAATTTTTTTTTTAAAGTAGTAAGCTCTCCCTCTTTCAGTAAACTTCTCCCTCTTTGACAACAATGCCAAAGACGTTGACATATTCATCATGCAGATTCTTCTATTGTAAACTTTGTATCATGCTGTTCCTATCATCTTGCTTATGACTGATCCTCTTTTCTATCTTTTTCTGTCTTTTATAGCTTTAGACAACATCCTAAAGTGTGACTGCCTGTGCATCAATGTGTAAAATATTCTAAATATAGCATTTGATGCAATAGTACCATTCTGAACTAATTATCCTTAGTTAGGGGAATCACCCCTAACTTACCTTGCAGATACTCATGAGCATCCTTGGGTTGTACCTTTGTAAATATGTCTGCTAATTGTTCCTTAGTATTCACATATTCCAGTCTCACTTCCTTTTTCTGAACTAGCTCCCTCAAGTAATGATACTTGATAGCTATATGCCTTGTCTTAGAGTGCATTATAGGGTTCTTAGAAATATTAATGGCAATCGTGTTATCACAATATATGACAACTGGTTCTGTGATCTCTTCTTTCATACCTTTCAATAGTATCTTCAACCACACAATATTAGAACAATTAACTGGTGCTGCCACATACTTAGCTTCAGCTGTAGATTGTGAGGTGCAATTGTATTTCTTGCTTGTCCATGAAACCAATTTCTTTCCTAAAATAAATGCTCCTCCTTTGGTTCTTTTTGTATCATCAACATTTCCAGCCCAATCAGAATAAGTATAAACTCTAAGCTCAAAATTATCATTCTTTTTTTAATATAGACCATATTCATCTATTCCTTTCAAATATCTTAGAATCCTTTTTACTGCCATCATATGAGTTTCCTTGGGATTGGAAGAAAATCTTGCAACAATACCAACAACTAGGGAAATATTAGGTCTACTATGTACAACATATTGCAACTTTCCAATCATTGACCTGTAAAGGGTTTGTTTTACTTCTTTTGTCTCATCATTTTTTGTTAACTTTTGTCCATTAGCCATGAGTGTACTCACTAGTTTTGAATGTTCCATTCCAAAAGTTTTTAGTATCTCCTTGACATATTTTGATTGAGTAATATAGATACCATTCTTCATCTGATATATTTGTAAGTCAACCAAAATTTTTATCTCACCAAACATAGACATCTCAAATTCAGTTTGCATCTCCTTTGCAAATGCTTGGCATAACACATCTTGTCCACAAAATATAATGTCATCAACAAAAATTTCATCTAATAAAGTACCTTTACTTTTCTCTATCTTCAAATATAGATTGTTGTTGTCATTAGTTCTATCAAATCCAATCTTCATCAGATAATTGTGCAATCTCTCATACCATGCTCTTGGCACTTGCTTCAGTCCATATAGTGCTTTGTGTAATCTGCAAACCATGTTCCTCTTACTTGGGTCATCAAATCCATCAGCTTGTTCAATGTAAACTTATTCTTCTAATATTCCATTTAGAAATGCTGACTTCACATCCATTTGATAGAATTTAAAACCTCTATAGGCTATATATGCAAGTAAGGTTCTTACTCATTCCAATCTTGCAACTGGGGTGAATGTTTCTCCATAATCAATTCCTTCCTCTTGTGCATAACCCTTGCATACCAGTCTAGCTTTGTTTCTTGTTACTTCTCCATGTTCATTCAACTTATTTTTGAATACCCACTTAGTACCAATTACATTCTTGTCATTCAGCCTAGGTACAAGTGTCCAAGTGTTGTTCTTCTCAATCTGTTCAATTTCTTCATTCATGGCTTGTATCCAGTCTTCATTGTCTAAGGTATCTTTTATTGTTTTAGGCTCAAAATCACATAACAAGAATGTATCGTCTCTTAACTTGCTTCTTGTCATGATTGCACAATCCTTTGATCCTATAATTTGATCAGGTTTATGGTGCCTCCTTACATAATTTTCTAGAGTAGGTTCTTTTTCTGCTTTAGATTGATCATTTATGTTCAATTCAGGTTGATTCTGTAACTCGACATCTCCCTCAGATAGCTTGGAAATTACCTCCTATTGCCCAAAAATCTCAGTCTGTGACTCGGCATGTGCTAGCTATTTCTCGGAAACCTCATTCTCATTTTCAGGTAATGTGTTAGAATCTTCCTCATCCATATAGACAAATGATTTGTAACTCTCAGGTTCCAATTTACTTTCAGCTTCATTTCTTTCTGCATATTCATCAATTCTAACATTTTCACTTTCCACAATTTTTTTAGTGTTAGAATTGAAACACTTATATGCTTTACCTTCTATTGAATAACCAAGAAATATGCCTTCCTCACCTTTAGCATCAAGTTTTCCATTTCTATCATCCTTCAGTATGAAACATTTGCTTCCAAAAACTTTGAAATATATTACATTAGGTGCATATCCATACCATAGCTCATAAGGTGTAACATTAGTACCTTTCTTGAATTGTACTCTATTCAGGGTATAGACTACTGTGCTTACAGCTTCTCTCCAATATTTTTGTGCAACATTTTTCTCCATCATTAATGTTCTAGCACAATCCATGATAGGTATGTTCCTTCTCTCAGCAATACCATTCTATGGTGGTGTCCTAGGTGCGGACATCTGTCTTTTTATCCCTCGATCATTGCAGAACCTATTAAACTCATTAGAAATAAATTTGCCTCCTCTGTCAAATCTTAAACATTTTAGACTCTTACCTATTTCCTTTTCAACTTTTCCCAAGTACCATATAAATAACTGGATTGCATCAGATTTTTCTTTAAGAAACATAACAGTCATCATTCTTGAGTAATCATCAACAAATAGAATGAAATATCTATCTCCATAGTAACTTTTCTCACCAATGGGTCCACAAAGGTCAGTATGAACTAATTCCAGAATTTCCTCAGAAGTATGAGTTTTTCTCTTGAAACTAGATTTAGTCATGCTTACCAAGTTATCAAAGTTGACATGACACAACCTTTTATGCCATAACTAAACATCATTATATTATGCAAACAAGCATGTCTCAATAGTTAAATCTAGATAGAACAAGTTACCTTTAGTCTGCTCACCACTTCCAACTAGTTCTCCATTGGCATCATAGATCTTTGCATTCCTGTGATGGAACTCAACTCTGTAACTAGAAGTATTCAGCTGTGCAACACTCAATAAATTATAATTAAGATCATCAACCCAATATACATTGTCACATCTGATCTTGTCAGTCAATTTAATTGATCCTTTCCCTTTGACAAGACATGGTGCATCATTACCAAATTTAACATAACCACCATTACACTGATCTAGGGTTTCAAATTTATCTTTATCACCAGTCATGTGATGTGAGCAACCACTGTCAATAATCCAATGGTCACCTTTACTCATATAAGAAATTAGTTTAGTTTTCTCATCATCATCAGAATCATCTTTCATAGCAACATACACAACTTCTATATCATTTTCATCAGATTTGTCAGAATCACTGTAGAAGCTTCTTCAGCTATATAACAAGATTTCTTACATTTTTATTTGTAATCCTTATACTTTCTAAAGTCTCGGTCATCCTTTCTATCTTTGTACTTGCTATCTCTTCTTTCATCTTTGACATCCTTGTCAGGACATCTTGCAGCAATATGACCAACTTTGTTACATGAAAAAAAAATGATAGGAAGTTTACCTTTGAATTTTCCTTTTCCTCTAGATAGTCTTTTTTCCATGAGTGCTTCAAGTTCTTCCAGATCATCATCTGTAGTGTCACTGTCACTGTTCACACATTTCTTTCCTTTCTTTGATTTGTTAAGGACCAACTGGGATATGAATGCAGATTCAATAGCTTGTGGAGTGTAGTTATCAAAATTTGACATCTCAAATGCAGTAAGTCTTCCTACTAGACCTTCCAAAGTCAAATTATTATTAGGAGTACATCTCAACTCTTGAATTGTAGAGACTCTAATAGCATATACAGGAAGAACAGTTCTCAGTACCTTTCTCCTAATGGTGTTATCATCAATGGTTCCCTTAGCTCCTCTAATAGCATTTACAACTTCCTTTATCCTACCATAATATTGAACTATATTTTCTCCTTCTTACATTTTAATTTCATAAAAATTACCTCTCGAGATTTTGGATTTGGCTCTCGGCACATTTGTATCTCCTCCATAGATAGTTTCTACAACATCCCACATCTTCTTCACATTTGTGCAGTTCTTTATGTCTTCAAACTCATGATAGTTCAGCGATGATGTAATCTCCAACATTGCTTGATTGTGCTCCTACTTTTCTCTTAACTATGTAGTTGTGATAGGTGTAGTGGGGGATACATAATCATGTTCAATATAGTCTTTAGCAGAATCACCAATACCAACCATATGCAATTTCATCAAACTCTACCATGCAGGGAAGTTATCTTTGTTCAACTTCGGTACCTCCTTTTTATACATCTTTGATCTTTTGCTCCAAGTAGCTTCAAACTATTTTCAAGAGACCAAAGCTCTGATACCAATTGTTAGAATGAATTCAGAATAAATGAGAGGGGGGGCTAAATCAGTTATCCTCAGGTCTAGATGTGCCCATTAAACTTTATAACAATTTGAACAACTTAGATCTGCTCAGCAGCAATAACATAAAACAACAATATACATATGCAGTTTACTGTTCATATGTAATCATCTTGTAGAGACTTAATAGTACACCACAACATAAACATTCACACAAGTTGACACCAAAATTTAACGTGGAAACCCAATATGGGAAAAACCACCAATAACATGCTATCAACTTTTCACTCTTCTGAAGTGAGCTCTGTTAGGAGCCAACCCTGTTAAAGGTTACAAAATTCATTGCTATATGTGACCCGGTTAAAGGATTTAATCACCTTGTCAGGAGTGGCCTTGTTAGAGGACTTAGAACATTCCATGTGAATGTCACCTTGCTAGAAGGATTTATACAATGACTATTAGGTCAACCTGGTTAAAGTATTTTGACTGATACAATGGTTAGAAAGCAATTAGCAAGTGTGATCTGATGCATACAAATTAGTTTGCAAATGAAGATCCAATTCAACTCTAATGCTAATTCACTGAGTGACCTCCATTCTCATTTCAATCTTCAAATCTGCTTGGAAATCCTATCAAGCAATCACTTTCACAAATTTTTGCTTCTCTATTCAACCTTCTCTGCTAGATCATGCCAATCAGTCAATTAACTATGCAATCCTCTTGCATAATTTGCATACATAGCATACTTCATGAATAATCCCTTGAGGTTATCATATACCTCTTCATCTAGTTCAGATAAATCTTTTGCCGCTTAATCAAGATTGTAGATCTTAGGTTAGATCAGATCCAACAGATCTTTCCATCTTTACATTTAATTTATTTCTCCAAAGAAATCACAAATTAAATATTTGATCCATGCATTAATTACAGTTACTCATGCATTTACATAGTGTGGACCAATCTTGCTTATCCTCAATTAACTTTACATATCCCAATAAAATCAATTATGTTGGCCAGACATCTCAAATCTCAAAAATTACCAAAATACTGATGCTTGGCCAACATTGTGTTCTACTACTCTATCATCACTAGTTTCCTCAGTAGTTTACTGGCGCTTGGTCATCACTAACTTCGCTCAGCATTTTACTGGTGCTCGACATAAACTGTTTATAGTAAACTGTCATCAAAAGATAAACAACACATTACTTTGCCAATGTGCCAAATGATCAAGTACCCTTGTGAATTCCCATAACTCAACCATTCCACTTGGTCTTCTTGTAAAATATCCTTCATCAATAAATAGATATGATACTCAAACAGATAGAAATAGTCTCACCAGTTAAGGTTTGACATCAATGACAAAACAATAATTGTTTCCATTGTAGCTTTCCAACAATCTTTCCAACAACTACACCTTTGACAATTAGTTAGCAAAGACAAAAACAAGAACACACACATGTTATGATTGAGATTGCTTCTACACTTACCGACCAGGAATATGATGAACTTTATGTTTGCAATACTTCAAAACATATGTGGGATAATATTATCTTGACCTATGGTGGAGATCAGCATGTTCAGAAGGCAAAAGCAAAAAGTTTGATAGGAAAATTTGACTCTATGAGGATGAAGGAAGGAGAGAACATAATATAGTATAGTACAAGACTTAAGGAGACTCTTAATTCTATTAGAGGAGCTAGTGGGATCATAACATAGGATGATGTTACAAGAAAAATGTTGAGAACACTTTTACAGAGTTATGTTATTTGTGTATATTATATACAAGGGCTAAGATCTATACCCCAGATGAATGTTTCACTAGATGATACTATTGGTAAGTTAACTGCATTTGAGTTAAATGATTTTTTTAATAGTTTTCATGCTATTTCTAAGATTAAATATACATTTAAGTCTACTTTATAAATTGGAAAAGATAGGGAAGCTGCTGCCAGATATGGATATTTGAGCAGTGCTAGTGAGAAATTTTATAGTTTCACTGTAGGTCTTCAAGAGTTATTTATTGACTGTGATGAGAATGAAAGAGAATTTGAAGCTTTTTTGGCTAGAATGATACAAAGAGGTAAAGGAAAACATATTGAGTTAAGTTACCCTTGAAAATTTTTAATTGTGATAAAATTGGTCACTTTAAATCTAACTGTCCTAAGAAATTTAAAGAGGAAAAGGAAGATGTATAGTCGGAAAATGGAAGCACTTCCATTGTAGACTAGTTTAGCCCTCTGAGTAAGTGCTTTGGGGTCATTTCAAGCACCTTGAATGGGTCTATGAATTGGATCTAGATTTTCCCCTTGTTCTGCCCCATTTCTCACTTCTCTCTGCCTTATTTCTGGCATCCTAAACTGCAAACCTGAGACTTTTGACCTCAGGGTCAAAATCAACCTTTCAGGGTCAAGGTTGAACTCAACCTTGACCTAGGTTTAGGTTGAAATTGACCCTGACCTAGGTCAAAATCAAACTTGATTCTGACCCAGGGTCTAGATTTCATGTTTCCAGGGTTTTCGGATGTCGGGCCTTGGAAAGATTTAATTCCCGCTTCCGGGTCGGCTGTTTTGGTCTTCAAGTAAATGACTCTTGAAATTATATTTAATATAGGTCCACCTCTAGGGATATAGGTCTAATTGGAATTTAATTCTCCTATGTATGCCTCTCTAGAAGATTGTGCCCTAGATTGGTATATAAGGAAGTCTTCTCCTCTCATTTTCTCTAACAATCTAAGACTTGGAATCATAAATCATTAACCAAGAAAGAATGATCTTTGTGAAATCTAAGTGTGAAGAGAAACCTAAGAAGAAATCATGTTCTCTCAAGCATTCAAGCATCCAATTCATCAAGGAGATCCATTGGTAGCCATTGAAGGATTCAAGCTCTATGGAGCCCTCTTGTTGAAGATTTCTCCATCCACATTCCTCCAAGCCTCTTCCTATTCAAAATTCCATTCAAGATTGGTGTTGAAGATCTACAAGCAATTGATTTAAGAGATCCTACATTTGACATTCTACATTCTACCTTATTTTGGAGCATACATACTTGTGGATCCACAGATTCAAATCCACCACAAGGATTTTTATACAAGCAAGGTAAATTTGTTCATTTACTTTGTTTACTTATGCAATTTCGATTCAATTATAAGGTTAATTCCAAAATTGGGATTTGACCAAGGAAAATCCTTCCCCCCAACAAACAAACCATTTTTCTTCTAGGGACATGTTCAGAATAGTCAATTAGAGTGTAGATTTAGATACCCTTTTCAGAAAACTGTCATGATCCAGAAATAGATTTTTTGTCAGAGTATGTAGGTCAGAATCAGACATTTTGGGTCAGAATCAACATTCTGTTCTGGGTTAGAATCAAAAATTTTGGGTCAAAGGTGACATTCAGTTTTGGGTCAAAATTGAACCTGAGCTAGATTCAGAAAAGATTTCTGGGTTTTCTTCATCTCTGTGTTTCTGTTCTAGATCTGGTTGCAGAATTTCCAGAAACTTAGTGCAGACACCCAAAAACAACATTCTTTAGATCTATTTCATTTTGAGGTTAGTACTTTTCTTCAATTAATTTCAATTAAAGTTTCAATCTTCCTAAATCTATTACACACTCTCTTCTATAAAATGGAAGTTAGGGTTAATAGGTTGATTCATTTATGCATTGATCCTTCCTTTGGGGTTAATCAATTTGGATCTTCCCTTTATGAAATTTGGGATTAAGAGGAAAATCTTACCTTCTCCACTATTCCTAAATCAAATTCAATATATATATAGACAACACACATCATTTACCCTTTACAGAAGATAACAAAGATAAGGACAAAAGAGAAAACATATTCTGGAGATACAAAGACTACAAAAATAAAGGTAAGAAATCTTGTCATATTTCTAATGAAGGACTAAGTGATGATGAACCCGCGATAGACAACTCTTTCTTTTTGGTGTTAGATTTATATTATTATATTAGATCTTTCATACATATTAGATTAGCTTTCTTTTATGTTCTTGCATTTACATTTCAAAAATTAAAATCAAAATCTTGTGTTTCCTAAATTAGTTCATTTTCTTTGCATTGGTGCATGATCTTTACTACTTCTAGTCCTACTTATAGTATCCAAGTAAGAAGAAGCCATAGACTTATGGGTTCCTTTGATCCTGAGTCTTCCTCTCCTTTCCTTAGGATCCTGGATGACAATTTGACTACTCATGATTCCAATCCTTCTATGGAGCATAAATCTTCTCACTCATCTCATGATGAGGATGATGCTTTAAGAGTTCCTCCTAAACAGGTCCAAAAAATTTCAAACAAACTTGATCAAATGGGAAATTGGCTTATTCAAGAAAACCATAACCAAGATTCTATCCAAGCTATAGAGGATCTTAAGAAATTCCTTTGTGATAGTGATCAAGGTGTTAATATCTTGCATTGTATCACTCATCTTGTGCATTTCAATATTAAACCTTTATCTCAAGAGGCTCAAGATCTAGGATTCTCTCCTCCTGTCACTAGTGGGAAACCTTCTTCCATTCCTTTACCTAGCATTCCTACTTACACTCCTCCTTTGATAACTACATCTCTTCCAATTTCATCTATTCCTGTCAGTGCTCCACCGGTGTCTCTATGTACCTCATAGCCTTCTTACCATAGCATTCCTTTTGTTGGATGATATCAATTTTGGCTACTGATCATGCTGTTGATATTCATGTTTTGTCACTGATGTCAACATATATTTCTATGGAGAAGACAGACTGGCTACTTAACTGGAAGGAGTGTACAGACACTGTATGGATGATTTAGAATGATCGAAGTTGGATTTATGAATAAGGATGTGTGCTGACCTTATTCCTAAGGTGTCTTGGCTCTATGTTACATAATGGGGATGCTATAGTTGATTTGGGGAAGACTTGTTTTCTGGATTGTAACAGTGATTCTGGGCAAAGCAGGTCTCTGTGTTTCGGGTATATCTTTCTAGCAAAGATATTTCTGAACTTGCGAGCTTACTGATGAACAACCTACATATGGTAGTGTAATGGGCAGAGTTCAATTATTGTTTGGATACTGATGATGTCAATTGTGACGTGTATTCTAGAGAAGACCTATTTCCTGGCTAACTTTAGACATGTAGCATGTGAAATTAATTATGAGCATGAATTATGGATCTGGAAGCATATGTGATGGATAGTAAATGATGTATACTTGTTATAGATACTATGTGTATCTTAGCAAGGGGTTATGTAATTATTTGTATGATGGAAAGCCTTAACTGGCTAACCTAGTTAATTATGTATTAGGAAAGCTTAACTAGCCAACCTAATGAATTATTGTAAGAGGGTATATATGAATGATAATTTCTTGTGGAGAAGTGTGAAAGAGGAAAAATGACAGAGATGTGTGAATCTGCAAATCTTGTTGACTACTGGATACAAAGCAGAGTTGATACTTCATTGGAACTAACCAAGCAAAGATAGTTGCTATCAGACAGTTCACTGGAATGTGTATTTGCTTTATACACTTGATTCAGATTGTAAATCCTTGAGGGTGGCTTTAACCTTCTTTGGGAAGTGTTCCTTAGCAGTGAGTCTACTATTTTCTTTGACTCCTAACAGGGACTGTGTACTGTAATGTTGTAACAAGCTCCTAACAGGGCTAATATCTTTCAATATGAATAATATACACTCAGTACATTATTTGTGGGTGTTAATTCCCACCAGGGTTTTACCATTAATAGGGTTTCCTTGACAAAAAATATTGTGTTATGGTGTTGGCATTTATTATGTTATCATTTACAGAATTAGTTTATAAATTTTAAATTTTAACAATCTATATTACAACTGATTCACCCCCCCCCTCTTAGATGTCTTGACGACTGTTATTCCTAAAAATTGGTATCAGAGCTATTGGTCCTCAGAAAGAAAGTTTAATAGCTTGAGGTGATCCTAAAGATGACTTACTATAGGAAGGATAGTCCAAAGTTTGATCCTGAAAAACTTTGACAATTGGAAAAACAAGATGAGAACACATTTGCTATGTCTAGGAATTGATTACTGGATGATAACAAAGAAGAAAGAAAAGGTAGTGACTAAGGATTAATTAGAGAAATCCACTGAAGATGAAAAGAAGCTATTTTCATGCAATATGGTTGCAAGGGAATCCTTTATTAGCACACTATCAGAAGGATAATTTACTGAAGTAAAGGACTTGGACTCTGCACATAAAATTTGGACAAGACTAGAAGCACTATATGTTGGAGACAAGTTTACAAAGCAAGCAAAGTTACAAAACTAGAAGACAAAGATGGAATCATTGAAGATGAGAGAATATGAGAACATCAGAGCATATGCACAAAGAATTACTGAGGTGGTTACTGGTATTAGGAACTCTGGAGGAACTTACACTGAGGAAGAAGTGATTGCAAAATTACTAAGATCTTTGACACCTGCATATAGAACCAAGATTTAGGCTATAGAGGAGATCGTACCTTTGACACCAAAATTCACTAGAGAGATGTTGATTGGCAAGCTAACTACATTTGAAGCCACAAAATTTGGAGACACTTTACCTAAGGTTAATTCAACCTTCAAAGAAACTGTGCAAAAAAGAAAAAGAATCTTACCTGGAAATGCAAGCACAAGAAGTATTGATCTTAGAGAAGAACTTGGAGCCTATGTCGATGAATGGGAACAAATACATCAATAAGAAAGGAAGCTAGATGAAGTCGTGGCACTAATTTCTAGAAGAGAAAAGAATGGCAAGGGTAAGTTTGAGAGAAAATTACCATTGAAATGTTTTTCATGTAACAAGATCGGTCATTTTGCATATAGATGTCCTACAAGAATTCCAAAGCACAAACCTAACTTTTCCAAATCTAAATTCTCAAAGGAAAAATAATGTTATTATGCAAGTGAGGGTATATCTAATGATGAGGATGGTGACTATGATGAAATTGGATTTATTGCTATTAAGGATAATCAACCTATGCATGAAGAAAAAACCTTAGTATCCTGAGTTGAAAAGAAATCTGAATGGGTCATAGATAGTGGTTGTTCACATCATATGACTGGAGATAAAAACAAGTTTGTGAGTTTGAAAAAGAATGATGGTGGTGTTGTTAGATTTGGTGACAATACTCCTAAACTTATTATTGGAATTGGATCTATTTCTTTGGATGGAAAGACTAACACTGGAAATGTATTACTTTTTGATGGACTTAAGCACAATTTATTGAGTGTTGGACAGCTAGTGGACAAGGGTTATCAACTGAACTTCATAAATGGAAAATGCTCTATCAAGAGTAAAATAGGAGACTTGATAGAATTTGGTACTAAATCCAGAGGTAATGTATTTGAACTGAACACATCTGAAGCTTCTTGTTTTATTGCAAAGTTTAATGACATTTGGTTATGGCACAAAAGATTTTGTCATGTTAATTTTGATAACATTGTGAAGGCAAGTATGAAAAAAGAAGTAAGAGAGCTACCTAGAATTGTAAAGCCATCTAACACTATGTGTAGAGATTGTTTTATGTGGAAACAAACTAGAAGAACTTTCAAGAGAAAAGCTTATTCAACAAAAGGGAAGCTGGATCTAGTGCATACAGATCTGTGTGGTCCTAATAGAACAAGATCATACTATGGTGAAAGGTATTTTAAAATTTTTTTTGATGACTTTTCTAGAATGATGTGGGTTACATATTTGAGAGAGAAATCTGAAGCATTTGAAAATTTCAAGATATTCAAGGTGAAAGTTGAGAATGAATCTGGTTTAAAGATGAAGTATTTGAGATCAGACAGAGGAGGAGAGTTTACATTAGAGCTGTTTAATACATAATATGAAAAAAATAGAATACATAGACAAACTTCCGCCCCTAGAAATCCATAATAGAATGGGATAGCATAGCGAAGAAACAAAACCATATTAGATGTCATAAGGACTATGTTACTGGAAGGAAATGTGTCACATGTTCATTGGAGAGAAGCAGTTGGTAGTGTTGTGTACACATTAAACATAATTTAGATCAGAGAAGGTACAAATAAAACTCCCTATGAATTATGGTCTGATCATACACCTACTGTGAAATATTTCAGAATATTTAGTAGTAAATTTTATATCAAGAGAGATGATGAGATAGGCAAGTTTGATGCTAGAAGTGATGAAGGAATCTTTCTCGATTATTCCACTAAGAGTAAAGAATATAAATGTTTCAATATGAGATTGAGGAAATTGATTGAAACGTCAATGTGAGGATAGATGAAAAGTTTCAAATACAGGAAAGAATATATGATTATGGTCAGATAACATGAATAAAAGGGGTTGCTGCTCAACTTGAAGAATCCTTGATGGTTGATGATGAGATTGAAGATGAATAGACTGAAGCTACTGAGACATTGAAGATAGCAAGGTATGTTAAGAAGAATCATCCTGAAGATCAAATTATTGGTGATGCAAGCAAAGGCATGATGACTAGATCTAGAGTCAGAGATGAGATTTTTTTGATTTCTCAAGTTGAACCAAAGACTACTGATGAAGCATGTAGAGATGAATCTTGGACTAAAGCCATGGAAGAAGAACTTGAATAGATAAAGAAAAACAACACTTGGGAATTCGTTCCAAGACCTAAGAACAAAAATGTGATTGGAACTAAGTGAGTTTTCAGAAACAAGATGGATGAGGAAGGCACAATGGTAAGAAACAAGGCTAGACTAGTATGTAAAGGCTACTTGCAACAAGAAGGCATAGACTATGAAGAAACATTTACACCTATTTCTAGATTGGAAGATGGGAGACTGTTCCTTTCTTATGTTGCACATAAAGACTTTAAAGTGTATTAGATGGATGTGAAGTCAACATTCTTGAATGGTGATCTAGAAGAAGAAGTGTACATTGAGTAACCTGATGGTTTTCCTTTGACAGATGATGAAAACATGGTTATAGACTGAAGAAGGCACTATATGGACTAAAACAAGAACCAAGGGCATGGTATGCAAGACTGGATAAACATCTACTTCATCTTGGTTTCAGAAAAAGGAATGCAGATAGTAATTTGTATTTAAGAACTGATGAAGATGAAATCTTAATTATAGAAGTTTTTGTTGATGATATCATTTTTGGAGGCAATTATAAAATGAGTAAGAAGTTTTCTAAAGAAATGGAGAATGAGTTTGAAATGGCAATGATTGGTGAGATGAAATTTTTTCTTGGTTTGCAAATTAATCAGAGTAAGAATGGAATTTTTATATCTCAGACCAAGTATCTTAAGGAAATGTTAAAAAAAATTGGGATGGAAGATTGTAAACCCGTTGGAACACCCATGGTAACAGGAAACAAACTAACTAAAAGTGACAAGACTCAAAGTGTTATTCAAACTAAGTATAGATCAATGATTGGAGGTCTACAATATCTAACACACACTAGAACAGATATTACCAATGCAGTTGGAATTGTGGCTAGATATTAAACAGATCCTAAAGAGACACATTTTGTTGTTGTAAATTTGTTTTTTAGATATTTAAAAGGGACAGTAGAATATGGATTATGGTATGAAAAATATGATGATTTTACATTACAGGCTTTTACTGATGCTGATTGGGCAGGTAATTTGGATGATAGGAAGAGTACAAGTGGTGGTGCATTTTTCCTTGGAAAAAGGTTGGTTTCTTGGTTGAGCAAGAAGAAAAACTATATTTCTCAATCTACTGGTGAGTCAGAGTATTTTGTTGCTGCAATAAACTGTACACAATTCAGTTGGATGAAACAAATGCTGAAGGACATTGGAATAATTTTCAAAGAACTAGTGATTATCCATTGTGATAACACTAGCATAGTGAATATGTCAAAGAATCCTGTAATGCATTTAAAGACTAAACATATTCCTATCAAGTATCATTTCTTGAGGGAGAAGGTAGCAGATAAAGAGATTAAAATGGAGTATATTAGCACCGAGGAACAGAGAGCATATATATTTACTAAACCTTTTTTGAAAGATGCTTTTGAATATCTCAGAGGCATGCTTGGGGTGATGGCCCCTCCCAGTGAAGACTAAAATGATGCAGATATGCATTAGTCCAGTGGATCTCAGAGCTATATCATTCTCTAGACTTGATGTATGGATATACTCCTTAGAGGGAGTGATCACGGGAGAATAATATGGAGTATGTTTGGGTGATCTAGCACCTAGCTAATTAGACATGAAGATTTGAAAAGGACTACAGAAGACTACAGATGAGTTATGCCACCCTTTTCCATTGCTACCAAAGGGGAAGGAATCTATGTAAAAATCCCTACTATTTTGGGGAGATTTGTGTTGAAGATATTGAGAAGATTGTATTGAGAGAGAGTACTTTTGGGTTGATGCATATGGATTTTCCCATATGTTGCCATCAATGCCAAAGGGGGAGATTGTTGGATGATATCAGTTTTGGTTATTGATAATGCTATTGATATTCATGTTTTTTCACTAATGTCAACATATATTTCTATGAAGAAGATAGACTGACTACTTAACTAGAAGGAGTGTATGGACACTATATGAATGATTTGGGGAAGACTAGTCTTCTGGACTGTAACTGTGATTCTGGACAAAGAAAGTCTCTGAGTTTTGGGTATATCTTTCTTGCAAAGATATTTTATAACTTGCGAGCTTACTGATGGACATGCGACATATGGTAGTGTAATGGGTTGAGTTAGATTGTTTTTTGGATACTGATGATATCAGCTGTGACCTGTATTCTAGAGAAGACCTATTTCCTGGCCAACTTCAGACATGTAGTGTGTGAAATTAATTGTGAGCCTAAATTACAGATCTAGAAGTATATGTGATAGATTGTAAATGATGTATACTTGTTATAGATAACATGTGTATCTTAGCAAGGGGTTATGTAATTATTTGTATGATGGAAATCTTTAATTGGCCGACCTAGTTAATTATGTATTAGGAAAGCTTAACTGGATGACCTAATGAATTATTGTAAGAGGGTATATATGAATGATAATTTCTTGTGGAGAAGTGTGAAAGAGGAAAAAGGAAAAAGATGTGTGGAAGCTATGAAGCTTGTTCACTGTTGGATACAAAGTAGAGTTGATACTTCATTGGAACTGACCAAGCAAAGATAGTTGCTATCAAATAGTTCACTAGAATGTGTATTTTCTTTATACACTTGATTCGGATTGCAAATCCTTGAGGGTCTCTTTAACCTTCTTTGGGAAACGTTCCTTGGAAGTGAGCCTTCTATTTTCTTTGACTCCTAATAGGGTTTTTCTCCTAACAGGGACTGTGTACTGTAATGTTGTAACAAGCTCCTAAAAGGGCTAATATCTTTTAACAGGGAAACTATACTCTCATTACATTATTTGTGGGTGTTAATTCCCATCGTAGTTTTACCTTTAACATGGTTTCCTCCATAAAAAATATTGTGTTATGGTGTTGGCATTTATTGTGTTATCATTTACATTTGTAGACTTGGTTTATAAAGTTTAAAGTTTAACAATCTATATTACAACTGATTCACCCCCCCTCTCAGTTGTATTATGGACTGTTATTCTTAACACCTTTTCCTTATTCCAATCCTCTCCCAACTATGGTTCCAAGTGTTCCACAGGTTGTGTCTTCCATTCCTGTCACTTCCAACACTTTTCATAGTGTTCCTAATGTTTCTATGCCACCTATTTCTTCTATTGATTCCACAATCATTAGTTTGGATCAAACTGTGTCATCTTTACAACAAAAACTTACATCCTTAACCCAATCCAAGTTTAGAATTCCCACATGTGACATGGGTATTCCTTTATCCTTATACATTATTCATGCTACTATCCCTCAGCAAGACGATATGCCTCATCTTGAGAATTACAATGGTAAGGGAGACCCTGTTACTCATGTTAAAACATTTCAAATCCTTTGTAGTGATTATGATCATGACCATAGGATTTTAACCAATTTGTTTGCTAGAAATTTGTATGATAAGGCCTTGTAATGGTATTTTTATTTACCTCCTTATTCTATTGATTCTTTTCCTAAACTTACTAATACCTTTATCCAACAATTTCAAAATAACATTGGTCCGCAAGTTTCTTTAACTGATTTAATGCATTGTAAACAAAACACTAAGGAAAAATTGACTAATTTTATTGGTAGATTTAAGAATTTGTATGCTCATATTTCTTATCTTGTTCCTAATATTGATATTCAACATATGTTTATTTCAAATTTACAAAATGATATTAGAGATAAGATTATGCTTACTGAATTTACCTCTTTTCAACAACTTTGTGCAGCACTTCATCATTATACATTACAAGTGAGTCAATTTGAGAGAAACACTCCAATGGTTCATGTTCCTATTGATAAAACTGATGTTTCTTCTAATCCTAATAAGTTTTATAAACCTAAAAACTATGTCAAGATAAATAAACAGGCGAATGCAGTTGTTGTTGCATCCAACAATGCCACTTCTACATCCACTTCTTTTAGTATAAATTGTACATTTACTCCTCTCTCTGAATCTTTACATTCTATTATGAGTAGGTTTTTAAGTGCTAATATAATTACATTTCCCCTATTCAACCTCTTCTCCCTACTATGATGGCATCAAGTTCCTACGATCCAAAATCTTTTTGTCAATACCATCGACAAAATGGCTATGATACTGAAAAATGTTATTCTCTAAAGCATAAGGTTCAAGACTCAATTGATTCTAATGCTTTATCCATTGATAATTTTGATGGTAGTGGGAACAAATATGTCTCTCCTCCTAATCAAAACCTTGAAATTTATACAAATCCTTTACCTACACATGATACTAATACCATTGTTCAATCATCTTCTATGGACATTTTTTACAAGTCAATGATGGATGATTTTAATCACATTGTTAATCATGTGGAGTGTGTTGTTTCATCTCAACCTACTGGTCAAGATCCCTCGCCTCCACTTCAACTTCAAGTTCCACCTAAACCTCAGAAACAAAATAAGGATAAACAACCTAGGGAACTCCAAATCACCTTTGATGAGTCTGAGACTATTAAGGCTCCTGATGGTCCCCTTTATATTTAGACCAGGATTTCTAAGATACCTATGCATGGTTGTCTTGTTGATCCCACATATTTAATAAATTTCATTACTCAGGAAAACCTTTTTATGAAAAACCTACAATGTGATTGTTATGATACATCTGATGTATGGATCCAAACTTGTAATGGTTTTCTCTATCCTTCACTTGGTTCTATTAACTTGCCTGTTGAAATTTGTGGTAAAGTTGTAGATACTACCTTCATTTTCATTCCTACTTCTGATCAGTTTCAAGTCAAATTTAGTTTTCCTTGGTTAACTACCATGCATGTCATTACTTCTCCTATTCATAATTTTTTTAAGTTCATTCATAATGGAGAAGTGAAAATGATTAATCATAGTTTGTATCAACCTTCTAGGCCTAGAGATTGTGCTACTCTTGATTTCCTTTTGGCCTTGATTACCTAAATCATGTCCTCCTTGCCTTGATAAACTTTTTCATTCATATCAAGCCTATAAACATTGCAAGATTTTTGAGTTAAGCATGCCTTAGATAAAATGGTCTTTTGCCCACTCCTTCTATACCTCCTTTATCCATTACTACTAGCTCTATTACTCAACCTCCCAGTGTTACTTCTCAGCCTACTGAGAATCCTCTTCTCGAGCCCGTGAAGGAACCAATTGTTCCTCCTAGTTCTCAACATATTTCAAACAAGACAAAATGTAACAAATTTTCCAATGAACGTCATAGGAAATGTAGGGCTAATGCTAGGGCCCATGCCTCTATTCTTCCAAATTCTTTACCTTCTTTTGACCAACCTATGCCTGATGTGTTGGGGGAGGTTAATATTCATAATGATGTTGAGATGAATGATTATGATGATTCTATTTGCATCTTAGATCCTATTTTAATTAATCTTGATGAGGAAGATACTCTTGATGAGCCTATCGATCCTAGTGATGAATATGAGACTATTGATCTTGATACTAATTTACCTCATATTCTTTCCACACAATTGATAATGACACCTAGTATCGAACATTGTGATTCTCAAGAGGATCCTTTTTTGGAACTGGCTATTATTCCTACTATGTTGGATATAGTCCCTCTTGTGAGTTTCCCACCTTCCCTAAATGATATAAACCAAGATAGGGAGAGTAGGCGATGCACTTGATTGTCTTGTCCTTCATGGTAGCCCTTTTTGTGTTTGATTGATGTATTGTGCTTCTCCCGTAATGCGTTTGCTAAATGTTTTTTAGATTCTTTTATATGACCCTTGTTACTTTGTTGGTGCAAGGTGATAAAGGAATCAAGCTTGTTGTATAATTCCTCTATATGTATCTCTATTCTTCTATATGTTGTTTTCATGTTATGTTGTACTAGTGCTATTGTTCATAAATGTTTTCCTTGTGTAGTTCGCATGGATCTGTGACACGGTAGCACTAATTCCTTTTGGTCTCCATGTTGTGGTCCAAAAAGACTCTTCTTCATAACTCTTGCATTTTCTTTCCTCCATTGTGATTGTAGCTCTACTTTATTTGGGGAATGTTGTCAATTCATTTGCAATAATTCATATCTATATATAAATATTATCTTATGATCATACTGACCCCATAGTAGGTAGATTCCTTATGTGTTCTTTGTATGTTTATGTGGTATTTCCCTTGATTTGTCTTCATTTGGGGGCATCTCATAGTGGAAACGTAATCAGTAGAGATGTTTATGTTTCTGTTAAATCCATTTCTCCTATTAAAGTGTTAGCAATGAATTTAATGTGGGGGCATACGCTCTACTCACTTTTTGAACACATGCACTTTCAAAATATTTTTAAACTTAAAACCTTTTCCCTTAATGGATTAAAGACTAATCCTTAAAGCATGGATTTTTACCTTATAGGATCTTTTGATCCCTCCAGTTTCAATTTATGTGGATCTCTTGATCCCATAAGGTTGGAAGGTGTCCTTAAGAATGGATCTCCCTGATGGTTTCAATAGTGAGTAGCCACATTCACTAGCTGGTTTGACTCAATCTTTTCCAGTTGTACTATTCTCTTGTGTGGTTCACAAAGGGACATAAGTTCTCATTAGGTGAGGTAATCACACCCTCTCTCTTTTTCTCTTTAATTGGTGATATCTCTCTTATCATGATCTTAGGGTTGATAATGACTTAATTCCCTAGGGGATTGAGGATTCCTTTGTCCCTTTTTATTTCTATAATATTATCTTTTCTTCATGATCTCCTTTAGCAAGAGTTTGCATCAAGTCCATACTCTTGCTAAAGTGGGGGTTAAATGTATAGTCAGAAAATGGAAATGCTTCCATTGTAGACTAGTTTAGCCCTTTGAGTAAGTGGTTTGGGGTCATGTCAAGCACCTTGAATGGGTCTCTGAATTGGATATGTATTTTCCCCCTATTCTACACTATTTCCCACTTCTTGTTGGAGATTTGATTCTGAACAGTTGATTCATTGTATGTTTGTCATTGATGACAACATATAATACACAACAACACTTCTGTATGTAATTATCCATATGATGACATGCAGAATTGCGTGGATAGATACATGTTTCTGACATCTTTATTATTCTATGTTCATACACACAGACCCAGATATGATGTTTTAGTAAAGATATGTAATTCTGTTATTGACAGTTACAGTTCTGGAGGAATAACGGTTTAAGGCTAATGTATGTAACATGTTTATTGAGTTGTGCCTATCTTTAGGATATGCATGTGTATATTCATGATGAGTTATGAGTTTTTGATATTAATCTAAAGGTGCCAAATGTATTTCAAGAGTATTGCAAAGTTATGGTTAAATTGGTGAAGCTGACTTAATGAAGTGACGCGTCTATTCAGTTTATACTTGCACAGTTGTAATTATGCTTGCACATTTAGTAAAGCTAACAAGGATGTTAAGAAGAGTTGTCTTACAGGTCCCATGATCTCATACTTGGAGCATATACTTATAGAAGGTCATTTGTGATAAGAAGAGTTGCAAAAGCCAGAGATAAGAAAAGCAGAGTAGAGTGTTTAACAACAGAGCTATATTTATCATATGTTGATAATATAGATATTGAATTTGAAGCTTTCAGAATATAGATAAGATTTTTGTAGTGCTTTACAAGAGGTTAAAGCATCGACGTACAAAATAAACTGATTAGACAAGTAGTGTCACAAACAATAGTTCACCTTGTTGATATAGTGTGTATCAAATAGCCAGAAGGTTGTAGCCTTCACCACTTGGACAGTGAGTCCACCACCCCTAACAGGGTTATTGTAAAAGACTCCTAACAGGGTTAGACCCTTAATAGGTCACTATACTACTGCATTGTAATGATAACCTCCTAACAGGGTTGAAAGATCTTTTAACAGGGATTACTATAAACCGTATAGTTCTTTGTGGGTACTAATTCCCACTGGGGTTTTTACCATTTGGTTTCCCTATAACCAAATTGATGTGTTGTGTAATGTGTTATCTGAATGTGCATTTACTTTGTATCAATCTGGATTAATAAGTATAAGAAAAAGATAAATTTGTTGATAACTGATTCACCCCCCCCTTCTCAGTTATCCCTGAAGTATTCTAACAATTGGTATCAGAGCCAAGTACCTTGGAGAGACAAAATAACTGATTCACCCCC
>MU226331.1:798147-827250 GCA_018584345.1 Thuja plicata | reverse complement strand
TGATAACACCAGTACTATTAACATGTCTAAGAACCCTGTGATGCACACAAAGACAAAACACATAGAGATCAAGTACCATTTTCTGAGAGAAAAAGTTGCAGACAAAGAAGTGACATTGGACTATGTATGTACAAAAGATCAGTTAGCAGATAATTTCATGAAGCCTTTAGCAAAGGATACTTTTGAGTATCTAAGGGAGAAGTTGGGAGTCATTCCCTCTCCTAAGTCTGATAAGAGAAAGAAGCAAGTACATCAGTCCAGTGTGACTGATGAATGGTTGAATACTCTACTTCTGGAGTAGTACCTGTGCATAATGGTTTATGGCACCCTTTTCCATTGATGTCAATGGGGGAGTATGTACTAAAAACAAGGAACACAAACAAAGATCAAAACAAGGAACACATACAAGGAGCCTATACTCTAGGGGAGTATACATATAAAACACAGTCAATGTAACTGCAACAGTGTAGATGAATCTTTGATGGGGATATTGAGAATATTGTAAAAGAAAGAAGACACCATGAACAGAAGTTTTTTTTATCATATGTTGCCATCAATGCCAAAGGGGGAGATTGTTGGAGATTTGATTCTGAACAGTTGATTGATTGTATGTTTGTCATTGATGACAACATATAATACACAACAACACTTCTGTATGTAATTATCCATATGATGACATGAAGACTTGCGTGGATAGATACATGTTGCTAACATGTTTATTATGCTATGTTCATACACGCAGACCCAGATATGATGTTTCAGTAAAGATATGTAATTCTGTTATTGATGGTTATAGTTCTGGAGGAATAACAGTTTAAGGCCAACATATGTAACGTGTTTATTGAGTTGCACCTATCTTTAGGATATGCATGTGTATATTCATGATGAGTTATGAGTTGTTGATATTAATCTAAAGCCGCCAAACATATTTCAAGAAGATTGCAAAGTTATGGTTAAACTGGTGAAGCCGACTTAGTGAAGTGACGCGTCTATTTAGTTTATACTTGCACGGTTTTAATTATGCTTGCGCGCTTAGTAAAGCTGACAAGGATGTTAAGAAGAGTTGTCTTACAGGTCCCATGATCTCATACTTGGAGCATATACTTATAGAAGGTCATTTGTGATAAGAAGAGTTGTAAAAGCCAGAGATAAGAAAAGCAGAGCAGAGTGTTTAACAGCAGAGCTATATTTATCATATGTTGATAATATAGATATTGAAGTTGAAGCTTTCAGAATATAGATAATATTGTTGTAGTGCTTTACAAGAGGTTAAAGCATCGGTGCACAAAAGAAATTGATCAGACAAGTAGTGTCACAAACAACAATTCACATTGTTGATATAGTGTGTATCAAATAACCAGAAGGTTGTAGCCTTCACCACTTGGACAATGAGTCCTTGGACAGTGAGTCCACCACCCCTAATAGGGTTATTGTAAAAGACTCCTAATGGGGTCAGACCATTAACCAAGTCACTATACTACTGCATTGTAATGAACAACTCCTTATAGGGTTGAAAGATATTTTAACAGGGATTACTATAAATAGTATAGTTCTTTGTAAGTACTAATTCCCACCGGGGTTTTTACCATTTGGTTTCCCCGTACCCAAATTGATGTGTTATCTAAATGTGTATTTACTTTGTATCAATCTAGATTAATAAGTATAAGAAAAAGATAAAGTTGTTGATAACTGATTAACCCCCCCCTCTCAGTTATCCCTAAAGTATTCTAACACTTCTCTCTGGCCTATTTCTCGCATCCTAAACTACAAACCTTAGACTTTTTACCTCAGGGTAAAAATCAACCTTTCTAGGTCAAGGCTGACCTCAACCCTGACCTAGGTTAGAATTGAACTTGATTCTGACCTAGGGTCTAGATTTTATGTTTTTCGGGTTTCTGGATATTGGGGTTCAGAAATATTTAATTCCCGCTTCCGGGTCGGTTGTTTTGGTCTTCGGGGAAACAAATCTTGAAATTATATTTAATATAGATCCAATTATAGGGATATATGTCTAATTGGAATTTAATTCTCCTATGTAGGCCTCTCTAGAAGATTGCGCCGTAGATTGGTATATAAGGAAGTCTTCTCCTCTCATTTTCTCTAACAATCTAAGACTTGGAATCATAAATCATCAACCAAGCAAGAAAGATCAAAGTGAAATATAAGTGTGAAGAGAAAGCTAATAAGCAATCATCTACTCTCAAGAATTCAAGAATTCAAACATCCAATTCATCAAGGAGATCCATTGGTATCCATTGAAGGATTCAAGCTCTATGGAGCCCTCTTGTTGAATATTTCTCCATCCACATTCCTCCAAGCCTCTTCCTATTCAAAGATCCATTAAAGATTGTTGTTGAAGATCTACAAGAAACTGATTTGAGACATCCTACGTCTGACATTCTACATTCTACATTCTTTTGGAGCATACATAATTCTGGATCCATGGATTTGACTTCGCTACAAGGATTTCTATACAAGCAAGGTGAATTTGTTCATTTAATTTGTTTACTTATGCAATTTAAATTCAATTATAAGGTTAATTCAAAAATTGGGATTTGACCAAGTCAAACCCCCCCAACAAAAAACCATTTTTTTGTAGGGAGAGGTTTGAAAAAGAGAATTGGAGTGCATATTTGGATACCCTTTTCAGAAAACTATCAAGATCCAAAAACAAATTTTCTGTGAGACTGTTTAGGTCAGAATTGGAAATTTTGGGTCAGAATCGACATTGTGTTATGGGTCAAAATTGGAAATTTTGGTTCAAAGTTGACATTCATTTTTGGGTCAAAATCGGACCTAAGTCAGATTCAGAAAATATTTCTAGGTTTTCTTCGTCTCTGTGTTTCTGTTCCAGATCTGGTTGCAGAATTTCCAAAAACTTAGTGCAGGCACTCGAAAACAACATTCTTCAGATCTATTTCATTTTGAGGTTAGTACTTGTCTTTAATTCATTTCAATTTAAGTTTTAATCTTCCTAAATATATTACACACTCTCTTCTATAAAATGGAAGTTAGGGTTTTTCTCTTTATCTTTATCCTTAACAGGTTGATTCATTTATGCATTGATCCTTCCTTGGGGGTTAATCAATTTGGATCTTCCCTCTATAAAATTTGCGATTAAGAGGACAATCTTACCTTCTCTAGTATTGCTACATCACATTAAATATATATATAGACAACACACATCATTTACCCTTTACAGAAGATAACAAAGATAAGGACAAAAGAGAAAACATATTAAGGAGATACAAAGACTACAAAAACAAAGGTAAGAAATCTTGTCATATTTCTAATGAAGGACTAAGTGATGATGATTCTTTTGATAGTGATGATGTAAAATAAGTTGCTAATGTTTCTATTAAAGATGATTCTGATGAAGAAGAACCTAGAGCCCTAATATCACAAGTAAGTAAGAATAAAATATGGATTATAGAGAGTGGCTATTCACATGACATGACTGGTGACAAACTTAAATTTATTTCCTTGGAAAAGAATGATGGAGGTTATGTTAGATTTTGTAATGATGCTCCATATCCTATGAAAGGAAAATGTTCTATAATTCTACTGAATAACACAAGATGTGATGATGTTTATTGGGTTGAAGGATTAAAGTATAATCTATTGAGTCTTGCACAACTAAATAATATAGGTCACCGACTGGAATTTGAATATGGAAAAGTGAAAGTATTTGATGATGGGGATAATTTGATTGCTACTACAGAACAATCTAAAGGTAATTTATTTTATCTTGATACTTCTATGAAGAGTTGCCTATTTGCTAAAGTTGAAGATGTTTGGTTATGGAAGAAAAGGCTTTGTCATGTTAATTTTGACAAATTAATCAAAAGTAAGAAGAGTAGAGTATGAGGACTACCGACACTAGAAAAACCTGAGAATGCTATGTGCAGAGAATTTCAGATGGGTAAGATGACTAAATCTAGTTTTGAAAGAAAGACTTATGTTACACAAGGAATTTTGGATTTGGTATTGTTAGTCAGTTCTTGAACCCCCATTTTTTTAAAACTTTGGAAATTTAGTCCTCCTAATGGTTTTATATTAATTTCCTTGGGCCTTCTTGGTTTATGTTGAAAGATGATTTGAAAATTTGTATGTTGTAAGGTAATGTGCATATGGTCTCAAACTATCCAACTTTAATGTTCGAGCTCAGCGGGCCCCAATTTACTCCTAATTGGTACAAAGTAGTTCAAAGTGGTTTTGAACCTCTTTGTACCACTTGGGAAAATTTTGACATGTTCATTATTTCAAAGTGATGTATCAGTTGTGTTCAGATGGTTTTAGATTGTTGCAAAACCGATTCCAGAGACTTAGTTTCTAGTTCACTGATCCAAGCATGCAAGATGTTCTTGCTTCTCCACAACACATATGCAGTTGATCCTTACAACTCACGGTGATTAAGCTGTAAATTGGCATAATATATGATAGATGGATCTTGAATGTGCCGAGACACAGTGAGAACCCAAATACATGCAAAGAGTTGGAATATGGAAAACATTGATAGTGTTACATGTGTTTCAAATGAAGATTTTTAATGCCAACATGTGTCAGCAGCAGTTTCAAGTATGATGAAATACGAAGTCAAAATCTATGTCTGTGTTGGTAACTATGAGATACCATTCAATTTTAACACTGAGCCAAAGTTAGTTCATCATATAATGCAGATATTTGGCTCGATGGGATGTGACCGAATGTTTTGGGTTTCCAAGAAGTTTAACCTAATGCCCAATGAAAAAACCATTGCTGAGCTCGGAATTCTAAAAAGAAGAGCATACATTCACATTTGGATAGGAAAAACCCGACAGTATCACTGGTGACTCATGAAAATTTCAAATGCCGACACAATCAACATTTTTCACTTTCTATGATCTCGACATCCCTTGGTATCGAACAAGGATTTTATCCATAGCTTTGTTTTGCCAGATGTTTTTTTGATTGTAAAGATAAAAAAATGACCAAAGGAAGCGGTTTAGACAAGAATGTGGAGAGACCATGTGGGTCATAAGTGAAAGGATTTCTTTGCATACCCAACATAGGTGTGATTAATGGGGATATTTGAATATCAAAGGCAATTCATAACACACGGAAACTAGACTTAGAAATTAGACAACACAAGCACCGAGGAGGAGGATGGTTCCACAGTGTGCGAAATCAAAGATTCTATTTTACCAAATAAAGGTTCAAATTAAAAATTTTGATTTCTTAATGTAAAAGTAAAAATGCAGATGTGTTGGGAGTACATGCCAAGTCTATTCATCATCAAAGTGGAGCACTCGATCCACTCGATCCACCAAGTAACTCAACCAAATGCACATGAATTTTCAACAACACCAATTTAGTATCATCGCGTTTGATGAGACTAATGAAGCATACAGAGATAGTAAAGTGTAGGGTACTACTTCTCACTCTCATAAAATAGGCAAGGAAGAGTATCAAGAGGTTTGCAAATGATCTTGGTTGTGATATCTTTTTGATGGCTCGATGTGTGAATGGGTATGGATGTCGTCAATGTAGGATGAGAGATTTGTTTTTATTGAAAATATCCTGGTAGACATGTATGCTAGAATGTGGAGGAGCATGATGCCATTTTAATAGGACTCCCACAAAAAAATGTGATTTTCATGAATGTAGGTGAATGGAAAGTGCACAAGCAATGAGGCATGATGCGTGAGCAATTACAACAATAATTTTTAAGAAAATTATGGTCTCATGATCAACCATGGTCTCCAAACACCTTTCAAACCAATGATAAAGTTGGAAAATAGATAATTCCATTGGTCACTGGAGATGGGTGTGCAAAGAGAACATATAATAAGTTCAACACAAATGCTACCGATTGACTTGAAGCTTCAGGTCTGCATGAAACTGTTTGACAAAATGCCCAAAGATATGGATAAACGTAATGCCCGAAATTAACGTGAAGTTTTGAGGCCAAAAAAAAATCTATGAATAGTAATGTCAACACTTTGTGAAGGATCAAAAGCATATGTGGTTGACACGTTTAAGAAGAAGCAAGGTTGATTCTCCAAAAGACCCGATTAATGAGAGATGATGGCTTATTTTTAGGAAGTCATAAATTTTACATGGTGACATTTGGCATTTTCTCCCTAATTAAATGATAATACTGTCACAATAATTTATGAGGTGGAAGTATTCGTATGAGGGAGAGGCAAACATTTTCAAGATTCAGTTATGAAAACTGAATGGTGACCATTGAGTCTATTTATGATAAAAGTTTTGGAAAGAGATGGTTCTAGTGTCAACTTTTTGGGTGAGACTTTGTGCTACAGAGAATTTGGTGCTAGAAATAACCGAAGGATAGGGGAATGGTTTTCTGAATTTCATTGTAAGAGAAGAGAGGAAGTTAATGCATTTTTTTGTGTTCAGCCAGTTTTGTTCTTTGTAACCATGGATGAGTATTGAAGGAGTGAGGAAAATGTGATTTGAAACTTTATGTTCCAACATCATTTCTTATATTAAATGGAATTTTGAGTCTATTTATTTATCTCCAGTACTTTTTTGCTCATAGTTTTGTTATCATGTAAGACTTTGAGTTTTTATGTAACTATGCTCCTAAGGGTCAAATATATAATTTAATCATATTTTTCTTGCAATGGAAAGGTTTGAGAGATTGACTTTGTGCAATATACTCTTTTATTTTCATATTATCTTTCTCTCTGTCCACTTTATTAGTCTAATATCAGCATCTACGTCATAGCTATGCCTAGATGTCAAATTCCCTTTTTATGTTTTCGGGTTAAAAGAATCTATGTTTGTAAGTTGGGTAATTCATTGTAAATCTTACACAGGGAGCTGTACCTAGATAATTCAGAGGGCGCTTATGCTTTTCAATAGTGAAGTGACCCAACTATTAGTGCAGATCAAGTCTTCTTGTTTGGGTGTTTAGGGTAAATTTATAATCATTTTCTTTGAAGACAAATCTGTTCACCAATAGATTTTTGGCGACTCTGCTGAGGACCAGGAATGAAGATCAGTATCTAATAATTATTTCCTCAGTTTTGTGATTATCTCCAGATGCTGGAGATTGGCAACTCTGTATAAAGACCTTTTCTGAATATGAAAGCCATGAGAAAGCCAAGGCCAAATCCCTCTCTCATGGAACTTTATCAAATCAATGATAAAGTGTTGCGCGAGTTCATGGAAAACTTCAAAGAAAGCATCTCCCGAGCTATCAAGAATAATATAAGTATGGAAGACAATCACACATCTCCTCTGTTGTGGAGAAGCCTTTGTGTCAGATTCCAGAAGTTGAAAGAGTTAGAAGAGAGGAATAAAGTACTACAAGTATATCAGAAAAGGGTATTACAGCTAAACGAAGAGCTGAAGGTGGATGCTGATGAGGCTCCAGTCATCTCTATTTCATCTATTTATTTTAATCACCTTGTCATGAATGAAAAATAAGCTCAACTTGAAGTACTTCAGCCCCCTACAAATCTAGTTTTTAAGGATGAGAATAGGCTTGACAACATGGTGTAGGAGCACCTAGGCTAACCTCCATGTTTGTTCATTTTGGCTTGTACTTGACATTAGCCAAGTCAAGATAGGTTAGTTGTTTTTGGACCCTATTAGGTCTTTGCAATGTAGGCTAAGTGAGTTAGTTATTAGGACTAAGGTCACATAAATAGCCATTGTTAGTAGTAATTTCAAATTCTCAGGCTTAGTTGTTAAGTGTGAGGTTGGAGTCATGAATGTGTCCAAATTACTTAAATGTGGACATAGAGATGCCATAGGGTCTTATATAATCTTGGATCCTCAAATTGAAGAGGTTAGAGGTCCTAAAATGTAGGGAGAAGGCATGAATGAAAAGATGCCAAAAGTTGCTAAATTGTTGTCATGACAACATTTGCAATAATTGCAAATGTTGCACGCAACATGGTTACATCAGATTCTCCTTGAAACTAGGAGTGGGGAATCGACCAAAAAGGCCCTAGAATGGTGGAATAAGGCATCTAGTGTATGGAGGGACTCGAACTAATGATTTAGTTTTTCATATTGTAACAAGTGTGAAGTGTATAGAGACTGCAGTTCTAAGTTTTCAGTAATTCCAAGCATTTTGTGTTAACAGTCATATGTAATGGATTGAAAGACTAAGACTAGTGGTTGTTTTGTGTTCTTAGAATAGTTTGGATTATTTTCATTCAGTAGTCGAGTTTCTTTGTGGTCATTTAAGGTGTTTTTTAAATTGTTTTCAGTTTAGGAGACTCACTGGTCCTGTCCAGACAAGTCAGTCTAATCATGGCTCCCCCATAAAATATAACCATGGGAAACATCTAATGGTAGATGGAAATGCTAGGGGATCTAGTAGTGTACATATTTTTAGATTTAGGAGTCCTAGAAAGGCAATTTACTATTTTTAGATCCAAGCCCTAGGCGAGCATGCATTGTCTGGTTAGAGGTTTGGAGGAGAAACAGTGAGTTTCCATGTGAAGGGGAAGAAGGTACTGTACGGTCCAAGTACATGTATAGTTAGGGTTTAGTGTTACCTTGACATTCTAGGTTGGTCGAGTTCATGCCAATTAGTGAAGATAAGTTTTGAGTGAGTTTTGGATAGTGTTGCAGACTGTCCTAGTTTTTAGGCCTATTAACCCTATAAGACCTTGTTTATAGGTAACCCATGTATGGATAGCTTAGGGGTCTAAGACTTAAAAAATACTTTGTAAAACAGAAAAGGGCATCTAGATATGGTCTTAGATTTTTGAGGATTTTGGAAAAGTTATACAAGAATTGAGAAAAACACACTGTGTAGGGTTACAAGGAGATAAGCCTAATTAGGCCTATTGAAGACACAAACTTGGATCCGACTAAAAATTGAAAGGAGATTCCTCAAGATGGATTCCTAATAGATCAAATGAAATGTCTACATGGTGTTGGACACCCTTGCAAGTGATTCATGAAGGTTAGTGTGGTAATTGACACTTAGACTCTTCTAAGTGTAAGTTGGAGAAGTAGAGATTTGAACTAAGTATAGGGTGTTAGTCTTTCAAAGGGTGAAGCACAAGTGTAGAATCTTAGAGGAGAGTAGGATTAGGACTTAGTTAATGATCTAAGCCTAATAAGGATCTAGAGGAGATTAGGATCCTTGAAGAAGATAAAGAAGATCTTCTTAGTAGATTGTGTAAGCAAGCCCATTTGGAACACTCACGTCATATTAGTATCAGAGCTTGATTAAATATCAGGTTTGTGGTGGATGCTTCAGCCTACTAAATCAGTGGGAGATAATACACTCGGAGGATCAAAAAAATTCAAAGTCATGGTGGCTAATGTTGAGTTAGCCAAAAAGGTGGAAGAACAAGAAGAAGACAAAAAGTTGCTAAGAGAAAGGTTGTCTCAAATGGAGAAACTCTTGGGAGAAGTCCAAGACAAAGCTGAGAAGATGAAGGATAAAATAGAACAAAAAGAAGAAGAAGAAGCAAGGGAGAAAGGAGTGGAACTAGAAGAAGAAGCTCCAACCCCTGACCCTGTCAGTGACCAAGAACCCTTCTTAAAGGCGTTGAAGGCTTTGAGTGGTAAATCTTTGGAGGGTGTGCCACTATTTAGAGGACAAATGGATCCAGATTTAGTAGTGGATTGGATAGACAACATAGAGAACCATTTTGAATGTGATGGTATCATAGATGCCCAAAAAGTGAATGTGGCCAAGTCAAGATTGAGAGGTTCAGCTCTCACATGGTGGAAGTTTGTTCAAACTGAAAGAGAGAAGGAAGGAAAGAGTCCTATAGTCACATGGAAGGGCATAGTGACTAAGATGAAGCAAACCTATTTTCCTGATGATTATGAAGTACAACTACATAGGAGGAGGCATAATCTCAGAAAAAAAGACCTAGATGTCCAAGACTACACTGAAGAGTTCCAAAAGTTGTGCCTATGGTCACAAGTGGTTGAAGATGAAAGCATCAAGCTAGCTAGGTATTTGAATGGACTCAAATGGTCTATTCAAGAAGACATGAGTCTTGTGAAGATCAAAACCATCTTCCAATGCTATCAAATGGCCTTGAAGATAGAGGAGAAAGGAAAAAGGAAGAAATAACAAAGTTCTAAAGGAAGAGGTAGAGGAAGAGATAGTAGAGGACAAAGAGGTGGATATGGTGAAAGGAGTTCAGAATCAAGAACACAAGGAGAAGTCAAATACAATGAGTAGTAAGAAGAAAGTTCTAGTAGAGGTAGTAGAGGAAGGAACTCTAATTTCAGAGGTAGAAGTGGTGGACAAGGAAGAGGCAATTACTTTGCCAATATGAAATGTTACCATTGTAACCAAATGGGACACCCTGCCTATAGGTGTCCAGAGAAGAGTAGTACTTATCAAGGAGGTAACAAGAGGACTAATATGGTCCAAGAAGACACAAATGCAGCTAATAAACACCTTGAGGTGCCATTGAACTCAGAGGAAGGTGAGAACCTCATGATGATGAGAACATTGATCAAGGAGCCAATCAAGGAGGATCCAAGCCAAATGAGGTCTTTGTTTAGAATCAAATGTAAGGTGATGGGTAAAGTATGTAGGGTTATCATAGACTTAGGGTCTACTGATAATATTGTATCAGAGGAAGCAGTCAGCAAGTTAGGCATGACAAGGATACATCATACCCATCCTTACAAGGTAACATGGCTCAATAAGGGACAACATGTCTTAGTGAATGAGAAAGCATGGGTAGAGTTCTCTATAGGGAGAAATAAGGACAAGGTACTGTGTGACATGCTACCCATGGATACATGTCACTTGCTCCTAGCTAGGCCATAGCAATTTGACCACCAAGCTATCCATGATGGAGTGAAGAACTCCTATACTTTCAAGAAGGATAACATGACTTTCAAAATTTGGTCATTGTTAGAAGATGTAGAGATGAAGAAAATTGGTCCCAATGTACTAATGGTGAGTGAGAAAGAGTTATTAGAGGCCATTGAAGAAGGATAAGGAGTTGGCTTTGCACTAATGTTGAAGCCCAAGGAAGAGGAAGACAAAATGGTGAAGAGGATAGTGCTGCCACAAGAGATACAAGAAATGTTGCAGAAGTATGAAGGTATTGTAAGTGGTGGATAGCCATCAACCTTACCCCCTATAAGACCCATAAGCCATAAGATTTATCTTATTCCTGGAGCTACCCTACCCAATAAGGAAGCCTACAAAATGACCCCTCAACAGAATGAGGAAATAACTAGGCAAATTCAAGAGTTGTTAGAACAAGGTCTTATAAGGAAGAGTATTAGTCCTTGTGTTGTACCCATAGTCCTAGCCCCTAAGAAAGGATGTAATTGGAGATTATGGAGTGACTCCAAATCCATAAATAGGATCACTATCAGATATAGGTTCCCTATCCCTAGGATAGAAGACTTGATGGATTGTCTAGGAGGTGCAAGGTACTTCACCAAGATAGATTTAAAAAGTGGCCATCATCAGATAAGAGTGAATGAAGGGGATGAATGGAAGACAACCTTCAAGACCACTAAAGGGCTATATGAATGGCTAGTCATGCCATTTGTCTTATCAAATGGTCCATCAACTTTTATGAGGTTGATGAATGAAGTACTCAAGGATCACATTGGCAAGTTTGTAGTGGTATACTTGGATGATATAGTCATCTTTAGTAAGACAAGAGAGGAACTGGAATTAGTACTTAAGAGGCTACATGAAGAGAAGCTCATGATTAACTTGGAGAAGTGTGAGTTCATCAAATCAGAGCTAGTGTACCTAGGATTTGTTCTATCTCATGGTAATCTGAAAATGGATAAAAGTAAAGTGGAAGCCATCATGAATTGGCCTACTCCAACGACAGCAACAAAGGTAAGAATTTTTCATGGCCTTGCTCAGTATTATAGGAAGTTCATAAGGAAATTTAATGCTATTTGTGCTCCAATATTGGATACAATCAAAGGAGGAATGAAGACCAAGTTCATGTGGAATGAACAAGCCAACAAGAGCTTTGAGTTGCTGAAGGAAAAGATTGCTACCCAACCAGTGTTAGTTTTTCCAAGCTTTGAGAAGCTTTTCACAAGTGAATGTGATGCAAGAAAAATAGCTATTGGGGCTGTCCAAAGCCAAGAGAGTAGACCAGTAGAATTTTATTCTGAGAAGTTAAGTGAAGCAAAGAAGAAGTATTCTTCTTATGACCTTGAATTGTATGAATTGGTTCAAGCCTTGAGAAAGTGGAGGCACTACTTTCTGCCCAAGGAGTTCATTGTTTACTCAGATAATCAGGCCTTAAGCTTTTTGAATTCTCAAGAGAAGTTGAGCCACAAGCACATGAAGTGGGTTGAGTACCTACAAGCTTACATCTTTAACATAAAACATAAGAAAGTGTCCTCAATAAAGTTGTTGATGCATTGTCAAGAAGAGCTCTTACCATCCAAGATATTCAATTGAAGAGCATGGGAATAGATCACTTCAAGGATCTATATGCTGAAGATGAGGACTTTGGAGACATTTACAAGGTATGTGCTGAATACAAGAACCATTTCCATAGTGAGTATGCTGAATATACCTTGCAAAGTAACCTTTTTTTTAAAGGCAATAAGCTATGTGTCCCTAGAGGCTCTATTAGAGAGAATATTATTCAAGAGAAGAACAATGGTGAATTGAGTGGTCACTTTGGGATCACAAAGACACAAGAACTAGTTCAAAGCTTCTACTATTGGCTGAGCATGAATCTTGATGTCAAAAGGTATGTGGAGAGTTGTATAGCATGTCAAAGAGCCAAGGGTACTTCATCAAATGATGGCCTTTATCAGCCCCTACCTATTCCTACTAGACCATGGGATTGTTTGAGCATGGATTTTGTAGTTGGGTTACCTAAGATAAGACAAGGCATGGATAGTGTTTATGTAGTTGTGGATAGGTTTAGTAAAATGGCTCACTTTGTACCATGCAAGACCACTAATGATGCCAGCCAAATAGCATCTCTATTCTTTAAAGAGATAGTAAGAATCCATGGGTTACCTCAGAGTATTGTGTCTAATAGAGACACCAAACTTATGAGTCATTTTTGGAAGACTCTTTGGCAAAGACTAGGCACCAATTTGTCCTTTGGATCTGCCTACCATCCCCAAACTAATGGTCAGACTGAGGTGGTGAATAGAAGCCTTGGAAATATACTAAAGTTCTTGACAAAGGAGTACAGACAGCAATGGGATCAATTGATTGGACAAGCTGAGTATGCCTACAATGACACCATCAATAGGTCAACAAGGAAGAGCCCCTTTGAAATAGTGTATGGAATAAACCCTAGAGGAGTCTATGAGTTGAGAGACTTGAAGGATAGAGTGAAATAAAGTGGATATGTAGATAATTTTTCTAATGCCATGCAAGAGATACATGCTATAGTCCAGAAAACCTTGACATAGAACACCTTGAAACATAAGGCAAAGGTTGATGAAAGTAGGAGGACTTTTGAGTTCAATGTGGGTGACATGGTGATGGTACATCTCAATAAATCAAGATTGAAAAAGGGAGTCCCTCACAAGTTGCAGATGAGAAGGATAGGCTCTTGTCCTATCATGGCTAAGTATGGTGATAATGCATTCAAAGTTGAACTCTCAGAAGATAGTGGACTGTCACCTATCTTCAACATTGAAGACTTAGTCCACTACAAAGGACCAAAGAAAGACTTGGATTAGAGTCTTCAAGAAGTAATTAGAGATGTGGAGGAGCTACAATTACCCTCTACTACAGTCATAGGAGATGACAGCATACTGGATACAAGAGTATACAAGAAGACCATAACCAAAGAGTATAGGGAGAACTTGATTAAAAGACATGATAAAACAAATGCAGATGCAATATGGGTCAAATAATCAGAGTTCAAGAAGATGGGGATTGATCCAGGCATCCTCAATCCAAGGGTGGATTGATCTTTTTGTTTCGGGGATGATGGTGTAGGAGCACCTAGGCTAACCTCCATGTTTGTTCATTTTGGCTTGTACTTGACATTAGCCAAGTCAAGATAGGTTAGTTGTTTTTGGACCTTAGTAGGTCTTTGCAATGTAGGCTTAGTGAGTTAGTCATTAGGACTAAGGTCACATAAATAGCCATTGTTAGTAGTAATTTCAAATTCTTAGGCTTAGTTGTTAAGTGTGAGGTTGGAGTCATGAATGTGTCCAAATCAATTAAATGTGGACATAGAGATGCCATAGGGTCTTAAATGATCTTGGATCCTTGAATTGAAGAGGTTAGAGGTCCTAAAATGTAGGGAGAAGGCATGAATGAAAAGATACCGAAAGTTGCTAAATTGTTGTCATGACAACATTTGCAATAATTGAAAATGTTGCATGCAACATGGTTACATCAGATTCTCCTTGAAAATAGGAGTGGGGAATTGAGAAAAAAGGCCCTAGAATGGTGGAAGAAGGCATCTAGTGTATGGAGGGACTCAAACTAATGAGTTAGTTTTTCATATTGTAACAAGTGTGAAGTGAATAGAGACTGCAATTATGAGTTTTCAGTAATTCTGAGCATTTTGTGTTAAGAGTCATATGTAATGGATTGAAAGAGTGAGAATAGTGGTTTTTTTGTGTTCTTAGAATAGTTTGGAGTGTTTTTCATTAAGAGTCAAGTTTCTTTGTGGTCGTTTAAGGTGTTGTTTAATTTTTTTTCAGTTTAGGAGACTCACTGGTCCTGTCCAGACTAGTCAGTCTAATCATGGCTCCCCCATGAAATCTAACCATGGGAAACATCTAATGGTAGATGGAAATAATAGGGGAGTTAGTAGTGTACATAGTTGTAGAGTTAGGATTCCTAGAAAGGCAAGTTACTATTTTTAGATCCAAGCCCTAGGTGAGCATGCACTGTCCGGTTAGAGGTTTGGAGGAGAAACATTGAGATTCCATGTGCAGGGGAAGAAGGTACTGTACGGTCCAAGTACATGTACAATTAGGGTTTAGTGTTACCTTGACATGCTAGGTTGGTCAAGCTCATGCCAATTAGTGAAGATAATTTTTGAGTGAGTTTTGGATAGTGTTGCAGACTGTCCTAGTTTTTAGGCTTATTAGCCCTATAAGACCTAGTTTATAGGAAACCCATGTAGGGATAACTTAGGGGTATAAGACTTATAAAATCCTTTGTAAATGGAAAATTCTATCTAGATATGGTCTTATATTTTTGAGGTCTTTGGGAAAGTTATACAAGAATTGAGAAAAACACACTGTGTAGGGCTACAAGGAGATAAGCCTAATTAGGCCTCTTGAAGACACAAACTTCGACTCAACTGAAAATTGAAAGGAGATTCCTCAAGATGGATTCCAAATTGATCAAATGTAGTATCTACATGGTGTTGGACACCCTTGCAAGTGATTCATGAAGGTTAGTGTGGGAATTGACACTTAGACTCTTCTAAGTGTAAGTTGGAGAAGTAGAGATTTGAACTAACTATAGGGTGTTAGTCTTTCAAAAGGTGAAGCACAAGTGGAGAATATTAGAGGAGAGTAGGATTAGGACTTAGTTAATGATCTAAGCCTAATAAGGATCTAGAGAAGATTAGGATCCTTGAAGAAGATAAAGAAGATCTTCTTAGTAGATTGTGCAAGCAAGCCCATTTGGAACACTCACATTACAACACCAGAGAATTGGTATGTAAGAATGATGAAATGCTGTCCGAAATTTCTTCTTCTTCTCATGTAGAAAGTTTCATATTTGAAGATTGTGATAATCAACCTTTTCTTGAAGATTCTATCGAATTTCTCTCTGATAATGCCCTGCCAGAATATGAATCTTTTAATGTTATGGAAGATGGTGAAAAGAATGGTTCTTTATGTGTGTATATTGGCGAAGGCCCTGTTCTAGAATCTTTTCATTTTGAGGTGAATGAAGTAGTAGATCTTCTTGATAATGTTGATATTGAAAATGATGTTGAAAGATGTTTTGAAGAAGACTTTTCTGCGACTGAAATTTTGGCCAAAGGGCTGAATGTGGGAATGAATTTGGAGCAAGAGGTCTTTTTGGTTAACAAAAGGTTACAGCCCCAAGAACTGGTTAATCAATGACACAAAATTTTCCCTCATCAAGAAGAGGTAACAGATCAACTCTTGGTACCCATCAATTGGGAATACTCTTCCACAGTGGACTCAAGTATAGATCCATCCCAAGCTTTTGTCTTAGATAAAGAATTTTCTGATTTAATTGCAGTAAAGGACTAGGCAACAATTTTGGCCAGGACAGACCCGGTGTGCGATGAATCCTCTTACTATTTCAGTCTTAATTTAAGTACTGAAGATTCCATTGAGAGTGATTGTGTTAAAGATGATGTATTGGAGAAGGTCAGACAAGTAGGTGTCTTTAATGATGAGCAATGTTCTTTTCAGCTCAGGGTTGAAGATGAGGCTAAAAGCTTTATATCTCCTGTTGTTAACCCTTGTTATCCAAAAGAATATAATAATCTGAATATGGATCTTTCCTATTTTGATGATAAACTTTTACCATGTCCTTCTAACAAGACAAGTGCCAAAAATTTTCATTCTCAAGATAGTATAAGTGTGCAACGTCTAATACATACAAGAATGAATGAAGAAAATGACTTTCTTGTACAATTGGTGATATCTACCTCAAGCATGAGGGGTGGTTGGATTTGTTATTATGATCAACCTCTCACAAACAGAGACCATAGATTGCTAAAATATGAGGGGCACTCGCAGCAAGACAAACATTATTGTTGTCATACATTCCAAAGGGGAGAAAGTGATCTAATCTACTGCTGGTCAAGTAAAATAAGATCTAGCCTTTGGACCAGCAAGCTAGATAAGCTTTGGCGTGTATTCTGGGTCTCACGAGGTGAAAGTTGTGATGTATTTGAGTCAGACGGGGAAAGTCTGCATGTTAATCAACCTGATTTTGTTAACCCTTTTGTGTCACATAAGTAATTTGAGAATGATGTAATTTTCTGTCCACAGATGTTAGGGTACGAGTTTTTCCAGTTGGAGGTGGGTAATGGCTCTGAAAATTCCATGTCAAAACCTCAGGTGAAACTAGGAGTATATAATGAATTATGGATTTTTGGACATGACTATTTGTTTACTAGACTCTTGCATAAAATCAGTTTGGTTAGCAACAATGGAGAGTCTTCCAAAAGAAGGTGGCAAAGGGATCTCATACTAAAATACAACCGGCTGATCAGGAGGGGCTCATATTCCTCTCAGCCAGTCAATGGCTTCACATGAGTAGCAAGATGCATCTTTGGAGGTATGGGCTACTAGCTCTGTCTTTTTGTAAATAAGGTTTTGTTTTACTTAGTTTAGCCTTCTTTGCTTCAGTTTGCTGGTAGTTTAGGTGGTTTGTTTTTCTTTCCATTTTGTTTTGGTTGTTGTCCTCTTCCTCCCAGCCCTCTCTGCAATAGTTTTCCTCTTTCTTTCCGTATGCTTTGACTATGTTTCCCAATGGACAAGGCACTAGTCTTTTTACTAGAAGTTGCTGGATTCTTTGTGCTTTACATCACATACTCCCTAGTCAGAGCCAATGTTAGTTGGATCTTGAACCCCCATTTTTTTAAAAATTTGGAAATTCAGTCCTCCTAATAGTTTTCTCTTAATTTCCCTAGGCCTTCTTGGTTTATGTTGAAAGATGCTTTGAAAATTTGTATGCTGTAAGGTAATGTGCAGATGGTCTCAAACTATCCAACTTTAATGTTTGAGCTCAACAGGCCCCAATTTACTCAGAATTGGTACAAAATAGTTCAAAGTGGTTTTGAACCTCTTTGTACCACTTGGGAAAGGTTTGACATGTTCATTATTTCAAAGTGATGCATCAGTAGAGTTCAAATGGTTTCAGAATGTTGCAAAACTGATTTTGAAGACTTAGTTTCTAGTTCACTAATCCAAGCATGCAAGATTTTCTTGCTTCTCCACAACACATATGCAGTTGATCCTTACAACTCACGGTGATGAAGGTGTAAATTGCATAATATATAACAGATGGATCTTGAATGTGTCGAGACATAGTGAGAACCCAAATAAATGCAAAGAGATGGAACATGGAAAAACCCGGTAGTGTTACATGTGTTTCAAAAGAAGATTTTTAATGCCAACATGTGTCCGCAACCATTTGAAGTATGATGAAATACGAAGTCAAAATCTATGTCTGTGTTGGTAACTATGAGATACCATTCAATTTTAAAATTGAGCCAAAGTTGGTTCATCATATAATGTAGATATTTGGTTCAATGGGATGTGACCGAATGTTTTGGGTTTCCAAGAAGTTTAACCTGATGCATGATGCAAAGACCATTGTCGAGCTCGACATTCCAAAAAGAAGAGCATACATTCACATTTGGATATGAAAAAACCGACAGTATCACTGGTGACTCTCACAAAAATTTCAAATGATGGCACAATAAACATTTTTCGCTTTCTATGATCTCGGCATCCCTTGGTATCGAACATGGATTTTATCCATAGCTTTGTTTGGCCGAATATTTTTCTGATTATAAAAATAAAAAAATGACCAAAGGAAGCGGTTCAGACAAGAATGTGGAGAGACCATGTGGGTCATAAGTGAAAGGATTTCTTTGCATACCCAACATAGCTGTGCTTAATGGGGATATTTGAATATCAAATGCAATGCATAACACATGGAAACTTGACTTAGAAATTAGAGAACACAATCACCGAGGAGGATGATGGTTCCACAGTGTGTGAAATCAAAGATTCTGTTTTACCAAATAAAGGTTCAAATTAAAAATTTTGATTTCTGAATGTAAAAGTAAAAATGCAGATGTGTTGGGAGTACATGCCCATTCTATTCATCATCAAAGTGGAGCACTCGATCCACTCGATCCACCAAGTAACTCAACCAGGTGCACATGAATTTTCAACAACACAAATTTAGTATCATCGGGTTTGATGAGACTAATGAAGCATACACAGACAGTAACGTGTGGGATACTACTTCTCACTCTCATAAAATAGGCAAGGTAGCATATCGAGAGGTTTTCAAATGATCTCGGTTGTGAGAGATTTTTGATGGCTTGATGCGTGAATGGGTATGGATGTCATCAATGCAGGATGAGAGATTTGTTTTTATTGAAAATATCTTGGTAGACATGTATGCTAGAATGTGGAGGAGCATGATGCCATTTTAATAGGACTCCCACAAAGAAATGTGATTTTAATGAATGTAGGTGAATGGAAAGTGAACAAGCAAAGAGGCATGATGCGTGAGCAATTACAACAATAATTTTTAAGGAAATTATAGTCTCATGATCTGCCATGGTCTCCACACACCTTTCGAACCAATGATAAAGTTGAAAAATAGATAATTCTATTGGTCACTGGACAGGGGTGCACAAAGAGAACATATAATCAATGCAACACAAATGCTACCGATTGACTTGAAGCTTCGGGTTTGGACGAAACTGTTTGACTGAATGCGCAAAGATATGGATAAACGCAGTGCCCCAAATTAATGTGAAGTTTTGAGGCCAAAAAAAAATCTATTAATAGTAATGTCAACACTTTGTGAAGGATCAAAAGAACCTATGGTTGGCACATTTAAGAAGTAGCAAGGTTGATTCTCTAAAAGACCTGATTAATGGGAGATGATGGCTTATTTTTAGGAAGTCATAAATTTTACAGGGTGACATTCGGCATTTTCTCCCTAATTAAATGATAATATTGTCACAATAATTTATGAGGTGGAAGTATTCATATGAGGGAGAGGGAAACATTTTCAAGATTCAGTTATGAAAATTGTATGGTGACTGTCGAGTCTATTTATGATAAAACTTTTGGAAAGAGATGGTTCCAGTGTCATCTTTCTGGGCGAGACTTTGTGCTACAAAGAATTTGGTGCTAGAAATAACAGAATGACAATGGAATGCTTTTCTGAATTTCATTGTAAGAGAAGAGGGGAAGTTAATGCATATATTTTTAAGAGTTTGTGTTCAGCCAGTTTTGTTCTTTGTAACCATGGCTGAGTATTGAAGGAGTGAGGAAAATGTGATTTGAAACTTAGTGTTCCAGCATCATTTCTTATATTAAATGGAATTTTGAGTCTATTTATTTATCTCCGGTACTTTTCTGCTCATAGTTTTGTTATCATGAAAGAATTTGAGTTTTTATGTAACTATGCTCCTAAGGGTCAAATATATAATTTAATCATATTTTTCTTCCAATGGAAAGGTTCGAGAGATTGACTTTGTGCAATCTACTCTTTTATTTTCGTCATATCATTCTCTCTGTCTACTTTATCAGTCTAATATCAACATCTACTTCATAGCTATGTGTAGATGTCAAATTCCCTTTTTATGTTTTTGGGGTAAAAGCAACTACATTTGTAAGCTGGGTAATTCATTGTAAATCTTGCACGGGGAGCTGTACCCAAATAGTTCAGAGGGTGCTTACACTTTTCAATAGTTAAGTGACCCAACTATTAGTGCAAATCTAGTCTTCTTGTTTGGGCGTTTAGGGTCAATTTATAATCATTTTATTTGAAGAAAAATCTATTCACCAACAGGTACATACTGATTTATGTGGACGCATGAGGAATCAAAGCTATTATGAAGGCATTTTTTTTTTGTGGATGATTATTCTAGAATGATATCTGTAATTTTGTTAAAAGAAAAATCTGATGCATTTCAAATGTTTAAGTGGTATAAGGCCCGAGTTGAAAAAGACACTAGAAGATAGTTGAAATTTATGAGATCCGACAGAGAAGGTGAGTTTACTTCTAATGAGTTTACATTGTTTTGTAATGAGAATGGAATTAAGAGACAATTTTCAGCACTGAGGACACCACAATAGAATGGGATTGCTGAGAGAAGAAACAAGTCTATTGTTGATTGTGCTAGGACACTGATGATTGAAAAAGGAGTTTCACAGAACTTTTGGAGAGAATCTATGAGTACTACTATTTATACATTGAACTAAGTACAAATGAAGAAAGGTACCAACAAGACACCTTATGAAATTTGGTATAAACACAAACCAAATGATAGTTACTTTAAAATTTTTGGGAGAAAATGCTATATTCTGAAAGATTGTAGAGAAAGAGATTTTGATTCAAAAGGAGAAGGGATATTCTTAGGATATTCTACAAGGAGTAAAGCTTACAAATGTTTGAATAAGGTTACTAAAAAAATGGTGGAAAGTGAAAATGTAAGAATTAATAAATTTGTAGAAAGGAATGATGAAGATAGTACGAAGGAAAAAAAAATATTATGAGAAGTTTGTATATGTTCAACCTGATGTTCTTGATACCTTACCAAGAGAACCTACCCAGGAGGAAGATTAACAAGGAGTTCCACAACTGAATGTTGATATTGAAGAAGCAAGAGCTACCGAGCCTATTTTGGAAAAGTCTATGAGGAGGCACCGTTCCCCGAGCAAGATTATTGGAAATAAGGATGCTGGAGTGATGACCAGAAGCAAGGTAGGAGACAATATATACATTTTATTTTTGCATTTAAGCCAAAGAAAAGTTAAAGAAGCACTAGATAATGAATATTAGTTGAAATCAATGAAATAAGAGTATGATCAAATTGAGAAGAACAAGACATGGACATTAGTACCCAGGCCCAAAGACAAAAATGTTATTGGTACTAAATGGATTTTCAGAAAAAAACTGAATGAGCATGGAGAAGTTATCAGAAATAAAGCTAGATTGGTTGGAAAAGGCTATGCACAAGAAGAAGGTATTGACTATGGAGAGAATTTTGCACCTATTTCTATATTGGAAGGATTTAGGATACTTCTAGCTTATGCTGCTTACAAAGGATTCAAGGAATATAAGATTGAATTCAAGTCTGCATTTCTTAATGGTTGAGAGTACAAACAAGAACAAGGTATGTAAGTTACATAAATATTTATATGGCTTGAAAAAAGCACCCCAAGCATGATATGAGAGATTGCACTCTTATCTAAACAAAATAGGATGTCAAAGAATAAGTGATAACAATAATGTTAACGTGAAATGTGAGAATGAATAAAGTTTTAATTGCTGAAATTTTTGTTGATGATATTATTTTTGGAGGCAGTGTCACTTTCGGTAAAGGATTTGTTGATGAAATTAGAAAAGAGTTTGAAATGTTAATGATTGGGGAGATTAAGTTCTTTCTAGGTCTACAAATACAACAAGTTAGTGGAGGGATCAATATTACAAAAGACAAGTATATTAAAGAGATTCTTAAAACTTTTGGTATGGAAGATTCCAAGCCTGTTGGAACACCTATGGTTAATGGATGTAAATTATCTAAAGATGATGAAATACAAGAGGTGGATAATACTCTTTACCAATCCATGATTGGAAAATTGTAGTATGTTGTTCACAACAGACTTGATATAGCAAGCGTTGTTGGAATTGTTGCAATATTTTCTTCTAATCCAAAGGAAACACATATGTCTGCAGTAAAAAGAATTTTGAGATATCTGAAAGGCATAGAAGAGTTTGGTTTAATGTACAAAAAAGGAGGTACTTTTGATCTGCAAGTGTACATGGATGCAGATTGGGCTGAAAATTTTGATGATAGAAAAAGTACTAGTGGAGGTGCATTCTTTCTAGGTGAAAGATTGGTTACATGGCTGAGAAAGAAACAAAGTTGCATTTCACACTCTACTGCCGAGGCTGAATATGTTGCTACTGATATTAATTTTGTAAACATAGTATGGATTAAGAAATTAATTGAAGGTATGCAAGAAGATATCCCAAACCCAGTTACTAATTTTTGTGATAATATAATCGCTATTAATATATCAAATAACCGGGTTATGCATTCAAAGACCAAGCACATTTGTATCAAGTATCACTACTTGAGAGAACAAGTTCAAGAGAAGAATGTGAGATTGGAATATGTGAATTCAAAAGAAAAATTGGCTTATATCTTTACAAATCCACTACCTAAATATGCTTTTGAATATCTCAGAGGTAAATTAGGGGTTCTTCCCCTATCCAATATTCACTAAACAACATGAGGCATGCTCAAATCAATTCTATATTTTATTAGAATATCTATTTCTGAATTGATGTTAGTATGAAAAGCTTTAGGTGATTCCTGAAGTTGTGAAAATATTTTTGTATCTAATGATTTATGAGTACATGTTAGGTATAATCCACTACTGGAACAAGTTTTCAGGAGTATGACTTTTTGGCATTGTTGTCAAAGAGGGAAAGAATGAATTGATGGCATTTATCCCTAAGGGAGATATTGTGAGAGAATGAATTGATAATATTTACTCATGAAGGATAATCAATAGGCATGTTACAGAAACAAAATATTTATCCAAGAGGGAGATTTACATCAGAGATCAAAGTGAAAACATAAATATCAACTTAGAGGGAGTACAATTATGTGTTTGAGAGTTGTCATCATCAATTTCTATAACACTGTTAGAGCGGTTTCCATCAATGCCAAAAATGGATATTGTTGATTAACTAATGAATATCTGATGGAGATGATGAAGACTGAGTGATCCCGAGTATCATGATTGTGGAAATGGTTAGATCAGTTGTTGTTTTATCTTTGATGTCAAGCAATTGATTAATTGAATTTTATTATGTTACCATATCTTAAGATGAGAAGTTAAATGGGTGAAAAATAAAGGTCAGACAATGATGAAGTAATGATTATATAGTTGTTTTCTACTATATATTTTATGTTATCAAATTGGTACAATTGATTGATCAAGTTGGAAATTGCAAAGAATTAAAGTTATGAATGAAAGAGTTACTAAACCCAGCTAGACAAAGTCAGTTGGTAGAATTTAATGTGAGTCAGTTATAGTTACTCAACATCGAGTCAAAGTCAAGCATAGAGTACCGAAGATGAGTTAGACATCGAGCAGTGAATAAAGTCAGTTACCGAGTTGCAAAGTACAAGAAATTGATAATAAATGATCATAAGATCAAATTTAATGTGAAGTGATGATGAGGTGGATGAGGAAATGAATTAAATGATATTTTTTATAAGATCTATGAATGGGAAAATTCAATGAGAAGATCTAAGCCAAAGATCAAGCAATTAAATTAAATTGTGAAGAGTTCCAAGAAAAGTACAAGTTCCATGGTAAAAATGAAATGGTTTACTGAGTTGTAAAATATGAAGAAGATGATCGAACGACTGAGTGCAAATGAAGGAAAATAAAATTAAGGAGATTAAGAGGTAAAATTATGTCTATATAAAGAAGGAGAAACAAAATAGAGAATTATGAATAGAGAGGCTGGCGAATTGAAGATAGAAGAAGAAACTGAAGAACAACTTTTACCGAGCAAAACAAAGAAATACAGATTGAAGAATCTACAGTCTGAGAAAGAGATCAATGGAGTATGTGATGCCAGTATTCAATTGAGCATAAAGGATCTGACACAAGAAAAGGTAGTTTCTATATTTATAGGTCAAATTTTATTGTTGCTTATTAATATTTGTAAGAGAGAAATCTCTTAACCGAGTAGATTTAACAGTCCTATCTGTAAAACCTAGACTTAGGTGACATTCCAAAAGAGTGTTTAAAGACCTCTAACAAGGCCACTCCTAATAGGGTGAAGATTTTAATAGATATGAGGTAAATCCCCTAACAGGGTCACATTTAGAAAATGTGTTTGTAATCTTTAACAGGATAAGTTATTAATTGAGCATACTTTAGAAGGGTACATTTTTATTATGGGTTACAATTCCCACATAGGTTTTTCCCAAATTGGGGTTCCTCGTTAAATCTAGGGTCAACCGAGTTAAATATGATTTTAACATAGTTAAATATGGAGTTATATGAGTTAATCTAATGTTTCTAAGTTTTAATGATTGATTTATGTATATGAGATGTATTGATGTTTAAGTTATTAAGTATTGGTGAATTTTTTGTTTACTGTATTAAGTATTACCGAGTGAATCGGTGAGTTCAGTTTAAAGTGTTTAAGTTTTTATTTATCTTATTCACCACCCCCCCTCTTAGTGGACCAACACTTGCTGCCAAAATATGAGTGAACATATGATAGATATTGTTGAGAAGGGAATCTCAATCCTAGATTATGTCGGTCAAGACAATATAGTCTTGTATTTTATAGATCTACAAAATGAGGTTCTAAAGGCCTTCTAATGGCCAATCTGGACCTAGATTCATGATTCTATAACCTACCAATTACACACAAAAAGAAGTGAACTTTTTGGGTTGAGAAGAATCAAGCATGATCGAGCATAAGAGGCTAGTAATGATAAAGTGAGGCCTAGATGAGAAAGAAATTTTATGCACATACAATTTTTGATCCCATAATAAAATGTTTATTTTTATCAAGATTACCAATTATAATAGGATCTCACATACAAGATAGTTTCAAACTAATTAGTAAATTTTGGAAACCTATACAAAAAATAATAAAATATTTATACTTTCCAACTACAAATCTTATAAATAATTTTAGGTTTTAATTATAGGAATTTAATGTTTTTATAAAATGAGGATAACCCATCCAATAAAAAAAAAATTAGCCATGAGAATTGAAACATCTATTGAAATATTTTATAATCTATCAATCTAATGAATTCCTAAATTTTTAATATAATTATAGTATTCTTCCATTACGTATGGTCCTCTTACTTGTGGTACACTAATATTTGAACATCTTGGAGTTTCATAAATTGTATCCCTGTGCAATTTATTGCTTTAAAGCTAGGTCCTATTTTAGCATATATGACCTCCTCTATTAATGCAGAGCAGGGGTATAAATCATCTCAATATCTCAAAAAACTATTTGGAGAAACCTATAAGTCATCACACAATGTACTTCCTTCACAAATCACCCTTATTCCTTATAGCCCTTCAAATAGATTTGCTCCTCCATAACTTATAGAAAATATTGGAAAACCAGAATGTAAGCACATTTTTAGATACCCTTTTGGCTCTTGAAACACATAGCTAAACATTAGGTAGGGTTACTTTGTGGTGTATGGACCAAATGTTGGCTGTCTCAGTTGTAATTAGGCCTAATTTGGCATGTAGGCTTATGGACAACTTGAGTTTGGTTTCCAAATGATTCCAAAAGGGAATTAAAGTATTTTATTGGCATAGGAAGGGTTCATACACTCACCTAAAAAATTCAAAATATCCCCAAATCACCCTTGTTTGGTACAACACAAATTAGAACTTCTCATCAATGGTTTTCAACTTGATACATGAGGATATTAGACCTGGGGCGTCATTTTACATGTGAGAAATTTCTTCCTTATTCTTGAAACTTTGGAATAATTAAGATCATATTTGTGTAGACCATTCCACTATTTTTAGGATTTTTTACCTGTGAAATGGATAGATACATGCATTTTTGAAGTTCATTGGTTATCCTGCCTAGGGTTTAGACTAGCTTTCACTAAAATGATGATAACTCCCTTAAAAATCAATGAAATGAAACCAAACAAATTGAAAATGAAAGGTTATTAAATCATTAATCAATTCCAATCAATTTTATGTAATTTAAAGACCACACAAATCCATACAAAATGTTGCAATAAGATTGTTACAAAAAAATATATAAGTGACATCACTAATTTGATCATAACTTACATAAAACTTAATAAAAAATAACCAAACCAATTGAAAATTAAAGATAACTCAATAATATATCACAAAAAATCATGTGCAGATCATGAAAAGGGTTTAATAATAATATAAAGAAAGGAAAATAGTAAAAACAATGATAAAACTCAGAAATTTTACTGTTCATTCATTCAAAATCTCCAATACAAGTTCTCCAACCCCTATGGTCAAGTTTTCAATGTGTGTTTATGTGTTTCAAATCGGTTTTAAAACTACCAATGGATCTAAACTAATGTTTAACAATTTTTCAAGTTGCATTACATTGTCAAAAAGTTGAATGACAACTTGAGAACACTTGTAAATTTTAACCAATTGACCCCAAACTTCCACAAATAGGTCCAAATGGACAATAATGGTTAAAAAATGACCTTATTAAAATGACAAAACAAAAAACGAAACCAAAATACAACATTTTATTCTTGTAATAATAAGTTCCTAAGGGTGCTCCTACACCATATATTCGGTCTTGTTCAACACAACTCAATTCCACATCTAATTCTTGATTCTCTCCAATTAGGACCTCAAGTCCCAATTTGGGACCAAATTGGATGGAGAAAGGAACCTTGTATGCCTGGTCCCAAGAACAAGTTGATCTAGGTACCCTACTCCTTGATTTTTGGGCCCAAATTGAAATCATTTAATGACTAGTTTATTTAAGTGAGAATTTTAAAACTGCATTGGCATGATTCAATTTTAACACCGAGAAATGGTTGGGAGAGGTATATAAGAAAGATACCCTCCCTCATTTTCCAAGAAACTCAATTTAATTCAATCTCTCAACTACAATTTTGCATCTTAATTCCTTAAGAGATAATATTCAACATTCTAGGCATTTTGTTCGACCATATTCTTTGTTGGGGCAAGCTTCAACAACCTTCATCCAATAATTTATTTTATTATTTCTTTTTAGGTTTTTGTGAAGTCATGTTATCACATCAACACTTATGATCGCATTCCAAGAGAATTGTAAGATCAAGGTATAAGACATCCAAATTCTTGGATCTAGCCTCTTGTACATATCAACATGTTTTCCTTTCAAGTATATTTTATTTAACCTTCAAGGTTGATTCCTAAACCCAAATTTGACTTAGGAAATCCCATTTCTACACAATATTTTCCTTATTTTTTATGTGTAGGAATAGGCGGGAGATGCATAGAAAGAGCTAAAGTTAGATCAAGAGGAAACCTACAATATGCAATTTTTCACATCTTAAATCATTACAACTTGGCTGAGTATGGTGCCCTAATCAAGGAAATAGGACAATTTGAATACCAAGGTCCCTTTTTTCAGCTAAAATTTAGACTATGGGTCATTTATAGTCTATGTTTACCAGATCTTCTCTCAAAATTTATTTGTCAATTCTTAGTCCCCCTATGCATACAAAAAACTACTTTTTCACCCTATTAGACCCTAGATATTGTATTCTTAGTCCCACGACAATAAATGACCACTAAATTCACTTTATTCTTGAGCCATATTAATCCTAGTGGATCATTCTCCTAATATTAGTGAAAATTGATCTATCTTCCTAGTTTTCCCATTCAAGATAGGAAAATCTATTTTACTACCTTACATTTTGGTGAACCTAAAACATCTTACATCTCCTTTAATTTTGATATTTATGTATTTCATTTGTTAGTATTATTAGTTAAATGTTGTCATTGATGCCAATATGTTGTGTGCATTGGTGTTAGTTGAATGAAGATGTGCATGAGCTCAATATCATACCTGATGCAAAGAATAATGAGAGTTGTGTTTAGTAATGTATTTTATAGATGATGTATAGAATGCTGAGATATGCATGATAGAGTATTAAAATTCTAATATAAATGAAAACATATTTAAAGTGCTATTAGAGATTTGATATTTTATATTTAGATGTTTTTCCCATGATTGAATGTGAAAACAAGATAATATGAGGCATGTCCAGAGGATGGAATTATGTGAAGCTGGAATATGTAGGAAAGAGTATTTGAAGTCCTTATAGAATAATTCTCTACATTTCTCTACATAATAAGTTGGTGAATTGCACTTTTGGTGTTGTATTGTATGGTTTGTGAATGTTTCACTACCCTTTTTCTAGTTCACAAAAGTTCAAAGGTAGAAGTTGTATTTTTCTATTTGTTAATAGAAAGGTGGGATGCTAAGGAAAGTTAGGACATATTTAATTCAACACATTGGTAATTTAGGTTTTGTTGTTTGATAGACAACTTCCTAACATTTGTGCATTTTTCCAATTCAGGTATCTTATGTTGGTTTCCTTTGCAAGGGAAGTTATGTTATTCTATATGTGACATTATTGTCTATATTGTTATGTAGTTGACTCAGTTAATTCTAGTGATTTGATTTATGAATTAATGGTTTGGGCATGCTTTGGAGAAATATTTAAGAAGTTTAAAAATCTCTTTTCATGGTTTATTGTCCTTCATATGGCATTATGTGCATTGGAGAATGTTTTATGGTTGGTTTATTAACATTTGTTCTTTAATGCTTTTCTACATGTTTCACCTAGGTTTGAACTTGGAGGTTATTGTGAAGGTCACTTTGAACAAATTATTTCTGGAAGATGTGTT
>MU226331.1:771566-796566 GCA_018584345.1 Thuja plicata | reverse complement strand
GCTTATGTAATTCAAAGTTACTAAAATCCATGGGATGCAAAACTAGAAATTAAGTTTGGGAAAAACTATGCTACATATATCAAGGGGATAAGAAGATCAAGACAATAAAATTGTAGAATCTATAGAACAAATTTGAGACTCAAGAGAATGTTTGATAATGAGAGTATAAAGGGTTATCTATAGCACACTGGGTGAATGAAATTGTATGTACAATTATGGGTACTAGTGGAACTATCATAGATAAGTATTTTTTATTAAAGTTATGAGAATTGTGCCTATAACCTATAAAATACTCCTAATTTCCATTCAATAGAATAATGATGGAAAGATATTCTTTGGAAGAAGTCTATGGAGTAGTGTGTGCCTTTGAGATGTATGAACTTGAGGAAAACTAGTATGGATAGAAGGATGTTGCATTCAAAGCTACTAAGAAGATTAAAGATGCACTCAAGGGTAGGTGTGATCTAGATTATGAAGCCAATTTTGATAGAATATTGAGGAAAGGATCTAGAAAGTATAAAATAAGTTACACTTCAAATCTTTCCATTCTAGAAGAGTAAATAGTTATGCTTCTATATATCCATTTAGAAAGATAATAATATGTTTAATGATGATTAGAGAAAATATGATTATAGAAAGAATAATTGAAATGCTGTGATGACAAATAGAAAAGATAAAGGAAATAAAATTTAATGTTCAATGGAGATCCATTCATCAAAGTATGTAGAAGGAAATGATTCAAATGATGAATTAATATTCTTGTCTATCAAGTTGGATGATAGTAATATATCTAAAAGTAAGGAGGTTGCGGAAAAAGCTATAAAGATTGCTTTGCATGCAAGAGAAGAATCCATACCTTGGGTACTAGAATTGGATGTTCAAATCATATGATAGGAAACATAAGAAAGTTAATCAAGATTGAAAATTATGATGGAGGATTAGTCTCGTTTTCTAGTAAAGGCTCTACACCCATATGTGGTAAGGGAACCATATCTATTAATGAAAAATATAAAGCTAGTGATGTCTAATATCTTAAAGGATTAAGGAAAAAACTATAAGATTAAGTCAGTTGTGCAATATAAGATTTGGGGTTAGTTTTAATCGATCTACATGTGAAATTTAAAAAGGTTTTGGAATAATAATCATATAAGGTATGAGAAATTAAAATGTTTACTATCTACAAGAAAATAATGGGTGTAGATTTTCTTTGGCTCAGAGTAGTGAGTTCTGGCTATGAGACAAAAGAATGGGCAACACTAATTTTGATAAATTGATGAATATTAACTCTTATAATGTTGTAACAAACATTCCTAGAACTAGCAAGCCTACTTACACTATACACAAAGAATGTAAGATGGGAAAGAAGACTAGGAACAAGGACAAAAACAAGGAGTATTCAACCACAAGACCATTGGAGTTGATGCATACAAACCTATATGGATGTAGGATGAAAAGATGGTTGAATGATAAAAGGTAATTCACACTACTTGTTGATGATTATTTTAGGATGACTTGGGTAACATTTTAACGGGAAAAATTAGACACATTGAATAGGTTGAAGATTTTTAAAAATTTGGTTGAGAATCAGATGAATTTTAGAATTACTTTTCTGAGATCTGATAGAAGAGGTTAATTTACATGCCATGTATTTGATAGATTTTGTTGATATCGTATCATTAAGAGACAATTACCTATTCTTAGGAGTTTAAAAAAAATAGAGTAGTTGAAAGGAATAATAGATCAATTGTAGAAATAGATAGAACAGTGATGAAGTATGTTGACCTTCCTAATGTTTACTAGAGATATTTAGTGCATGTTGTTTTTTACCTTCTTACTAAGGTAAAGTGAGAGTAAACAATACAAGACACCTTATGAATTATTTTTTAGAAAGACGACTAATATCAAATATTTTGGCATGTTTGGAAGAAAATTCTGTATTAGAAGAGACTAAGAAATATTAAAAAAAATGATGCAAGATGTGATGAGGGGTTTTGTTTTGAGGTATTATACTATAATTAAGGCAATTTGATGCTACAATATAAGGCTAAAAAGGGTTGTAGAAAGTGAAAATGTTCAAATAAATGAAGAGTGGATTTAAATATTCTTGAATATAAAATTGAGTTAGAAGTTCTTTTAACCCTTGCAGAAGATATAAAAAGACAAAGACAAAGGTGTTTAGACAAGGAAAAGGCTTGTCAAGGTAAGTGAACAAAAAAGTTATTTCTTTCTAGCTATGGTTGAACAATTGGTGCAGGAACACCTAGGGTTTCAAAGCCGTTAAATTGTTTTTTTTGTGTTCTCTCCTAGTGACTTAGGCAAATTAGAAAAGTTTAAGAATATTCTGGATTGATTTAGGGTTTATTGTGTTTTCTTTTGTAAGTGTTTTTGTTCATTCACTCTTTGTAATTTCCTGAAGGACAAATTGGGTTAAAATGTGGAATGAACATCTGAATTGCTTAGGAGGATGTTTTTAGAGTTGTTTTGTGTCTTAGAGTTTATATTTAGGTCTATGGCAATCCAACCAAAGGGGGGAAAGTATAAAAATTTTAAGTTGCAAGAAAAGATGTAAACTTGCTCAAAGAAGCATTTTTGCAACTCTGCACTTTTAAAAAGTTGCTCGACAATTTTGATAAAAAGTTTATTTTGTCCTAAATGGTGAAATAGGCCAGTTAGAGCTATTGATTTGAGGAGGATAAGACTATTTAAGAACTCCCATGGAAACATTTTGAGGTTGGATGACATTTTGATTTCATTTCCATTAAATATAAAGTTGCAGACTGAGACTGTAACTGATTGAGCATTTTGAATTTGAAAATATTGTAAATGGATTAGATTATTGGAATTTCCATTGTAATTAGATCCTTATGAGTGTCTATTAACTTTGTGTGGAAATATTTTGGTTAATAGTTTTCATTTTGTAGTTTCTTGTAAATTTTCTTTAAAGTTGTAGTTTTCTGGTCCAATTCCGGACTGTATATATAAAATGACTCCTCATGGTTTTTAGATCCATGGAAACCAAAATGGGGCTGGATGGAAAGATAGAGGATTCAATATACATATGTTTCTTTTTGTTTTTGTTATTAGAGGAGCTAGGGTTGATTTTCGAGCTCTTTCCCTAGGCAAGCTTGGCTATAGCCTAGCTAGGAAAATAGAGTGACAATAGGTCATAAATTGGAGGGTTGGATTGGTAGAAGAAATACAATGGTTGGAGAGTGATAAGGGAGAGGTGATACAACCCTCTGTGAAATGGTAGAAATAGGGGAGTTGATTTCACTGAGTAATGAAGGAAAATGTAGAGGAAAGGCCTATTAGCCCTATTTTTAAGGACAATGTCACTCAAGGGTTTTACAGGGTAATTGAAAAAACCTCAACTTTAAAATATTTAATGTTTTTAAGAAGGGTATATGGATCCTAAGCTAGATTTTGGGGTTATTTGGAGATTTTGTCAGCAAATCAAGAATTTGAGTCTGAATAGGGCTACAAGCAGTCTCTAGGCCTAATCCTAGATTGTAGGAGTTCAATGTGTAAAATAATGTTTGTTGGTTTAAAAAATTTAAGATGTCTTAAAATGAGCTAAGGAAGTGCAAATTCAATCCTGAAAATCTTTGAGATGAGTTGGCTTAATGTGCTAGAATCTACCCTTGTAGGTTCAGTGAGCATTGAAAGAAATTGTTGATAGGATGACTCTTGATTAATGGGTGAAGTTATTGGTGACTTGCCTTCAATATTAGGGTTGTGATATACCTATAAGATATAGGAAAGAGACCTTAGATTAGATTCAAGCTGACTCTAGAGTGAGAAGAACCACTTGTATCAAATTGGTATCAGAGCCTAAAGATTGGGCTTCTGAAGTGTAGATGTTATCTTTGCTAGAATCAGTGGATTCATCTAAGACAGTGAATAATTCTGAGCTAGAAAAGGATTTAGAAGAGAAGAGAGAGGAGAATAGACTCATAAAAGAATAGTTGGCATAGATGGAAACTAAGTTAGAGGAAATGCAACTTAGAACTGCAGCAGTTAGTGAACGAGTAAGAGAGAGTGAAGGGAAAGGTAAATTGGTGACCGAAGAAGATACACTACAAGAGCCTGATCCTATACTTCAAGAAAAGCCATTATTGAAGGCTCTAAAATCTATGAGCAAGAATTATTTAGAGGGTGTACCTCTATTTAGTGGAAAGATAGAACCAAAAGTATTCATGGAGTGGATAGAAGGACTTGAAAACCACTTTGAATGTGACAATGTGACAGAGGCACAAAGAGTAAGAGTAGCCAAGAAAAGATTGAGAGGGACTTCCCTCACTTGGTGGAAGTTTGTTCAAGATGAAATATTTCAAGAAGGAAATAATCCTATAACCAGTTGGAAAGGCATGGTGGCCAAGGTTAGCAAGACTTATCTACCTGATGATTATGAGGTGCAATTGCACAAGAAGAGGAAAAAATTGAGACAGAAAGACCTTGAAGTAAGTGTCTACATAGAAGAGTTCCAAAATTTGTGTGTAAGATCATATGTAATGGAGGAGGAGAGCCTAAAAGTGGCTAGATATTTGAATGGTTTAAGGTGGAATATCCAAGAGGAAATTAGCCTCTTGAGTCCAAAGACTGTACACCAAAGTTATCAATTAGCTATGAAGGTAGAAGGGAAGCTTAAGAAGAAACATGATTCAAGTAGTAGGGGAATAGGTAGAGGAAGAGATGGAAGAGGAAAGAGAGGAGGTTTTTTAGGAAAAAAGTTTGAAGCAAGAAATTAGTGTGATTCCAAAATCACTGAGAACTAGGGAGAGTCAAATAGTTCAAGAGGTGGTTATAATAGAGGAAGAGGTTCCAATAACAATGCAAGAGGGAGATATAATAGCCAAGGAAGAGGATCCTATTTATATTCTATGAAGTGCTATAATTTCCACCAGTATGGCCATTCTTCTTATAGATGTCCTGAGAAGAGTTCAACATCACAAGGAAGAGAGAAAAGGATAAATTATGTGCAAGAGGAGTCTTCTAGCAGAAAGACAACAAAGGTGGCATTGAATTCAGAGATAGGAGAGAACTTGATGATCAGAAGAACCCTCCTCAAGTATCCCATCAAGGAAGAACCAAGTTAAAGAAGATCTCTTTTCAGAGTCAAATGCAAGATACTAGGTAAAGTTTGCAAAGTTATCATAGAATATGGTTCTATTGATAACATTATTTCTATGGAAACTATTGAAAATATTATGTTGAAAATGATTCCTCACACTAACCCTTACATAGTTGCTTGGTTGAATAAAGACCAACATGTGTTGGTTAATGAGAAAGCTTGGGTGGAATTCTCCAGGGATGTATAAGGACATAGTGTTGTATGATGTATTACCCATGGATGCTTGTCATCTATTGTTGGGTAGACCTTGGCAGTTTGACAGAGCTAATATGCATTATGGAGCCAAGAACTCTTATTATTTTAGGAAAGATGGCGTAACATTCAAAATACATTCAATCTTGGAAGAAGTTTCCTCAAGGAGAAAAAGAAGAAAAGGAGTGGGCTTTTCCTTAGTATTGAAACCTAAGGATGAAAAGGTGAGTAAGAAAGAAGAGCTACCTATATAAATCCAATAATTGTTACACCAATACCAAGATATAGTCAGTGATAGTCAACCAGCTATCCTACCACCCGAGAGGTCTATTAGAAATCAAATGTATTTTATCCCAGGAGCCTCACTCTCAAACAAATCTGCCTATACGATGACCCCAAGACGCAATGTAGAAATGGTTAAACAAATCCAAGAATTGCTTGACCAAGGATTGATTAGAAAGAGCATATAAAGCCTATGTGTCATTCCCACTATCTTATCTCCTAAGAAAGGAGGCACTTGGAGACTTTGTAAAAACTCTAGAGCCATTAAAAAAATTACCATAAGGTATAGGTTCCCAATACCTAAAATAGAAGACTTGGTGAATTGTCTAGGGGGAGCTAAGTATTTCTCCAAAATTGACTTAAAAAGTGGTTACCACCAGATTAAGGTGAAGGAACCGGATAAATGAAAGATGGCCTTTAAGACCAGAGAAGGGCTCTATGAGTGGCTACTTATGCCTTTTGGGTTGTCTAATGCCCCAAGCACTTTTATGAGGCTAATGAATGAAGTGTTGAAAGACTTCATAGGAAAATGGGTTTTGGTGTACCTAGATGATATCCCAGTGTTCAGTAAGAAAAATGACAATCACATTAAGCATCTAAAAATGGTAGTGCAAAGGTTACATGAAGATAAGTTGACAATCAACTTAGAAAAGAGTGAGTTCATAAAGCAAGAGTTTGTGTACCTAGGCTTTTTTTTATCTCAGAAGGAAACTTGAAGATGGACACAAGCAAGGTGGAAGAAATATTAAATTTTCCTACACCTAAGTTAGCTACAAAGGTAAGGAGCTTCAGTGGATTGGCACAATTCTATAGGTTTATTAGACAATTCAGTGAAATGTGTGCACCTATTTTGGATACCATTAAAGGAGGCATGAAGACAAAATTCCAGTGGAATGAGCATGCTTATAGAGGATTTGAGACTTTGAAGAAGAGGATAGACTTCACCCAACCTATACTGACACTTCCTAGTTTTGAGAAGTTGTTTACTGTAGAATGTGATGCCATTTATATTGCCATAGGTGAAATTTTGAGTCATGAGGGAAAGCCAGTGGCATTTCATAGTGAAAAACTCAGTGATGCAAAGAATAAATACTCCTCATATGATTTGGAGCTATATGTATTGGTGAAAGCACTAAAGAATTGGAGACATTATCTCCTTCCTAAATAATTTTCTATCTTCACTGAAAAGCATGCTTTAAGCTTTCTGAATTCACAAGATAAGCTAAGCCATAAACATATGAAGTGGGTGGAGTATATCCAAGCCTACACCTTTACCATTAAGCACAAGAAGGGACTCCAAAATAAGGTGGAAGATGCATTGAGCAGGAGATTTCTCACAATTCAATAAATCTAGTTAAGGAGCATTGGTATAGAAAGTTTAAAAGAATTGTATCTAGAGGATAAGGACTATTCAACAACTTACAAGGTATGTGAGGATTTTAAAAATAAATTTCATGGTGAGTACTCTGATTTTACCCTTCAAGAAGGTCTTTTATTTAGGGGCAGGAAACTCTGTGTGCCTAGAGGTTCAATGTGGGAGAACCTAGTACAAGAAAAACATAATGGATCATTAAGTGGACATTTTGGTGTTCATAAGACGTTAGAGTTGGTTAAAAGATACTACTATTGGCCAAGGATGAATCAGAATATCCAGAGGTATGTAGAGTATTGTATTGTCTATCAAAAGGCTAAGGGGAATTCATCCAATGTAGGGTTGTATCAACCCCTTCCAATTCCAACTAGACCTTGGGAGTTTTTAGCATGGATTTTGTGGTTGGACTTCCCAAAACAAAATAGGGATTCGATAGCATCTATGTGATTGTGGATAGATTCAGCAAGATGGCTCACTTTGTGCCATGTAAGACCACCCATGATGCATATTATATAGAAAATCTCTTCTTTGGGGAAGCAATCAGGATCCATGGGTTACCCCTAAGCATTGTATCAGATAGGGACTCTAAGTTTATGAGCCATTTCTTGAAGACTATATGGAAAAATCTTTGTACAAGTCTTTCTTTTAGTTCTGCATATCATCCACAAATGGATGGTTAGACTAAGGTGGTTAACAGGATCTTAGGAAACCTTCTAAGGTATCTCACCAAAGAATATGTATAGTCATGGGATTAGTTACTTTCTCAATCAGATTTTCCTTATAATTACACCATGAATAGATCCACTGGTAAAAACCCCTTTGAATTAGTTTATGGGATTCATACCAGGGTTATATGTGAACTCAGAGACCTTGGAAGTAGTGTTGAAAAGAGTGGTTATGCTGAGGAATTTTCTCACTTCGTGAAGGAGGTCCATATATAGTGAAGCAAGCATTATTAGAGAGTACAAAACACACCAAATAAAAGGTGGATGAAAAGAAAGGGATGTTCAATTCCAAGTTGGAGATCTGGTCATACCTAAGAAAAGAAAGATTAAAAAAAGGTGTTCCAAGTAAACTTCAGATGAGGAAGATACGTCCTTGTCCCATTTTAGCCAAATATGGACCTAATGCTTTCAAAGTTGACCTTCCTGTTGACATATGACTATCTCCAGTCTTTCATGTTGTAGATCTAGTTTCCTACAAAGGACCAATCCTAGAAGGAGACCATAATCATTAAGAAGATGCAAAATACATCAAAGAAATAAAAATTCTAGTAACCTAAAATCCCAAAGTAGAGAAGAGTTTGAGCTCTAGGGTTGCTAAGAAGACCAGAACAAAGGTATACATGGAGAACCTGGTAAAGTGGAAAGTCAAAGAAGATTCAAAGGATACATGGGTGCAATAGACAGAGTTTCACAAGTTAGGTATAGGCCTTGACTTGATTCAATCAACTGAAAGTTGATTTCTTTTGTTTAGGGGATAATGGTGCAAGAGAACCTAGGGATTCAAAGCCCTTAAATTTATTTTTTATTTCCTAGTTTCTTAGGAAAATTAGGAGAGTTTAGGAATATTTTTTATTGATTTAGGGTTTATTGTATTTTCTTTTGTAAGTTTTTTTGTTCATTCACTCTTTGTAATGTCCCGAAGGACAGATTGGGTTAAAATGTGGAATGAACATCTGAGTTTCTTAGGAGAATGTTTTTAGATTTTTTTTGTGTCTTAGAGGTTTCTTTTAGGCCCGTGGAAATCCAACAAATGGAGTGAAAGTATAAAAATGTCAAGTTGCAAGAAAAGATGTAAAGTTGCTTAAAGCAACATTTTTTGCAACTTTACAACTTTAAAAAGTTGCTCGACAACTTTCCTAAAAAGTTTCTTTTGTCCTAAATGGTGAAATAGGTAATTTGGAGTGGTTTATTTGAGGAGGATAAGACTATTTAAGAACTCCCATGGCAACATTTCGAGGTTGGATGAAATTTTGATTGTATTTCCATTAAATGTAAAGTTGCAGACTGAGACTGTAACTATTATTGAGCATTTTGAATTAGAAAAGATTGTTAATAGATTAGATTATTGGAATTTAGATTTTAATTAGATCCTTATGAGTGTTTATTAACTCTATGTGGAAATATTTTGGTTAATATTTTTCATTTTGTAGTTTCTTGTAAATTTTCTTTAAAGTTGTAGTTTTCTTGTCTAATTCTAGACTGTATATAGAAAGTGAATCCTCATGGTTTTTAGATCCAAAGAAATAAAAATGGGCCTATATAGAAACATACAGGAGTCACTGTATATATGTTTCTTTTGGTTTTGTTAGTAGAGGAGCTAGGGTTGATTTTTGAGCTCTTGCCCTAGGCGAGCTTGGCTATAGCCCGACTAGGGAAATAGCGTGACAGTAGGTCATGTAAATTGTAGGTTTGGATTGTTATAAGAAATAAAGTGGTTAGAGAGTTCTACGGGAGAGGTTATATGACCCTCTTTGCAATGGTAGCAATTGGGGAATTTATTTCAATGAGAAATGAAGGCAAATATAGAGGAAAGGCCTATTAGCCCTATTTTAAGGACAATGTCCCTCAAGGGTTTAATGGGTTGTACGGGGGACTTGAAGAAACCTCACCTTGAAAATATTTAATGTTTTTAAAAAGGGTATCTATATTATAATTTATATTTTGGGGTTATTTGGAGAGTTTGTCAGCAAATCAAGAATTTGAGTCTGAATAGGGCTACAAACAGTCTCTAGGCCTAATCCTAGATTGTAGGAGTTTGATGTGTGAAAGAATGTTTATTGGTTTCAAACATTCAAAAATGTCCTAAAATGAGATAAGGAAGTGTAAATTAAATCTTACAAAGCTTTGAGAGTGATTTGTCTTAGTGTGCTAGAATCTACCCTTGTAGGTTCAGTGAGCATTCAAAGAACTTGTTGATAGGATGGCTCTTGATCAGAAGGGTGAAGTTCTTGGTGAATTGCCTTCAAGATTAGGGTTGTGAGATCCATATAAGTTATAGGAAAGAGACCTTAGATTAGATTCAATCTGAATCTAGATTGAGAAGTACTACTCCTATCAACCAAAGACCAATGTAGAAGAAAGAAAGGATGAAAATTGGATGAAAGCTATGAATGAAGAGCTCAATCAGATAGGGAAAAAATAAAAAAAACATGAGAATTATTATGTAGACAATTGGAAAAAAATGTAATTGGAGCTCAGTGGGTATTCCCAAATAAGTTGACTGATTATGGACAAATCACTAGAAACAAGGAAGGACTAGGATGAAAGGCTCTACTCAAATTGAAGGAATAAATTTTGAGGAGAATTTTTCTTCAATAACTAGAGTGAAAGATATTATATTGTTTCTTGATTTTTCTACCTACAAGGATTTAAAAGTATATCAATGCATGTTACATCATTATTTGTGAATATAAAATTGGAAGAGAAAGTCTACATTGAACAACTTGACAGTTTCAAGTTATTAGACGATTTGGGTAAGGTCTACAAACTGAAGAAGGGTCTTTTGATCAAACAAGCTCCTAGAGCTTGGTATGCTAGGATAGATAATTATAGGTTGGAATCTAAATTCAAGAAAATTATTGTCATTAGAAATATCTATTTTAAGAATGAAGATGATAAGTTATTTCAAGTCCCTTGTATCTTTCCCCAACTCAATGTTGGTTTCCCCACATTAGGTTTTTCGAATAAAAATATGATGTTCACGTATTTGTGATGTGATTGTAATATTTTTCATTGATGGTTAGTCAGATAAATATAATTGATAGGTTTTTGTGGTAGAAAAGATCTAAGATTCCATTAAAATTAATTCAACACCCCTCCCACTCATAAGGTATGCTCAACAATTTTAGACAACACAAGAAAAGACTACACTTGTTAGTTTAATTGTATATTTTTAGTTAATCTACTATCATATCATAGTAATAAAATATTTCCCCAATATCATATGGGGTTACTTAATCATTTTTGGATGAATAAGTTATTGAGTTTTTAAATTTGTTATTAGGGTAAAAATCCATAGTATGGTTTAATATGTAGTTTTGTGGTTCTTTATCATAGACTTTCATTAAGTTTTTCTCATTATTTTAAGGATTGAATCAACTATTCAATGGATCAATACATAATTCCTAGCCATTTGATAATATTTTATGAGTAGTATATTACCTATTACTTTTTCTAAAATTGTATGTTGATTATAGTTTCTATTTTGCATTCATTCAATTTTTTTTATTTTTGTTGTACCCTTTGTTAGAATGCGTGAGTCATTTTTAGAGATTTATGCATACTTTGTATTTCATATTATGAGTGAGTTATGATATGATAAATTTTTTACATGTTGAGTTATTAACATGATTCATCTATCCTTGTTACACTACACATTGTGTAAGGTGACTATTACGACACTATATATTTTAAGAATACATTTATGTGTAAGGTTTGATTATGTTATGTGTCTATTCATATATTTGTATCCTATAAAGATTTATATAAATTTCCTTCTTTTCCTAATTAGAACTAATATACTAGAAGATTTATACCAATATCGTTAGTTTATCAAATCCACATGAATTTTTATCATGATTTTTTCATGATCCTAGCTTGAACAATTATTGCTATAATTAGTACTCATTTTTATTTCTATCATTTTGGGCATTAATAGGTTGACCAGAGGGAAATTGTTGCTCATAATTTGAAGCTTACCTTAAGATGTTTTAAAATACTATAGTACTTAGAAGTATATTTAGACACAAAAGAAAAAAAAAAAGATTTAGGACACACTTTTGAATAGTTCAAATCAATGCTTTTTATATTAGTTTCTCTCTACTTGGAATTAGCCTACCTGATACTTTGGGTTTGTAAGAAGTTGGACATATCGAGTAAATAAAGAGTATATTTTACATCATTGATAAGTAAATCCTATGTGTCATCAATATTGCTTCATTGATGTTCCCTAAACTAAATACCATATATATTTGCATTTAAATTCATAACATAAATTTTATTTTATCTAATTCCCAACATTAGTTAATCTAAATTAGATTTATTTTATAATTAACATGTATTTAACCAATCTAAATAATCTATGTAAAATATTATTTCACTTCAAAATAAATATTTATTATTTTTGTAAACCAAAGAGAAAACTTACTAGGCTCATTTGAAAGGATAATGCATATTGTGTTCCTCCATCTATGGATATCTTTTCTACTGGCATACTAGGACGAATCTCTGAGCTAGTTGACACAAACCCTGCGCAATGTAGATCATAGCAACCCGATGATTGAAAGCTATCAGCCTGTACCAACACACTTTATGTGATTCACGAGGAATTCTAAACATAAAAAAGAAAATCATCTCATAAAAAGAAAATCTCATAATTACCGTCCAATAGGTAAAAATTCTTGGTCTCTCATCACCATAAAGCTCTGGATAAACCTATAACCATAGCATAATATATAGATAAAAAATTAAATTAAATTGATTTAAAAAAATATAAATGCATAACGTGAACCATAAAAATTAATTACTAGAATAAAAAAATTATTAAAATAAACAATTTCAAATATTAACTATTCTAAGATTTTTCTATAACAACCAAATTTATAAAGCACTAATTTGTTTTTAATTTAATATTTAATTACCATTATCAAATTTTATTCAAGCTCAACTAATTTTTGAGTAAAACAACAAGAATCTTAATTTTATAGAAAAAAGTCATGATAGTTTAGATCACATTTTATACTAAAACAATGAAATATTTTTATTGTTTCAATTAGGTGAAGCATGACAGGGCTCAAACCACACACACAATAGTCATTAAGGAAAGAAAACCACTATAAGCTAGGCCTACCTAATATGAGAGTAAATAATTTCATAAGATCAAGGCTAACAACTAAATGCTATTGACCAGAGTAATGAACCAAAGGAAACCAGGGTCTCAAACTAGACATAAGATATATCTTTTAGGACTAGTGAGGTTTGAAAGGGCCCTAAAACTATAAACCAACGAGATAACCTTGAATTAAAATATTATAATTCAAGGGTGGGGATAAGTGACAACCCCATAACAAAGGAAAAATTGACTATCTTGCAAAAAATAAACCAAAAAGAAGAGAAGAAATATCCATTCTAAATCCTAGTTTCTCAAAGATAGAGATAGAGATAAACTAGCTTACGCAATAGGATAAAAAGATATCTGCTAAACTTATTAGTAACTTGAGTCAAGAAGACCAAAACATAAGCCTTTAGCTAGGAGAAGTGAAAAACATCCAATATTGAGAAAATCCCCAATAAAATTCACTTTAGAAACCACCTTTATAGGTTCAATAGTAGCAAGAACCACATAAGGATCCACCGAATCAGCTACACAAGCATCTCAAAGAAATAGGCTCATGGAGGTAAAGACCACTAAAATCAAGTGGATACCCCTACTAAAGTAAGGAATTCCAACAACTTCATTTTGATGTATATAGAAGACCCCTCCAAACTCTCCGGGATTAGTCTCTACCTTACTAAAAAATGAAAGAATAAGGTAAGATGTAAGGGCAAGAAGAAATCCATTGCCAAAGCCCCATATCCTTGAAGAGGATCCAACTATGATATGGACATAAAGAAGATACCCAAAAATGATAGGAACATGCTTCAAAGGAGACGAAAGAGAAACCATCATGAAGAGGGATGAAAGAGCTAAAAATGCAAGAAACTAAAATACAAAACATCACCATGAAAGAAGCGCATATCTTGATGCACCAAAGGACTATCCACAAGTGAGAAAAACCCTTCGATCAATCTTCTACCTTTGTAGGAAAATAGTGAAAAGATCTCATAAATAAATAATATCTACCTCAACAAGAAAATCTAGAGAAAAAATAAAACATGAAACATGTAAAGAAGACAAACTCATCTAAAATAGTGTGAAAATGCTAGCTGGACCCAAGATAGAAAGATCCACTTTTCAACAAATCTTAGGGGAAATTTGATAAAAGTGTTGCAATGGTCCATAAAGCAACAAAGGAGAGAACCAAATATACATCACTAGTTTAATCATACATATTTGATCAAGGTTATCACTACAAAGCTATAATAAAGGTGCATGGGTCCTACCATCTAGCCATTAGTACTTCGTGTCTTCATGGAGACTTCATTTCACTAGCTCTATGTTGAAGATAGTGGGGTAGTCGTTACACTATTCATGAAGGTTTCTACTTCTAAAATAAGGAAGTTCACTATTTTAAGAAAATTAGAGTTATTGCCACCATTTATCAAGGCTTTTGTTTGAGCTACACTTTTCCTTCCAACCTTCGATAACCAGGTAGGTATTATAATCTATATAGAATAATACCCCTTGGTACACTCCTATGTTCTTAAGAAAAAAATTCTACCCCTAGAAATATTATTTCCTATGAATGGGAAAGCACCCCTTCTCTCAAAGTTATAGTATCATTTTTATGAGGAGAATAAAGGACAAGACAAAAGACTTAGAGAAAAGGGTAATCAATGCCCCTTGTGTCAACCACCAATTGAAATCCATGAGACCCTAGACAATAATCTCCACATATTCCCAAATAATATTAAGTGGGAGAAAAAACCAAATCTAAGCCACCCGAATGAAGAAAAGATTCCACTTCCATAAAAGAAGCCCTACGTAGGATACACCAAGGAAAATACTTCCAAAATCCCAACATGCTAGGTTTGACCAAAATGAAATAAACTGAAAGGTGGGAACCTCTAACAACATGGAAAGAGGAAACCCCAAAGTATAGAGGAAGTATCCATTTGTAAAACATAAAGAACATAAACCCCAACAATACATTCTAAAACAAGACAATAATCTTCATATTCTCCATTAATATCATCATCGCCTCCATTTTCCAAATGTAGCGTAATGAAAAATCCACTATTGTAATGTGTGAAACAATATTTACACAAGGTCGACAACCCTCAACTAGGTTGAGCATTGTTAAGATAAACAATATTTACACAATGTTGGCAACCGTGAATATTTGCACTCAATGTGGCCCAACCCAAGAGATAAAGGAGACCAAAATACATCATAGTACATCTTCCATGATTCAAATGAAGTGAAAAAAAAATCTAAGTTAACATCACATGTAACATGCATAAAAAAATTAAAGAACATTAACTAGTTGACCCAAATATATCCTTTGATGTACATAACTTAATGTGGATCTAAACACAACATGATAAGACCTAGAACAACCTTCTAACTCAACCTTCACTACAATCTAAAATGAAAAATCATAATTCAAAAACAATAATCCACCGAGTCAGCCAGACACCAATACATACAATAATGTGAAGCAACAAAACACCATAACTTCACTTGCAAAGAACACCAATGCATAAATTTTGAATGGGAATAATGTATTAACCTTTTGAACATGTCCACTGATTTCCACACTTAGAAACCAAAATATAGAGAATTATCCAATGACTCTTGATAGATAGCCTCACTATTAGCAAGTACCAAATCATAACTTCAATAATTGATTTGTTAGGTACTTGAAAACATTATATTGTAACATTCAAGAACCATACAGAATTATAACTTCAAGAAATCAACCATTTATGCAAAGAAATGGTGAGCATTCTCCCATAATAATTTCAAATACTCTTTCTTGCATATTCTAGCTTCTCATACTATCAACTTATAGAACCACCACATACTGACTCAACATCATCACCAAACATCTAAACAACATGTGAAAAATTATTTTTGGAAGACCATATTCTTCCATACATCAAGCAATATTACTAAATTAGGTTGACATCACTACAAAAAATAGGTTGATAGTAATGACAACAAAAGATATCTTTCTCATCAACAAATTTGACATCAAATACAACACAATAAAAATGACCAACAATCCTGATGGAAACACTTGTACAACCAACCAACAACTCTAATTCTCGCATTCATCTGTATTTCTCTCCCCATTTGACATTAGGACAAATAAAGTAACACTAAAAGCCTCTAAACACTTCTCTAAATAACTCTTCTCATGCTCGATACATTTTTGATAATTACAGTAGACTCTTTATAAAGGATATCTCATCTCTACAACAATTTTCCTACAACTAGGAAACCAAAACCTTCATTGCTTCCCTTGAGAGAAACAACCACATCAATATAGGATATAAAATATAGACAATAAGTCTCCCCTTGGAAAGATGCACGTCTTATGCATCTAGTTTTAATGAGGGGTAATAACCCCTAACTTCTACTCGAGATACTCAAATGTATCCTTTGATAGTGCCTTGGTGAAAATATCTAAAATATAATCCTTTGTAGGTACATACTCTAATTTGACTTCCTTTTTTTAACTTCCTCTCTTAAGAAATGATATTGGATAGAAATATGTTTTGTCCTTGAATGCATCACTAGATTCTTTGAAATATTAATGACACTTTTTTTATCACTCATAATTAGAATTCATTCATTATACATAATCTTAATATCTTTGAGAGTATGTTTGATCCACATTACTTGAGTGCAACAAGATGTTGCTACAATATATTTTTCTTCTACTAAAGATAATATCACTTGAATCCTACTTCTTTCTCAACCAAGAGATCAATTAGTCTCCCAATAAAAATGCACTGCCACTTGTAATTGTGTCATAAGAAAATCTAGCACAGTCAGCATATGTATAAGCTTTCAAAGTTGAATCATTATCCCTTTTATAGCACAATCTAAAATATAGAGTCCCTTTTAAATATCTTAATGTCCTCTTTACTGCCTTATCAGGAGATTGCTTAGGATTAGCTTGATATATCAAAATGAGACATATTGCATGCATCTAACCAGCCTTAAAGTAGTCAAATACAACAATCCAAAAATCATAGATCTATAAAGATTATGATCCACTACTTTAGATTCATCATCACTGCTCAAATAAAAATTAATAACCTTGGGAGTTCCAATTGGATAACGATTCTCCATCCTAAACTTCTTCAACATCTCATTGTGATGCAACATCTAGGGTGTAAGAGAAATCTTCCATCAACGAGAGAGAGAGAGAGAGAGAGAGAGAGAGAGAGAGAGAGAGATCTCAAAAAAATGGTTATCCAAAATAATAGGGAATTCCAATAAATTAGATAATCTAAACAAAATACAGAATTCAAACAAAAGTAGAGAAAAGAAAAATAAAAATTAAAAAAATAAGATTTTTTAAATAAAAAACAAAATTCATAAAGTTACTTTTTGTAACTTATCATATAATAAAAATCCATAGGATCATATTAGATGCCATTAATGTTTTGCATAGCAAGGTAGTTATATCTACTCTCTTCAGACTTTATCCTGATTGATTGTAATTGTAGATGCTATCTACCAACAACCTCCACCCTGAGCCTTCTGTAGGTAATCAGAGACAGAACAAAGGTGACAAAACGAGCAAAATGTTATGCCCCTGCGAGGTTAGGATAGCAATATGCCAATATCACATAGTTTCTTCCATGTTCATAGCCCATTTTCCTTCGAGTATTTTGTTTCGTGGGGAACTCACAATAGCGGATGGCATGCGTCAGCGCCGCAAAAAAAATTGAGGTGAAGGAAAGGAGATTTCTTACAAGAAATCTTGGTAGTACACCATGTGTCCAGGCTATGGTCGAGTCAGTCAAAAGGTGGCGACATCCACCCCCTTCAAGGAAAGACGCCGCTTTATCATCTAATGGTGAATCCCAAGGCAGTTTTGACTCGAAGAGGTGATCACCTCCATGTGCAAAAAATGAGGAATCACTACATGAGGAATCACTACAGTGGAGTTGGGAATTTATTCCCTTATGATTGTGAGGAAGTTTGAAAAGGCACTGGAAGAGGAACAATGCTGCAGAGATCGACATGCTGAGACAACTGTAGCAACTGCCATGATTATTCTTCCAAATGGCACCAATACATGGCCCTTTCTCGATGACATTTTTCAAGATTCAGTTTGAGGCATTCTTTCTATATTTTCATGTGAATTCACCTCCTCCATTTCTATCACAAATTCTTCCAATTAATTCAATTCTTGGCGATCTTGGAGTAAATTATCATATATACAATATTGCACTTTGTGGAAAAGAAAAGACAAATTATATGTCTAGAATAGAGTACTAATCTTAGGTCAAGGAGAATCTTGAAAATCAATGTAGTAATCATGATACATGATATCAAAATGGTCGTTTGAATTCTATTCCTTTCAACATCTCACAAATAGAGGGTAAATATTGATTATCTTCAATGTTTTTAAATGTATTTTCCTTGAGGCAAGAGAAGTCAAGGAAACAAGGGTTTTGAGCTATTCTAGACAATGCTCTAAGAATATGTTGTGCTATGGCTCCGATGTGAGAGTATGTTCAAAGCTTAATGTTGTATCTATTGAACTATAGATAACTTTTTTTTAAGAATGAAGCCTTTTGAAAGTTAGAGTATCAAAAACCTAAAATTTGCTATTAGGCAGTCCCTTTAACTGGGATTGGCTATTTGTTCACACTAGAAATAGGTATGTTTAGATAGCATTAGCAATATGGAATCATAATAAAAACATAGCATTTAAATCCAAATGACTAATTTTTGACCCTTACATATATAAGAATGAATACAAATTTTTTTATAAATAAGAAACAATCAGATGAAATATATTATTAATAGTAAACATAAGACAAACCAACAAACCCAAATGATTTATTTTAATCAAACCCTCCATTATACAGCAGTCAATGCTCTGTAATCTTATTAAAAACTTAATACAGTGAATATGAAACTCCTGACTAGAGAATGGGTGAAAGGATTACTTACTTGCCAGCCAGACACCAAGACACTTGTCTGGTCGGCAGACATAACCCACATCTGACTGCGACTGTATATGCCGTCAGGCTTTGTCACATAAGGAGACCAAGTGCTAATCAGAGCTTCAGCTTTAGTGGCATCACCCGGGAGGAATTGAATGTAAGCATACTGAAAAACAGTATAAACAAATTAGACTTTTCCTTAAAACTTATTTGTTCAATTGCTTTTATGTTTAAGATAAAAAAAAATGCAGACTATTTGAAAATTGCTTGGGCACCTCCTGAACACTATCGTCATCAGAGGGTTCAGCAAGAAAACGAGCTACAGATCCTGCTCTTTCAACATGTTGATGCTTTATCTCTCTAACAGAGATTGTTCCCTCTGGGCACCCCTTTCCTGTTGTGTTCAATCCCTTGTATGAGATGTCTGAACCCTTCTGCACAATCAAGTAGTACAAAATGGGCTCTTTTAGGGTTTTATAGAAGGTTGATGAAATGAATATTTAGGGAGCTCTGAGATATGGGTTTGGAAATATAAGAGAATTACCAATCATACCTTACTATGCCCCTCTGGGTGAAAGGATATCTGATCGCTAGGTTTTGCACATAGTATGCTGTCCCCAAACTCATCCTGAAAGGTAACAGAAAAGTGATTAAGAACCTTGCAATTGCAGTGATGGGTGAAATAGACCTAAAGATTCTGAATTAAAAAGATAAGCTATAGAGATAGTCTGTAAATTATTCATTTTAATTAGATGAGAAATGCATTATCTTCATAGCTTAAGGGTCAAGTTAATAGAGTTAAGGGAAAGGTGTTTAAGTTATATTTACGTTTCAATTACGGTCTATTATTATACTTAATAGTTGGGAAATAAAGTAGATGGGGAAAAAAAGTATTGGATCAATGGTGTACGGTCTTTTTTTTTTTGTGTGTGTTTTTTGTTGGTTTGGTACTGATAAAAGGCTAACGGGGTCTTACCTATAGAAAGAGGTAGTGGTTTCCTTTCAGACTAGAGAGAAATATATTTTTGTTTCTTTATAAAAATAATATATATTTAATTTTATCAGTATTACATATATTTTGTTATTAGATGTATTTTAATTTTATATTTAATTATAGTATTATTTATGCAGAATAAAGAGAGAGTACATTAATGGTACATTTAAGCAAGGTATAATAATTTTATATTAGTATATATGTAAATTATTTAATTTTCATATTTATATTGAAAAAAATAAAAAAATAATATAGAAATTATAAAAAAAATTCAAAATAACTATCCTTAAACACTAAAGTTTAATTTTTTATTTATTTTTTATCAATAAAGCTCAGTCTAAGAGACTGCACCCTTCCATTGATAGATATCAATATGAAATTCATTATGAGACTGCACCCTTCACATGAATATGTGATGTTTATCATTTCCATGAAACCCCGTTTTATGCATTTTATTAGCTAAATAACCCTTAACATTAAGAGGACGTTAACAGAATATGATATTAAGAATCCCAAAAATAAAAAGGAAAGACAATCTTAAGAATTTACATAATATTAGAGATCTAAAATAAATGTCCTAATTAATCGTGATTGATTGTGATCTAGTTTGCTTAATGTGTCATAACTCAAACACTTTTATCTATAACTTTCACATTTATTACCAGTAACACTTTTCTCTTCTACAATGAGCCAGGGCTTTCAAATTAAACAAACACTCTTTCCATACAATATTTATATTCTGCTGTGTTTAATATTGTCTTTCTAAAATCTGTCAATAATTTTCACTTGCTTCTATAATATGTGCCAAAATGTTTATCCGGGTCCTACCGAATGAGTATTGCCCAGTTTGATCAATCTGCTATAGTCGAAACCTTAACAAAACATATTGTCAAAGATTTGAGAGTTTAAATTAGATCTGATCAACATGTAAATTTAGCAGGAATCAGTTTCCTTATCATAACCTCAAAACTCGACTAATAAAGAAACATTCTAACTCAGTGATCGTTCCTTAATAATATCAAATTTATATAATCTATAGTTTTAATCGTTTTCTTTTTCAATTATATTGTGTGGTAGTTTTTCTGAAGTTTCTAATCACACTATTCTAAGAGATTTAGTTTAGTTAGTTGAAGCAATGAATTTTCATTGTGGAGACCCTGGTCAATGAACATAAGATTTGTAAATGATCTATAATATTTTAAAAAGAATATTTTTATTTCAATACCAGTCTCTTCAATTAGAAAAAACATAAAATAATGTTTAATAATATTCAATTGAATTCTTGAAACAAAACATTGTGATTCAAATGTAAAACAAAATAAGTTTCAAAGTAGAGGAAAAAAAAACTTGACCTCATAGTTGTGCAGTGCAGGGGGATTGATGTAATTGACATATTCATCGATTGTCATATTTCTCACATTAACAGCTACGGTAAAAACCAGTGAATGCAGAAAACTCAAGAAAACAGAAGCCCAAAAAGCTTTATGATAAGCCATGGCTAGAAGACTGAAAATGAATTTGACTGTAATTCCTGTTTACTTATATTGTAAGACAGTTGAAGTCCTCAAATTTCGAGTTTGCAATAATGATCATACTAGCTAATCATAGTTCACAGTATATATCTACCTAAAATTAGCTCCTATATTTATACTTTGAGCTGTATCCACCTGCTCAGTAGTTTTTATCTCTTTGTAAACAGAGAAAAATAAACGAAAGAAAGAAAGAGGGAGAAAAAGCTGAAGGGAAAATGGAATGTGAGGATAATATGCGCTTGTTTAGAGATGTTTCCATTGTGATCAGCCTTTTTCATTTTAGCAATATGCGTTTTTGTTGTAAAAAAGAAGGTTTTATGGACTTGTCTAGTTTATTTGATTTAGCAGTATTTTTCTAAAGAAGTATTTAAAAATAAATGAGAGATATTTGTATTTGTTTAGTTTAATAAAAAATATTTTAGAGGTTAAATTTGTTTGGAATTAGAAAATAGGGGAATGAAATGTGTATATATTTTTTTATTAGATGTTGATTGTATAATTTTATCTTTACATTTATGATTCCTATCAAAACATGGATTCTTAATAGAAGTAATATACTTAACTAGTTATTAATCAAAATAAATTTGAGTGGGTTAGCATCCTGGAAGACCTTTCTTTGATATAGCTAGTATGGAAAATGACTACTATTCATTAAAAAAAGTTACATATTAAAATTGAGATTTTTTTCTATGATTTAAAAAAATAACATTTACTAGTCTAAATATGCAAATTTTTTAATTAAATATATTATGAAAACTAATTATCTTCAATTTAATTGGTTCTTAAATTAGGAAAAACTTTCTATTTTGATTTCTTTTTAAAGTTTGAGAATCTTTTATGCTTTCTTCCTCTGAATTTTTTTATTAATAATATTACACGTTGATTTGATTTATGCTTTCTTTCCCTAAAAATATACTTGTACTTGCCCAAGGCACCACTGAAGTGGTTTTCACACATGGAAAATTTTATTTCTCTTTACTTTTTTTTCATTCAATTATTTATTTATTCATTCTTTTTATGGTTTTTAACTTTTTGGGAAGAAAATGGATCAATATAAAAGTTGGAGGAAGGACTCAAGCAATCTTGATCTTTGGATAATACCTTGGAAAGATGCTTATAATGGACAATAGCTCTTCAAGGTATGCTCAAAGATATTGGTACGATGATGATAATGGGAGATGGAATAGATGACAAGATAGCTGGTGCTAAGGCTTTATATGAAGGAATGGATAAAAGGGATGAAAGGGTAGAACATAGGTTTTTAATAATAGATAGCGAGTCAGAACTGTCATGTAGGATTAGATGGAAGGGTCGACAAGATCGACATGGGATCACACCTTGAAGGGTGGTGGAGTTGTGGAGAAAAAGTTGTTATTGATGTTTAATATTTGGATGGAGAAGTAAATATGGATTTTAGGATACGAGGACCCAAAATGGAGGAAGGGGACAATGGGAGATCTTTGGATGGGGGATTAGAGAAAACCCTTGGGATAGAAAGCTTGAATCCTAATTTTGATTGTTCTTGAGCGTGAAAGTCCTGTACAAGCGACTTGGGGATCCACATAACTCATTATTTTCCTTTTCCTTGTGATCCTTTAGAATGCATTTCTTTAGCGAGGGATTTAGGAAACCACATTGTTTTTTAATTTTTCTTTTGGTCGATGGTCCTTTGTGGCCTTTTGGATATTTCTTTTTGATTTTGGAGAATATTTGTCTTTCTTTTCACATGTCAATTAGATGGGACATGTTGATCTTAGGCTATATGAGGATTTTCAGATATATGAATTATATGCTTGGCATCCAAACTACTTCCTAGAGTAGTCAAATTTATGGATGGATAGGAATGATATGGAGGTCTTTGGGAGAAGCTTATGTGAATGGATGGTTTTAATGTGTTCAAATATGTATGCCTTTTCTAATCTTGGCATATGGTAAGATAAGTGGATTGCAAACTAGGATGGATATAAGGACCTATAATGGATGGAAGGGTTGAAAGATTTATTTTTAGGATATAAGGTTCCAAAATATATTTGGAAGATGGGGAAGGTATATGATTGTGTTTAAATGAAGGAACATAGAATTTGTAAGGGATACCAAAATCTTGAGCTTGAGCTATGTAGCCAAGGCCATCACCATTAAGATTTTATTTCATATTAGAGGGTTCTAATATACCTTGTTCATATATGCCTAATATTTTTCCTTGATAATTCATGCTTTGGAAGATATTCTTAGAAAAGGGATACTTGTTACTTTGGAAGAAAGATGCGAGTCCATTTTGTGGCGAATGAGGCATGTATAGAATGATAGGCTCAGGAAGTAAACCAACCCAAATACAAGCGAACTCGTCAAGCATTTATTGGGTTGACTACTCAACCATTTCTCTAGGTTGGTTTGTCAAGCATTTCCCTTAGTTGACTAATCAAGAAAGTTTTAGGGTTAGGGTTTTCTATAAGAAAAATGATGTTAGGGTTATGGCTTGTTATAGTGGAGAAGTATTATAGCATTTTGCGGTGGTATTGAGTTGTAAGGGATCGCTGGTTGTAATCTATTGAAATTACTGAATAATAATATTGAACTCACTATTTGGTGGATGTAGCCCACGGTTTGGGTGAACCACATTAAATCTTTGCATCTTCTGTGTGTGTTTTATTTCTTTGAATTGTATTAGCTATATTTGCATGTAACTATTAGATTTTTGTCTTTAAATCCTAACAACTTTGTCCATATAGGATGTATGTGCATGGTGCTCTCATCTAATTCCTTCACTAGTGTCCTTGACCCACGTGTCTCAGGTAGTTAGCTCATGGATTTTAGTGTTTAATCTCTATAGTTTTCTATTTTCTCTTCTATAATTAAAATATCATTATTTATTCATAACATATAGTTATTTCTTCTATATTGGATTCTCTGTTTGGTGGATGTAGCCCAGGGTTTGGGTGAACCATGTTAAATCTTTGGGTCTTTTGTGTGTGTTTTATTTCTTTGTTGTATTAGCTATATTTGCATGTAGCTATTAGATTTCTGTCTTTTGATCCTAATAAGTGGTATCAGAGCAGGTTTTTTTTTCAGTTATCCTCTGCAAGAAGATCTCACAGTTGAGTGGGAGTAATAGAAGGCGAGGGTAAGTTGAAGGTTGAGAAGTTTAGTGGGCAGAACTTTCAGTTATGGAATATGCAAATGGAGGACTATCTCTATCAAAAGGATTTATGGTGGCCATTGGGAGGAAACTCCAAGCAACTTACATGAATGTTTGATGATATTTTGGATAGGAAGGAAATTGGTGTAGGATTTGTAAAACATGCAAATCCACAGAACGCCAAGAACACCTGCATGCAAAATACCTAAAGCTGAAAGAGAAACCTGTGAGAGAGAGAGAGAGAAGCTAGGGTTTGGAAAATCTCAGCGGAGTGAGAGCAAATTGTTATTTCCAAAAGAGAATGAATAAACATTACAAAGCATTCGACCTTAAAGGTGAATGAAACCCTAAAAACATAAAGGCTAGGTTGCGCAATATAATTAATATAAAGTATTAATTATATGCACCTAAGAGAAAGCTTAAGCGAAAAAGAGTTAGAACTAACTGATTACTCTAACACCCCCCCTTAAGCGAAGCTCAGGAGGTAAGCTAACCTAGCACAGCTAAGAAAGCAGGAAATGGGTCCCGGCAACAAGGCCTGATCAGGTACCCAACAACAAAGA
>MU226331.1:745414-755969 GCA_018584345.1 Thuja plicata | reverse complement strand
ACTTGCCCCAAATGGCCCTAGGAGTGGTCAAACCATCCAAGTGAAATAGGAGACTGTCTGAGATGTTCAGTGCAATCAAGCCCATGGCTTCATCCATCTTATTCCTGTGCTGTAGAAGCTCAAAAGGATGCTGTAGGACAGGTTGGGGTTCATCCAGACATGACCATAAGCCACGTGACATGAGTAGCCTGGTCATGTGTGCTTTCCAAGTGTGGTAATTATGTGGTGTAAGCCGGGCCACAGATGGGTCCGACATTGAGAGAAAGAAAGACGGAAGTAGAATTCTAACCCCCATACAGCAAGTAATCAACCACTGAAAGTACAAAAAAACTAGAGAAAAACCTGGAATACCGGATGCAGAGTAGGAGGGAAAATGAAGCCTCTACTTCAACGCTGAAAACAAGTGCTCAAACGGCAGAATCAGCAAACAAAACTAACACCATAGCGTCCGGCTCTGCTCAATCTGCTCCAGAAGTTTGTGCCTCCGTCAAAGTGACAGAAAACCTCAGAAACAAGCTGTGGCTGTTGTCTTCGAATCCAGGCTTCAAGAACTTCAACCTCGGCAGCGACAGGGTGGCTCTGATACCATGTAGGATTTCACAAATGTGCAAATCCACAGAAAACCAAGATCACCTGCAAGCAAAATACCAGAAGCTGTAGAACAACCTATGAGAGAGAGAGAGCTAGGGTTTTGAGAATCTCAGCGGAGTGAGACTAAAAATGTATTTCTCAAAAGAATGAACAATAATTACAAAAAAGTGGCTTAAAAGGTGAGAAACCCTAAAGCCGGAGAAAGCTAGGTTTGTGCATTTAATAATTATAAACATATTAATTATTATGCACCTAAATGACAAGCTTAAGTGAAATAGAATAATAGCGACCTTTAATAATTAAATCAGATAGACTTAATTATAAAGGTAAATGGACTATTACTCTAACAGTGGGCGGCGAGCTCCTTTTTCCTTGATCGCACACTCGTAGAACTTTTCTGTTAAGTGAGTTGGCTTAGTGAGTGAGCGACGAGCACAAAATTCCTTTGGACCACACACTTGCGAGCTAAAAGGCTTGAAGTGAATTTTTTTTGCAAGTGATTGATGATATTTATAACCCTCAGCGAGTGAGCGATGATCTAATCTTCCCTTTGATCACTCACTCGTGAGCTGGAAGGTAACATTAGCAAAACCACCGTGACTGTGCAACCACATGAAAATCCACTGACCTACTGAATCACAGAGCTAAAATACTTCCAAAAGAATACAACGTGACTACGCAATTGCATGACTGTTCAAGTTTGAATTCTATGCAACTAAACATAAAAGGTTACCACTGGACAACTTAAAGCATAATGACCAAAAAAAAGGTAATGAGAAAACATAATTACCACTTAAAGAACCTAGGGTTTGGGGTATTTTCATAAGGTTTTTTGCACATGAAGGGTTATTTCTCAGACAAGAGAAAACCAAAGACTTATAAAAATTGTAGAGAGTAAGATAAAGGCCATAAATCATGCAAAATTCATACAAGCTGGGCTCTACCATTGTGGGAGCCACATTTTCTCCACTTGTAGCCAATTTTAACAGGATGGGGAAATGTGGATAATAGTTACATTCATTGATGATGCAACTATTGATCTCTACATTTTGTTGTCTATTAGTGTCACACACTTAGTCATAATCAAGGCAGGTTGGCCAGTCATCACTATGACTGAGCCATCCCACCAAGGCCGAGACCGATCAGTAGTTACTGCCGAGAAAGTGAGAGGTCACCAAGTACTCAATATATGCTAAGTAGAATGATTGTCAATCTGCATAGAAGAGTTAGTGTTGAGCAATAATATATGGTTATGCCGAGCGAGGTAGTATTGATCGAGCACTAGTGTTTTCCTATGACGAGTAAGAAAATTTTGTATATGTGTTTGGAATGGCACACACACCAAGGTAAAACATTTTGGCTGACTTCTCTAAAGAATTTAATGATCATGCACTGAGATTTAATGCATTAATTACATGTTACATTTATGATCATGTATCCCTATGCAAGCCATGTAACCAATCAAAATTAGGGATGCCTAAGCGACAAAAGGTGATGAATCTAGATCATTGATCGTGATTTGGATGATATTTATATGGGATGCTTCAAACACTAATCTGTAAGTGTGAGAGAGTGTATGTTTGGATGTGAATGTGAAGAGCTGAGATCAGGAGTATATGCATGTTTTTCATATCTGAAGCATTCACCAGACAAGTGATCGAGCAGAGAAGTGAAGAGAAGAATAAAGATAAATCAAATTGAGAGATCAGTTAAGAGTTGGAAAGAGGAGACCAATTATCAGTATTTGTAGTGTAAACCGAAGGATTAGGTATTGATACATTCTAGCAAGTGAATCAGGGTAAATCTCTTAACAAAGTGGTCATAACAGGCCTTTGTAAATCTCTTAACTGAGTGCTTACTTTGTTTTAATTTTAAATCCTTTAAAAAGGTAGATTGTATAAGTCTGAAAGCTCTTAATAGGGAAGACCCCTCACAGGGTAGATCATCAAAAGTGATCAAAATTTATAGCCCTAGTAGGCACACTTTATTACTATAGTAGTGAATATTTGTGGGTGTCATTCCCACCCTAGTTTTACCTTCAAGGATTTCTTGGTTACCAAATTTTTGTGTTATGTGTTCATGATTAGATGTTACATCTTTAAAACATTTCAATTTATGTTTATGAATACATGGTTGAATCAGTTTTCTTAGAATTGGTAGAAGTTTTATAGATCTAATTCACCCCTCTCATTTACTACTTTACCATATTAGACTTCCAACAATTGGTATCAGAGCATTGTTCTATTTGAATAAGTCTAACCACTTGAGAGTTAAGATCTTGGAAATGGAGGATTATAAGTTGGGAAAGGTCATTGAGAATCAGAAGATTGATATTCAGCTGGAACTATAGGAGCTTGAGATAGAAAGAAAAGAATTAAGGAACTGATTACAAGCTAGGAAGGAGTTGGTAACTCAGATGAAAGATACTCAATATAAAGAAGAAGAAGACACTAAAGGTTTATTTAACAATGCAGATTCAAAATAAAGTAATGCATGAATTATAGATCTATTGGAGAAGAAGAACACACTGAAAGAACAATTCAAAAGTATGAAGATAGAACAAGAAACTCAATCAATAACACTATGTGATGTGATTGATCATAAGAAGAAAGCTGAGGAAGATAAGACAATGGAAGAAGAAGACAAGAGATAGATGGATACTAGACATGATGAAAGAACAAGTGATGTGAAGAAGCTCACAAACAATCAATTGGACATGGTCAACCAACTGTTATTTTCAAATCAAGATATAAACGTAAAAGAAATTGAAATCACATATCTGAGATCTGAGAACAATCAACTGAAAAATGAGTTGAGAACTAAAAGAGAACTAATTGAGAGGATAAACAAACCAAATGAAGCCTTGAGATACTTTAAGGAACTAATGAGATCACCAAGGAGGAATAGTGACACATCTAGACTTGGACATACCAAGCACTAGTCTTCTACTGAAGAAGGAGAGTCATCAGAGAGTGTAGAACTAAGAAGCGTAAAGGTAAAGAGAAGCAAGCCTACATGTTATCACTTTGAGAAACTAGGTCATACAAAAAACATATGCCAAAGAAAGAATAGTAAGTCCAATCCTAAACCTAATTTTAATGGATATTTCTTTAACTGTAAGAAGCATGGACATCATGCACATGAATGCAAGTCAAAGACTAGCAATACACCTACTTCACCTAGATTCCAAGGACATTGTTACAATTTCTAGAAGTTTGGTCATAGAACTCAAGATTGCAAATCCAATGCAAAATCCAAATGGACATCTGAGAAACACAAAAATGCACCAAGGAAATGTAACACATTCAATTGGGATTATAATACAAGACATAGTTGTCATTATTGAATATGGTCATGTTGTAGAGAATTGTATAAGTACACACTTTAGAGGTAAATCCAAGAGTTGGATGAATGGAAGTATGGTATACTATAGTTGTCACAAGATCGGTCATACGAAGAGAGATTTCAAGACCAAAGCCCTGGAACCTACTGTTAAGCAGATAAGGAATCAAATGAATTTGACATGGAGAAAGAAAGAAGATGCAAGAAGTAGGGAATCTAGTGAAGATGAGATCACCCAATCCAATGGATCAGGTGATCAGACTACTTCTAATTAATAAAAAAGGTATGTAAGGAATTGTTTTCTAAAATGCTATATTTTACAATAATTCCTAATATAAGATGTACTAAAGTCCACATCTATATATGTTAAGATGCATTAGGATATATTTGAGGCAAGAACCAAGAAAAATAATTGTAATGAATATTTGATGTCGAGCATCAGTATCAACATATGTCGAGTATCCATACCGACCGAGTTGATATGTTGACCAAGTGTCAGTAGTAAATGAGTCACTATTCTAAATGAGTGATAGTGTGTGATAACCAATCTATTTCATTCAAGGACTGAGGATAGTTGTTATCCACCTACGACTACACGAAGAATTTAATAAAGACCTAATTAGACTGTTTGAGGGTATATAATGAATTTAGGTGTTCATTTTTCATTTCAGACAATGATTAGAGTTTGCAGAGCATTCTAAAGGTGATTCAAGAGTGATTTGAGTAGAGTTTGAAGAGATTCCACATGTGTATTTTCCGCAAGTGTTGAGAAGGTTGAAGACCCATTGTTGTCGAGTTACCCAAAATTTGTTTTACGAACCCTAATTTGCAGAATATGGAAGCTAGTTCATCCGTTGGCATGAAAAGAAAAGACAAGGGAATGATGAATGTTTAGTTGGTCATGAGTGACAATTGTAGACTACCAAATTTCTGAGCTGTTCTTGAAGCTGTGGTGAAGGGAGATCTTACAAGAGCCTTGTCATTGATCCTGCATAAGGTACCCATGATCCATGATGTGCAAGCATGCTACATTTACAAAATTGGAGAAGTTGGAGACTTTGAGTTCAGGGAAGCCTACGATAAGCTATGTGAAAATGGAGCATTGAAAGCTGATCATCAACACATTGCCGACAAAGGGCTAGTCTATTCCCTAGACTTCCTATGTGACTTTAAACTTGAATGGATTAGGATTGTGTTAAGAAAAACACATGATATGTGACTATGGTTGGAGAATGGACCAGTAAAGATCACAAAATATATCATCCACCAAGTTACTAGTTATCCCATTGTGCAAGGGAAGTGAAGCATGCACTGTCAGAAAAAGGAAGACATAGAGAAGTTCACTTTGGCTGAGTGGAACAAGAGAGGAATGATAATTTTGATGATCATGGGTCCATACATTTATTTCAAAGTCAAAGTCAATGCACACAAATTTTATCAATCCAACAGATTGGATAATGTCCCATGTGTAGCGGTTGATCATGCATGGAAAATAGTGAAGAAGGATCATACTTATGATCTTGTAGAGCTACAAATGACATAACTTTCTAAGAACCTATCAACAATTAGGAAGGTAAAGAACTCTATGTGTAAGTTTGGTTCCTTACTAGTTTGTATATTTTTCTATGTACATAATACTTTTCCTACTATAGGAGATGTAGTATGGAGTCAAGATTGAACGATAATAGTTCAGATTAATGAATTCATACATCAATTAGGAGATAATTTTGACACTGTCATGGGTAACTATTTTGTGGAGTTCAAGAAAAAGATGAGACTAAGGAGCTGAATCCCAGTATCACTAGTGGAGAAGCATTATGATGATGTTTTCTTTATAGTTGATACTAATAACACCTATGTACAAGCTATAGTACTGAGGGTAGCATGGCTAAGGCCATTACCCTATAAAGTAAACATAGATGAAACATTTGCAGTAATTAGAGCTCTATTAGTAGAGGAAGATGATAGAAAGACCAAGAGATTTGGAAACTATGATGAGGCTAAATCAAAGATAACCACAAATTTGAAGGTTGCAACAATGGAGAGAAAGAGAAATAAAATTGTAAGGAATCTTGAGAAGATGTTAGGAGAAGAAGAAGAGGAAGATGCACCAATACATATCACAACAGGTCATGGTGAGGACCAGTCTAGTGATTCTAAGGAAAGTATAGAAGATGATGTGGAAGTAGACAAGAAAGGTAAGAAAGTGATGGTTTCTGAGCCACCTAAGAAGAGGAGTTCACAATAGAAATATACTCCTCCTACCATATCTTGACTGAGAACTAGGGCATCTACAGATACTATATCAATTGAGCCACCAAAGAAAACATTAGCAAAGAATGTTGAAGGAGTAAGGTCGAGGAAGATAAAACAAGTTCAAACCAAATCTTAGCCAAGTCACCCTAAGAGGAAGCCAAGGAGAAAATAAATTATGGGAAAAGATGAAGAAGATTAAGAATGGGAAGAAATTGAGGACATCAGAAAATTCAAAGTTGCAACACACAAACATACTTCCAATGTTGATGAAATTTGTCACAACATCAAGAATTCAGGAGGTTTGTCTGGTTTCAAGTTTATTAAGTTTGAAAATCTAAGTAAAATTGATAAGGTAAAGATAGAAGAAGCAATGATGGACATGTTAGTTTCATATAAGATGACACCACTAGAGATTGGGAACCTAGTCCCTAAAGAACTAGCAATCAAAATTGATGAGAGATGGCAGCATGCCATTATGACTGAAAGGCAGAGCAGAGAAGGAGCATTAGCTCAAATTATGCCTGACTTAAAAAGACGCAAAGAGAAAAATTCATGGACCAATATAAGAATAGATTCATTCCTAAATTTAGAGCTTATTCCATATTAAGGAATGATGTTTAAGGTGATGTGTAGTAGAGCCAAAGGATATGGAAGATTATCTTTGTACTGGTAGTGTACATGAATAAAGATGAAGGCACATCTAAACAAGTTGAGCTTGACAACCAAGAAGACATTGATGAGCTGGATAATGTTGATGATAAGACAAATGATAATATTGAATATGAAATGATTGACATTGTTGAGGATGAGATGAAGGAAGATGTTGAACACGAGATAAAGGATAAGGTTGAGAATGAAAATATTGAGGAATTGAGAATGAAGAGGTAACACAAGGTTTAAAAATTGAGGAACAGGGTAAAGAGACACTCATAATTCTACATTCAGCTATCGAGGAAAACCTTGAAGTCAATGTAGAAGGAGATAAAAGAAAAGAAGATCAAGCAGATAAGTCTACATTTGATATCTCTAAATCACATAAAGGAGACATAGAGGAGACCCAGACTCTTGAAACTGAGCAGAAACATGAACCTAAGGAGAAATAATCCATTCAAGCTTTAGTACAATTACCTAATGTTACTCCTCTGATACTTAGTGAGGTCAAGAGTGTTGATACATCTACCTAGAAGATACTTAATACTCAGAAGGAAATAGTATCAATAAGTGGTGATACTAGTACTTTGAAAGTTGAACATAGACTAAGTAGCAGCTCACTAGAGACATTGAAGAAGAAATCACATAAGAAGAAAAAGGAAAAGAGCTCTGAAGTGACAGTTGACAAAGTTATAGTCATTCCAAAATGGGATACTGATAACTTATCTTATGAGAAGATGCTAATCTTCCAGGATCTATTGAAAAAGAAGAGAAGCAAGAGGAATTGAAAAGGGAACATCAACAGAAGAAGGTATTGCATGAAATAAAAGAAATCTTTGTTGATGCATTTGAGTTTCAAGAACTAAATAAGAAGGCACCTATTTTGGAACAACTAGTTCTTATTGTTCAGAAGGTGAAAACTGATGATATATATGCTAATGAGAAACTCCTGCAATGATAGAGGAGAAAATTTGAGACCAAGGTACCTGAGAAAGTTGCAGCAAAGCTTACCGAGAAGCAAGTTTCACTTTCTGATCTGGTAAGAAACTTAGAAGAAGTAATAGAAAATGTTCTCTCTTTGTATAAACAAATTTTTGATACATAATTATTTACAAAGGAGAATTAATAGCTTATAGAGAAGATCCAAGAATATTTAAATTCAAAATGTCACTCACTGAGCATGGATGCAAGTTCAAGCTCTTTTCATTTTATTAGGTTGACATATGCCCAAGGGAGACTAGCCAAGCTCATGGCTAATGATGGTAGAATAAGGGATAAATTGATTTCTATTTAGACCATGTTGATAGATAATTTTAATATTATGCAAAAAGAGGTGACAGTAGCAAAGGAACTAGCACAAAAAGATCCACCTCTAAACATTATAGATAGTTTGGTTGATCTAGCTATCGAGCTAGAAATCAAATTTCAAGTTTTGGAATCTATACAAACAAGTTGGGATAATGCATTAGAAATTATACTATAGATTCATAAGTCATTTTTGGATAAGTATGGTTTGACCCCAACTACCCCAGTAGATAAAAGTGATAAGAATGCAAAAACAAGGGGGAAATGTCGTGAGATACAATCACAGGGGAAATAAAGGAGAAACAAGTTGTAAGGTATAATTTTTTTTTATGTATGTACATATGTTTTATATGTAGTGAAGTCTTCATGAAAGAACAATTTAGAATCCTAGGGGGAGGTCTAAGTTCTAAATCTATTTGAGTGCTATTTTTTTGGAAAGGACTGAAGAATCATAAAAAAGTGTTTTTGCTGCTAATGTCAAAGGGGAGATTGTTGATCTCTAAATTTTTGTCTATTAGTGTCACACACTTAGTCATAATCAAGGAAGGGTGGTCTTGTTGGAGATTTGATTCTAAGCAGTTGATTGATTGTATGTTTGTCATTGATGACAACATATAATACACAGTAGTAATTCTGTATGTACTTATCAGAATGATGACATGAAGACTTGCATGGTTAGATACATGTTGTTGACATGTTTATTATGTTATGTTCATACATGCAGACCCAAATATGATGTTTAAGTAAAGTTATGCAATTCTGTTATTGGTAGTTACAGTTCTAGAAGTGTATCTATACAGATCCGACGTATTTGACATGTTTCTTGAGTTGCACCTATCTTCAAGATATGTGTGAATATATTCATGGTTAGTTTTGAGTTAACTATCTTTGGTTAAATGCACCTATCATATTACATCAAGATCGTGTTGTTTGAGTTGATTTGGTGAAGCCGACTTAGTGAAGCATCGTGTCTGTTCAGTTTGACTTGTGCGGATTTAATATTGTTTGCATGCTTAGTTAAGTTGACTAAGATGTTGTTGAAGTGTTTCTAAGAGCCGTCATGACCTTCTAATTTGGAGAAGATACTTATAGTAGTTCATTTGTGAACGCTAAGTGTGAATGATACAGATAGAGACAGAAAATATACAGAGCAACAGATAAGATGTGGTTCATTCGTCAAGAGTCTATGCGAAGAAGAAGTGAAAGATTGTAATACATTGGAACTGATCAAGACAGTAGATCTACTCTACAGTTCATCATTAGATATAGTTCATATCTATTATACAGAAGGTTGCAGCCTTCACCATCAAGTAGTGAGCTTTTGGACAGTGAGTCCATGACCTCTAATAGGGTTATTTGTAAAAGAATCCTAAAAGGGTCTGACCCTTAACCAAGTCACTATACTTATTGCATTTTAATGTACAACTCCTAATAGGGTTGAAATATATTTTTACAGGGATTACTATAAACAAGTATAGTTTATTGTGGGTGCTAATTCCCATCAGGGTTTTTACCATTTGGTTTCCCCATAATCAAATTGTGTGTTGAGTACTGAGTTATCTGATTAAGAATTTAATTTGTTGTATTCTAAAGTTAAGGAAGTAAAAGAACTGAAGTTACTGATAACTAATTCAGCCCCCCCCCTCTTAGTTATCCTTTGGGACTATTCTAACAATTGGTATCAGAGCCAAGTGCCTTGGAGAAGAAGCCTAACAGCTTAAAGTAGATCAGATGTCTTACTTCAAAAAAAAATCCCTAAGTTCGATGGAGAGAATTATCTGGATTGGAAAAACAAAATGATAACACATCTACAATGTGATGGCTTTGAGATCTTTGAAATTTTCACACAAGAAGTTGTAATTCCATCTTTGAAAGACCTTGCAAAGGATGATGCTACTAATAGACAAAAGGAAACATTTACCAATAATGCAATTGCCAAAGAATCCCTAATCAGTGCGTTATCTGACAATGAATTTTCTGAGATCAAGAAAATTGACAGAGCATATACCATATGGAAGTATCTAGAAGATATGTTTGAAGGAGATATTCAAGCAAAGAATGTGCGTAGGAAGACATGGAAAAAGAAATACAATAGTCTTGAGATGTTACCTGAAGAGAACATAAGAGCCTACAATCAAACAATAAATGAAACAGTCTCTGGAATCAGAAACAATGGTGGAGAAATATCAGAAGAAGATATAATGGACAAGCTGCTAACTACTTTGACATCAGACTATGAAAAGAAGATAAGTATTCTAGAGGAAAACATGCAATTCTCACAAGACTTCAAGAGAGAGACTCTAATCAGAAAAATCTCTACATTTGAGATATCAAGATTGAAGACTGAACCTAAAAGTGAAACAACTTTCAAAGCCTCAGTCCATGGTAAGAAATCCTTACACATCTCCAG
>MU226331.1:718542-745364 GCA_018584345.1 Thuja plicata | reverse complement strand
GATATCAAGATTGAAGACTGAACCTAAAAGTGAAACAACTTTCAAAGCCTCAGTCCATGGTAAGAAATCCTTACACATCTCCAGTCATAATGAGAAAGAAGAAGTTGATGAAGAACTTGAAGAAATTATTGATATGATTGCTAGAAGAGAAAAGAAAGGAAAAGGAAAATATGAAGGACAACTTCCATTTAAATGCTTTTCATGTAGCAAGATTGGTCACTTTGCATCTAAGTGTCCCACAAGAGTCAAGAAGTTTAGATCTGATTACAAACCAAAATCTAAGAAGGAATGTTATCATGCTGAAGAAGGTGTAACTGATGAAGATTCAAGAGAAGATAAAATTAGATTTGTTGCCCTTAGAGACATGGAAAGGCTGCTTGAGGAAATGGACACTACAAATGAAAAGGAAGAACAAGAGCTAGCCCTAATTTCCAAAGCAGACATTAGAACTAATTGGATCATTGACAGTGGATGCTCTCATCATATGACAGGTGACAAAGATAGATTTGTTTATTTAGACAAATACAAAGGTGGTATGATTATATTTGGAGATAACACTCCCAAACCTATCATAGGCAGAGGTTCTATCACCTTGGATGGAAAGAACAAAATTGGTGATGTTTTATATGTTGATGGATTACATCATAACTTGCTAAGTGTTGGATAGCTACTTGACAAAGGTTATCATTTGGATTTCAGAGACAACAAGTGCATCATTAACAACAAGGATGGAGACATAATTTCATCAGGCTCCAAAATAAAAGGTAATGTTTTTCAGCTCAATTCTGATGTAAGTTGTTTTGTTGCAAAGGTGGATGACAGTTGGTTATGGCACAAGAGACTATGTCATATCAATTTTGAGAATATAGTAAAGATCAGTAATGTCAAGGTAGTTAGAGACCTTCCTAGTATTGCAAGACCAGTTGACACAATATGCAGGGAATGTGTTATGGGTAAGCATGTAAGGAGTTCCTTCAAAAGCAAGTAGGATTTAGCCGAGAATAAATTGGACCTAGTGCATACAGATCTGTGTGGTCCTACCCAAACTAGATCATACTATGGAGAAAGGTATTTCATTTTGTTTGTTGATGATTTTTCTAGGATGATGTGGGTTGCATTATTAAGAGAGAAATCTGAAGCCTTTAAAAAGTTCAAAATATTCAAAGCTAAGGTTGAGAATGAATCCATATTAAAATTGAAATGTCTGAGATCAGATAGAGAAGGAAAGTTCACCTCTAATTAGTTTTATGACTATTGTGAAGAACATGGAATTAAAAGACAATTGAGTGCACCTAGAACCCCTCAGTAGAATGAGATAGCAGAAAGGAGGAACATGATCATACTTGATATAGCGCGCACTATGATGATTGAAGGAAAAGTTGTGCACACCTACTGGAGAGATGCAGTGAACACAACAGTCTATACTATCAACATAACTCAATTGAGGCCAGGCATAAATAAGACACCTTATGAACTTTGGTTTGGCAATGTACCTACAATAAAATATTTCAGAATTTTTGGTAGCAAGTGTTAAATCAAGAGAGATGATGGTGTTGGTAAGTTTGATGCCAGGAGTGATGAAGGTATTTTCCTTGGTTACTCTACAAAAAGAAAAGCATATAGATGTTTTAACCTAAGATTGAAAAAGATAATTGAAATTACTCATGTAAAAATTGATGAGAAGTTTATGGTTCAAGAAAGATACTATGAATATGCACCTATTATTGAAGATGAACCCAGGCCTAGCAACAAAGATACTATTATTGAAGAAATGTTTTATTGCATTGATGTTTCATGCAATGACCTTGAATCAAGCAGAGAAGAATCACAGATTACAGAAGAACAAGACACACCTAAGGTTCCAAAATTCATATCTAGATACCAGTCTAAAGATGATATCATTGGAGATCAGAGCAGCAATGTTTTGACCAGATCAAAAGCAAAAAGTCTAGCAATGGATGAAGAGGTATGTTTACTTTCACAGATTGAACCTTTAAGTGTTGAAGATGCTTGTAATGATTCTGATTGGAAGAATGCAATGAAAGAAGAATTAGATCAAATAATTAAAAATGATACATGGGAATTGGTTCCTAGACCTAGTGACAAAAGTGTGATTGGAACAAAATGGGTATTCAAAAACAAGATGAATGAAGATGGTACAGTAGTAAGAAACAAAGTAAGATTGGTATGTAAAGGATATGCATAGAGAGAAGGAATAGACTAAACTGATACATTTTTCCCTATGAGAAGATTGGAAGCCATAATTTTTTTTTTGGCATACACAACATTCAAATACTTTAAAGTTTACCAAATGGATGTAAAATCAGCTTTTCTGAATGGTGACTTGAATGAAGAAGTTTACATAGAACAGCCTGAAGGATTTAATCTTTCAGATAAACCAGACATGGTATGCAGATTGAAGAAGGCACTCTATGGTCTTAAAAAGGCCCCAAGAGCTTGGTATGAGACACTTGATGGTTATCTTACCAAGATTGGATTCAAGAAAAGAGCAGAAGATTATAACCTATTCACAAGAGAAACACCTGATGGATTATTATTAGTTGCCATATTTGTTGATGACATTATCTTTGGGGGTAATGACAAGATCAGTAAAGCATTCACAAAAATGTAGAATGAATTTGAAATGAGCATGATTGGTCCTATAAAATACTTTTTGGGACTGAATGTAAAGCAAACAGATAAAGGTATATTCACCAATCAGTCAAAATATGTGAAGGAAATACTGAAGACTTTTCAGATGGATGACTGTAAGCTAGTATGCACTCCCATGATAACAGGAAGCAAGCTTATAAAAGATGATGATTCCACAGCAGTTGATAAGACATTATAGAAATCTATGATTGGTAAACTCATTTATCTAACTCAATCTAGACCTGACATATCTAATGCAGTTGGCATTGTTGGAAGATTTGTAGCTGAACCCAAGTAAAATCACCTAATGGCAATCAAGAGGATATTCAGATATCTAAAGGGAACTATAGACTATTGTTTATGGTATCCAAAATTAGAGAATGTACAACTTCATGTGTAAACTGATGCATGTTGGGTAGGTTGTATTGATGATAGGAAGAGCACTTCAGGAGGAGTAGTATTTCTTGGAAACAGGTTGGTTTCTTGGATAAGTAAGAAGCAGAACCATATTTCTCAGTCAACAGCAGAAGCTGAATATGTTGTAGCAGCACTGAATTTTTCAACCATGGTTTGGATCAAGAAGATGGTTAAAGACTTTGGCATTCAGGTTGATTATCCAATTTTTATTCATTGTGATAACACTAGCACTATCAACATGTCTAAGAACCCTGTGATGCATGCAAAGACAAAACACATAGAGATCAAGTACCATTTCTTAAGAGAAAAGGTTGCATACAAAGAAATTAAATTGAACTATGTGAGAACCAAAGAACAGTTGGCAGATATTTTCACTAAGCCCTTATCAAAGGATACTTTTGAGTATCTCAGGGAGAAGTTGGGAGTAATTCCCTCTCCCGAGTCTGTTTAGAAGAAGCAACAAGAACATCGGTCATTAAGTGACTGATGAATGGTTGACTACTCTACTTCTGCAGTAGTACCTATGCCTAATGGTTTATGGTGCCCTTTGCCATTGATGTCAAAGGGGGAGTATATAGTAAGGAGGAGTATGTACTAAGGGGGAGAATATACTTTGGGGGAGTATATACATGGAACAAAAACACAGTTAGAGGAACTGCAGCAGTTTAGAGAAATCTTTGATGAGGATATTGAGAAGATTGTAAAAGAAAGAGGACACCATGAACAGAGGATGTTTTTTATATCATATGTTGCCATCAATGTCAAAGGAGGAGATTGTTGGAGATTTGGTTCTGAGCAGTTGATTGATTGTATGTTTGTCATTGATGACAACATATAATACACAGTAGTAATTCTATATGTACTTATCAGAATGATGACATGAAGACTTGCATGGTTAGATACATGTTTTTGACATGTTTATTATGTTATGTTCATACACGCAGACCTAGATATGATGTTTTAGTAAAGTTATGCAATTATGTTATTGGCAGTTATAGTTCTGGAAGTGTATTTATACAGAGCCGACATATTTGACATGTTTCTTGAGTTGCGCCTATCTTCAGGATATGCATGAATATATTCATGGTTAGTTATGAGTTAACTATCTTTGGTTAAACATTCCTATCATATTAAATCAAGATCATGTTGTTTGAGTTGATTTGGTGAAGCTGACTTAGTGAAGCGTTGCGTCTGTTCAGTTTGACTTGCGCAGATTTAATATTGTTTTCATGCTTAGTTAAGCCAACTAAGATGTTTTTGAAGTGTTTCTAAGAGCCGACATGACCTTCTAATTTGGAGAAGATAATTATAGTAGTTTGTTTGTGAATGCTAAGTGTGAATGATACGGATAGAGACAGAAGATAGATAGAGCAGAAGATAAGATGTGGTTCATTCATCAAGAGTCTATGTGAAGAAGAAGTGAAAGATTGTAATACACTGGAAGTGATCAAGATAGTAGGTCTACTCTACACTTCATCATCAGATATAGTGCATATCTATTATACAGAAGGTTGTAGCCTTCACCATCAAGTAGTGAGATTTTGGACAGTGAGTCCACTACCCCTAACAGGGTCTGACCCTTAACCAGGTCACTATACTTATTGCATTGTAATGTACAACTCCTAACAGGGTTGAAATATCTTCTTACAGGGATTACTATAAACAAGTATAGTTTATTATGGGTGCTAATTCCCACCAGGGTTTTTACCATTTGGTTTCCCTATAATCAAATTTTGTGTTGAGTACTGTGTTATCAGATTAAGCATTTACTTTGTTGTATTCTAAAGTTAAGGAAGTAAAATAATGAAAGTTACTGATAAATGATGATTCACCCCCCCCCCTCTCAGTTATCCTTTGGGACTATTCTAACAAGTCTATCATCACTACGTCCGAGCCATCCCACTAAGGCCAAGACCAAGTAGTAGTTACTGTCGTGAAAGTTAGAGGTCACCAAGTACTCAATAGATGATGAGAAGAATGATTTCTAAGATGCATAGAAGAGTTAGTGTCGAGTGAAAACATATGGTTATGTCGAGTGAAATAATATTGACCGAGCACTAGTGTTTTCCTATGCTGAGTAAGATAGTTTTTCTATATGTGTTTCGAATGGGAAAAACACCAAGGTAAATCATTTAGGTTGACTTCTATGAAGCATTTAATGATCATGCACTGAGATTTAATGCATTAATTACGTGTTATTTTTATGATAATGGACCCTATGAAAGCCATGGAACCAATAAAAATTAGGGATGCCTAAGTGGAAAAAGGTGATATAATCTAGATCATTGATCGTGATCTAGATGATCTTTATATAGGATGCTTCAAACCCCAATCTGTAAGTGTGAGAGAGTGTATTTTTTGATGTGGATGTGAAGAGTAGAGATCAGGAGTATATGTATGTTTTGCATATCTAAAGCATTGACTAGACAAGCGATAGAGCAGATAAATAAAGAGCAGAATAGAGATAAATCAGATTCAGAGATCAATTAAGAGTTCTAAAGAGGAGATCTGTTATCGACATTTGTAGTGAAAACTGTAGGATTAGGTACTAATACATTCTAGAAAGTGAATCAAAATAAATCTCTTAACAGAGTGGTCCTCACAGGCCTTTGTAAATATCTTAACCAAGTTCTTATGTTTTTGTAAGTTTAAATTGTTTAACAAGGTAGATTGTATAAGTCTGAAAGCTCTTTACAAGACAGACCCCTCACAGGGTAGATCATAAGAAGTGATCAAAACTTGGTAGCCCTAACATGCACACTTTATTAATGCAGTAGTAAATATTTGTGGGTGTCATCCCCACCCTATTTTTACCTTCAAGGGGTTCTGTGTTACCATATTTTTGTATTATGTGTTCATGATTAGATGTTAGATCTTTAAAATATTTCTGTTTGTGTTTATGAATACATGGTTGAATTAGTTTTCTTAGAAATGGTAGAAGTTTTATAGATCTGATTCACCCCCCCCCCCTCTCAGTTACTGCTTTCCCATATTATATTTCCAACAATAACTAGGAAAGTATGGATTTATTTCCTCAGGCAAAAATCTGATGTATATGAAACTTTTTGAAATTGGAAAATCTTGGTTGAGAATGAGACTGGGAAAAGACTAAAATATCTCAGATGTGATAATCATGGTGAGTATTGCAAAAAGTAATTTGAATATTATTGTTCCTCTAATGGTATTCATAGGAAAAAAATAGTTCCCAGGAATCCACAAGAAATTGAGTGGTTGAACGCATGAATAGGACAATAATGGAGTGTGCAAGGACTATGAAGTTGCATGTTGAGCTGCCCTAAAATATATGGGCATAGGCTATAAATACCAATGTTTATTTAATTAATAGAGGTCCCTCTACTCATTTAAGTCTTGGCATTCCAGAGGAAGCATGGATAGGTAATAAGGTGAGTTATTCTTTTCTCAAAACCTTCGGCTGTGAAGCATTTTCACATATAGATTATGAAAATAGAACCAAGATGGAAGCTAAATCAAAGAAATGTTTATTTGCTGGCTATGGCATTGATGAGTTAGGCTATAGAATTTGGGATTTTGAGAATCATAAATTTGTGATAAGTAGGGATGTCATATTCAATGAGAAAGTGTTGTACAAAGATTAGTTGAGGTAGCATGAGAAGAAATACAATGATTATGTAGTGTTGGATGATACTCCTAAAGCTGATGTTCTAGTGGTTCCTCATGACCCTCAACAACAAGAACAAAAACAACAATAAATACCACAAACTCTAGTGAATGTTTGACAATCTTCAAGGCTAAGTAGACATCCTAACAAGTTTTCTCCCTCTTTGTATTCTATTTTATTTACTGATAGTGGTGAACCAGAATTTTATAATGAAGCTATGTAGTTGGATACCAAGGTTCAATGGGAGCATGGAGTGACAAAATAAATGGACTCCTTTCTGAAAGATTTGACTTGGGAATTATGCAATTTTCCTGTAGGTAAACATGCTTTACAAAATAAATGGGTTTATAGGCCAAAAGAGGAGGATGGAGGTAAGAAAAGATTTAAAGCCAGGTTAGTTGTAAATGGATTTGAACAGAAAAAAGGAATTTATTTTGATGAGATCTTTACTCCTGTTGTAAAAATAACTTCTATTCATACAATTTTAAGTATTGTGGCTACTGAAGATTTGCATTTTGAACAACTCGATGTGAAAATTTCTTTTCTCCATGGTGATTTGGAGGAGGATATATATATGGAACAGACCAAAGGATTTGAGTTCACACATAAGGATAAGTTAGTGTGTTGATTAAAGAAGAGTTTATATGGATTGAAACAAGCACCTCGGTAATGGTAATTAAAATTTAAAGGGTTTATGGCTGATCACTATTTTAGTAGGTGTAATTTTGATCATTGTGTTTATTTTAAGAGGTTGGATAATGCCAGCTACATTATTTTATGTTTATATGTTGACGACATGCTTGTAGTTGGGTCTAACATGGATCAAATAAGAGAGTTAAAACAATAGCTAGAAAAACCATTTTCTATGAATAATTTGGGGGCATAAAAACAAATCCTTCGTATAAAAATTTGCAGAGATAGGCAGAATAAAAAATTGACTCTATGTCAGGCTGGTTATGTTGAAAAGGTGTTGCAGAGATTCTCCATGGAGAATGCAAAAGCTATCAGTACACCTTTGCATATTTATTTGAAATTGACTAAGGAGATGTGTCCAAAGACACAAGAGGAGGAGGAAAAAATGTCCAAGGTACCCTATTCTTTAGTTGTAGGCAGTTTAATGTATTCCATCCTATGCACTATACCTGATATTGCACATGTAATATGAGTTGTTAGTAGGTATATGAGTCATCCTGGTGTTGAGAATTAACATGTATTAAAATGGATTCCCATATACTTTAGAGGTACATCCAACAAATTTTTATGTTTTGGGGGCTCTAGTACTGATTTACAAGGATATGTTGACTCATATTTGGCAGGAGACATTGATACTAGCTAGAGTACAACATGATGTGTTGTTTACTATCGGTAGGATAGAGGTGAGTTGGATATCTAGCTTGAAAAATGTGGTTGTTTTATCTACCATAGAGTAAGATAATGTAGATGAAATAAAGGAAAGCAAGAAGATGATATGGTTGCAATCTTTCATGGAAGAATTTGTGATAGCTAAAACCTTAGTGTGCTTGCACAAGCCTAGCTAGGACTCTTACTGTTCCTAGCATTCAAAAGAGCCTACCCTCTCTTATAGGATATTTAAAGCCCTTTCTTAGCTATCCTATGACTTCTCCAACAACACTCTATGAGTTGGTAACTTTTGTGCTTCACCTTGGGGTATCTATCCACAAAGTTCACTTCAATCATTTACTCCTTGGAAGACTCCAAGTGCTTTCTCAACTCCTCTTCATAAAAAGTTTTGTGAGTGGTGTAATACATGTTTGGGTAACTTATTTAACTCCACATGATCCCATTTTTATAGGGAATCAAGACTTTCCCAAATGATCTCAAGACATTTAGTGAATTTGGTCTTTTAGGCCTAATAGGTCAATTAGCCCTAATCAGCTAGTTTTTCACTCTTCTTTCACAACTTTCCAAAATAACCCCCAAAAAAAATTGGATATTCTAACACCCTTTTCCAAGACAATAAATATTTTGTAGGTCTTAGGGTTCTAGAGTCTCCATACAGTGGGTTCCTAGAATTAAGGACAAATAGGGATAATAGGGATATTCTAGTGTTGTTTGGTGATTTCTACTTAGAAATGTATCTTAATGGATTGGAAAATGCCTAATCTTGCTAGGAGGTGTTTATAGGACCTTTGTTCTTACAAAAAATTCTTGGTTAAATTCTCCCAATCATTCCCATGCAATCAAACACCATTAGTTCTCTGGAAAACACCTAACTGGGTGCATAGGGCTTGTCTAGGGCTTGCCACTAAAAATAGCTAACTTGATCCTCAGAACTCCTACACTCATATTTAAACTATATAGATGCTCCCCTACCATATTAATCTAGACCATGATGGAATTAATGGTTGGATTCTATGGGGGAGCCATTTTTCTCAAATCTACTCTGTGAACACCAACAACTATACAACTTACAAAATAATTTACAAGACTAATCAAATAAACTCACAGAAACTTAAAATATAAAAAAAAGATGATTAAAACTATCCCTAATACATTAATACAACACAATATCTTTCTATTCAATCCATCTACTAACTCTAACTCACAAAAATAGGCTACTGTGAAAAAAATCACTAAACAGAGCTTTCTTAGCAAATTCAAAATCTTAAATCACATCCTCTATCCTCAGGAAATGGGCCTCATTATGGATTAATATCCATTTTCCATGTTTTTAGGTAGTTACCATAACTAATCATCCTTAACTTTGAAGGGAATTCAATATTGGCAAATGTTGTCATGCAACTTTGCAAAGTTGCAAATGTTGTCATGACAACATTTTTACAACTTTTTCATTTTTATCTAAAATGTAATCTAATGACCTCTAATTGATATTAAGTGATGTAAAAAACATCCTAGATGCCATTTTAGGCACATTTCCAAGCTTTCCTAAGCCTTTAAGGCTTTTTTGACCCAAATTCCCACTTTTAGGCTTCCTCTAGAACTAAACACTAACAAAAGAAAAACTACAAGAATGGATTGAGCCTATTCTAATCCATCTTGTCACTAACCAAAAAGAAATTTTAAGGCCTAAAAGAAACCACTACTGACTTGGCTAAGGTCAGTACAAGACACATAAAAATTTGGAACTAGGGATTAGCCTAGGTGCTCCTGCACCATTCTCCCCAAATAAAAGATTTCAATCCATCGTTGGATTGAGCAAGTTGGAATCAATTCCCAACTTCTTACACTTTGTCTCCTTGATCCAAGTGGCCTCTGCATCTCCTTGGACAATCCAATTTATTAGATATTCAGAGTAAGTCCTATGTCTAGTCTTTTTGTAGGCCCTTGAATCAAGCACCTTCTCTTCCTTCTTAGGTGGTGGAGGGGTTAAGTTCAAGTAGATTCCACTTCCCAAAATACCTTAGTAAGGATCTAGTCTAGATGTGGAGTAGGCCCCTTATAGAGGATTAGATCTACAACATTGAAGATCGGAGACAAATCAATATCCTTAGGGAGCTCAACCTTGTATGCATTGTTGTCATATTTGGCCAGAATAGTACATGGTCCTATTCTCCTCATCTGTAGCTTGTTGGGAACTCCCTTCTATAACCTTTCCTTGTTCAAATGAACCATAACAAGATCCCCAACCTGGAATTGGACTTCCTTCTTCCTTTCATCCACCTTTTCCTTTATCTTTGAATTGTTCTCTGTTAGAGTTTTTCTCACTCTTTCATGCACCTCTTTCATGGAGTGTGAAAAATCTTTGGAATATCCACTTCACTTGGCTCCATCCTTTAACTCTCTTAGTTCAAATATCCCTCTATGGTGTAGTCCATAGACAATTTCAAAGGGACTCTTTCCTATAGTTCTATTGACAGTATCATTATATGCATAATCTGCCTATCATAAGAGTTGATCCCAAGCTTGACCATACTCCTTAGTGAGAAACCTCAATAGGTTCCCTAGAATTCTATTCACCACCTCAGTTTGACCATCTATCTGAGGATGATATGTAGACCCAAAGAATATATTGGTTCCCAAAATTTCCACATTGTCTTCCAAAAGTGACTCGTGAATTTTGTGTCTCTATCTGAAACTATGCTCAAGGGTAACCCATGGATTCTCACCACTTCCTTGAAGAATAGGTGTGCAATGTGACAATCATCATGAACTATCTTGCATGGGAAAAAATGTGCAATCTTGCTAAATCTGTCTACTATGACATATATTCTGTCAAATCCCTATTTTGTCTTTGGAAATCCTACAACAAAATTGATGATCAAGCATTCCCAGGGTCTACTTTGAATGAGGAGAGGTTGATAAAGTCCTACATTAGATGATGTGCCTTTGGCTTTCTGACACACTACACAACACTCCACATACTTCCTGATATCCAAATTCATTCTAGGCCAAAAATACAACTTCTGCACTAACTCTTGGGTCTTATTGACTCCAAAGTGACCACTAATTGCCCCATTATGCTTTTCTTGAATCAGATTTTCCCTAATTGATCCTCTAGGGACACATAACTAACTTCCCTTAAACAATAAATCACTCTGAATTGTATATTTAGAAAATTCACCATGGAAATGATTCTTATGCTCTTTACATACCTCATATATCTCTGCAAAGTTGCCATCCTCTGTATACAAGTCCTTGAAACTCTCCATGCCCATACTCTACAGTTGTACTTCTTATACTGTTATAAGTCTCCTACTAAGTGCATCAGCCACTTTGTTATGCAATCCTTTTTGATGCTTGATGTTGAAGGTGTAAGCTTGCAAGTACTCCACTAATTTCATGTGCTTGTAACTGAGCTTGTCTTGGGAGTTCAGAAAGCTAAGTTCTTGGTTGTCTAAATACACCACAAATTACTTGGGAAGAAAAAAGTGCCTCCATTTCCTTAGTGCTTGGATTAGAGAATACATCTCTAAGTCATAGGAAGAATACTTCCTCTTTCCATCATTGAGATTCTCACTATGAAAAGCTATTGGTCTCCCTTCTTGGCTTAAAACTGCCCCAATAGCAACATTTCTAGCATCACACTCAACTATGAAAAGTTTCTCAAAACTTGGTAATGTTAAGATGGGTTGAGTGGCAATCTTCTTCTTCAACAACTCAAATCCTTGGTTAGCTTTCTCATTCCATACAAGCTTAGTTTTCATCCCACCTTTTATGATGTCTAGCATAGGAGCACAAATAGCACTAAATTTCTTAATGAATTTCCTATAATATTTAGCTAAGCCATGAAAGCTTCTCACCTTTGTTGCAGTTTTGCGGGTAGGCCAATTTATGATGGAATCTACCTTGCTTGGATCCATCTTAAGGTTTCCATGAGACAACACAAAACCAAGGTACACTAGATCTTGCTTTAGAAATTCACACTTATCCAAATTGATCATTATCTTTTCTTCATGCAACCTCTTGAACACAATTTGTAGATGTCTTAAGTGTTCTTCTTTAGTCCTACTAAATATTAGGATATCATCCAAATACACTACAAAAAACTTACCAATGTAGTCCTTGATTACTTCTTTCAAAAGCCTCATGAATGTGGATGCGACATTTGATATCCAAAATGGCATCACATGCAATTCATACAAACATTCCATGGTTTTGAAGGTAGTCTTCCATTCATCTCCCTCATTGACCCTAATTTGATGATAACCACTCTTTAGGTCAATCTTAGTGAAATACTTTTCTCCTCCTAAACTATCCATTAGGTCTTCTATCCTAGGAATAGGAAACCTATACCTAATGGTGATTCAGTTAATGGATTTGGAATCATTGCATAGCCTCCAAGTTCCTCCCTTTTTGGGTGCTAAGATAGTGGGTACGGTACATGGGATTATACTTTTTCTAATGAGGCCTTGGTTTAGGAGCTCTTGGATTTATTTGGCAATTCCCTTATTTTTTTGAGGGTTTTTCTTATAAGAAACCTTGTTAGGAAGGGTAGCTCCTAGCATAAATTCAACTTGGTGACTAATATCTCTCTTAGGGGGTAGGCTTGCTGGTTGTCCATCATTGACAATGTCTTTATACTCCTTAAGCAACTCTTGTACTTCTATAGGAATCTCTATCTTCTTGACTGTCCTCTCTGCATCTTCTTCCTTTGGCTTCAAAACCAAAGCATATGCTACTCCCTCACCTTCTTCTAGAGCTTCTAGGAACTCCTTTTCACTCACCAATAGGACATTAGGGCCTGTGGGCTTCACTTCTCCTTCTTCCAATAGTGACTGGATTTTGAAAGTCACACCATCTTTCTTGAAAGAATATGCATTATTAGCTCCATCATGCATGGCTTTGCTGTCAAATTTCCATGGCCTTCCTAGTAAAATGTGACATGCATCCATAGATAGGATGTCACACAATACCTTATCTTTATATCTTCCAATTGAGAAGTCTACCCATGCTTGTTCATTCACAAGGACATGATGTCCTTTGTTCAACCAAGTGACCTTGTATGGATTACTATGGGGAATCCTCTTCATCTTCAGTTTACTAACTACCTCCTCTGACACAATGTTGTTAGTATACCCTAAGTCTATGATGACCATACACACTTTACCCATCATCTTTCACTTCACTCTGAATAGTGCTCTTCTCTAGCTTGGCTCTTCTCTCACTAGTTCCTTGATCAGTGTTCTTCTTATCATCAGATTTCTCCCTCTTTTGACTCTAAGGGTATCTCAGGGTGTTTTTTTCCACCACTAGACTCCTCTTGCACAAAATTTACTCTCTTGTCACTTAAGAAGTAGAGCCCTTCTCTAGACACCTATAGGTAGAATGCCCCATTTGGTTGCAGTGATAGCATTTCATAGTTGCAAAGTAGGACCTTCTTTCTTAGCTATTGCCTCTTCCTCTCCAATTAGTATTAGATCCTCTTCCTCTATTGAAGCTTCCTCCTCTTGAACTTACTTTGGGCTATTCAGTTAGCTTGGTCTCTCTTTGAGTCTTGGATTCTGAACTTCAACCACCATATCCACTTCTTTGACCTCTACCTCTGCCTCTGGTATTACTTGTATCTTTTTTCTTTCTCAATTTCTCTTCCACCTCAACTGAAATTTGGTGGCATATTTGAACAATGGTAGGAGTCAAGAGACTCAACTCATCTTGAATAGTCCATCTTAGACCATTGAGGTATCTAGCTACCTTTACACTTTCATCTTCTGCAACCCTTGATCTCATACATAGCCTTTGAAACTCTTCAGTGAAAGAGTTAACATCTAAGTTTTTTTGTCATAGACTTTGTCTCCTTTTATGTAACTAGATTTCATAGTCTTCAGGTACATATGCATCTCTCATTTTGGCTACCAGAGCTTTCCAAGTGGCTATGGGTTTCTTTCCTTCTTTCTCCCTCTCATCTTCGATGAATTTCCACCAAGTGAGTGCAGACCCTTTAAGTCTTTCTTTTTCCACTTTCACCTTTTGGGATTTTTTATCCCATCACACTAAAAGTAGTTTTCAAGTCCTTCAATCCAATCTAGGACTACCTCTCATTCTATTTTTCCACTGAAGATATGAGCTCCTTCTAATGCCTTTCCACTTAAGGCTTTTAATGCCTTCAAGAAGGGTTCTTTAGTGAGGACAGGGTCAGCTTTAGGGAATTCATCATATAAGGCTATCTCCTTACTCTTGCCTTTAACTTTATCCTTGACATCATCAGTCTTCTCTTCCACTTGGTCCAATTTATGATCTAATTGGGCCAATATATCTCTGAGCAATCTATTCTGTTCTTCTTGATCATCCACTTTCTTTGCAAGTTCTACATTGGTCACCATTGTAGACTCTCCTATTGTTTCTATTGGTTGAAACATTCACCACAAGCCAAATCTTATTGGCTCTAATACCAATCTGATAGCTAAACCCTTAGTGTGCTTACACAATCCTAGTTAGGACTCTTACTATTCCTAGCCTTCACAAGACCCTACCCTCTCTTCTAGGATCTTTCAAGACCTTTCTTAGCTATCTTAGGACTTCTCCAGCACCACTCTATGAGTTGGTAACTTTTGTGCTTCACCTTGGGGTATCTATCAACAAAGTTCACTTCAATCCTTTACACCTTCTTGGAAGACTCCAAGTGCATTATCAACTCCTCTTCATCACTAGTATTGTAGGGGGTGTAATCCATGTTTGAGAAAATTATTTAACTCCACATAATCCCATTTGGATAGGGCATCAAGAGTTTTCCAAAAAATCTCAAGACATTTAGTGAATTTGGTCTTTTAGGTCTAATAGGTCAATTAGCCCTAATCAACTAGTTTTTCACACATCTTTCACAACTTTCCCAAATAACTCCAAAAACAAAGTGGATATTCTAACACCATTTTCAAAGACACTAAAGATTTTGTAGGTTTATGGTTCTAGGGTCTCTATATAGTGGGTTCCTATGTAAGGACAAATAGGGCTAATAGGACTATTCTAGTGCATTTTTGTGATTTCTCCTTAGAAATGTATCTTAATATATTGGAAAATTCCTAACCTTGCTAGGGGGTGTCTATAGGACCTCTTTTTTTACAAAACCATGCTTGGTTCCATTCTCCCAATCATTCCCCTACAATCAAACACCATTAGTTCTCTGGAAAACACCTAACCTAGTGCATAGGACTCGCCTAGGGCTTGCCACTAAAAATAGCTAACTTGCTCCTCAGAACTCCTACACTCATATTTACACTATAGAGAGGCTCATCTACAATATTCATCTAGACCATGATGGAATGCATGGTTGGATTCTATGGGAGAACCATTTTTCTTAAATCTACTATGTCAACACTAGAAACTATACAACTTACAAAATAATTTACAAGACTAATCAAATGAACTAAAATAAACTTAAAATCTAAACAAAAGATGCTTAAAACTATCTCTAATACACAAATTCAACAAAAGATATTTATATTCAATCCATCTACTAACTCTAACTCACAAAAATAGGCGACTGTGAAAAAAAATCACTAAACAAAGCTTCCCTAGCAAATTCAAAATCTTACATCACATCCTCTATCCTCGTGAAATGGGCCTCCTTGTGGCTTAATATCATTTTTCCATGTTTTTAGGTAGTTACCATAACTACCCATCCTCAACTTCGAAGGAAATCCAATATTGGCAAATGTTGTCATGACAACATTTTTACAACTTTTGCATTTTTTTCTAAACCTAATATAATGACCTCTAACCAATATTAAGTGATGTAAAAACATCCTAGTATGTGATGAAAATGTGTCAAACTTCTATGAATCATTCCATCCAAGGTTTCTCAAGAATGAGGCCTCAAATATCGATCCATAGCTCTCTAGTCATGGAGTGCAAAGGTTTGAAATGGAGGCCCTCAAATTGACCTAATTAGTGCCCATGCAAGTACACCACGAAATGAGAGATTCAATGCACGAAAATGAAATCTATTCTATATGATTGCAATGCATAAAAGAAAATTAATCTAAATGATAACAATGCATGATTATTCTATGAAAAGAAATACAAATGCAAGATTAATCTATGAAAGAAAACATGAATCTAATCTACATGAATAGCCATGGATGCACGAAGAAGACAAGAAAAGAGAAGTTGCAATATCCAAGCTCAAGTGCTCAAATTCTCCTCCAAAATTGCTCTCCAAACCTCCAGCATAACAATACTATGAACAAGATGATATATGAAAATGAGGAGAGATTTCCTTATATAAGAAAGTGAACGGTTGAGATTAAGAGGCAAAAATCAAAGGCTATGATAAAGAGGCAAAAATCCCACCACTTAAGAGAATGTGAAGAAAAAAGGGATTTTATTTAATTTATTTCCTTTTTCATCAAATAAAGTGCTTTAAGTGGGGATTTTTATTTATTTAATTAAAAGAGGGGTTTTCTTTATAATTAAATAAATTAGAAGAATTTTATTTAATTAAAAGGGAGATTAAATCTTTTAATTAAATGAGATGAATTTTATTTAATTAAAAGGGAGATTAAATCTTTTAATTAAATAAAAATGATCAAACCTTACGAAATATTGAAATAATTGAATTAATTACAATTTGATCAAGGAAATTAATTTGAATTGAGAATGTTGCAAAGCATTGAGTCAGAAATTGATAAATTGATAAAATGATAAATGGGGCCCAAAGTCTAGGCGACCATTTTAGGGTGCATACATTTGCCCCTCTTTGACTAATGTGTGGTCAACTTGGAAACACATGTAGTCAAAGAATGCAGTTGAAGTGTGAGGTCAATTTAGGATCACAAAACAACCCAGACGTGTGGTCGATTTGGGAACACATCAGGACAAAAAAATAAGCAGATTGAAAAAGACAAAGTCAACACCATTGTAAATAAGTAATTAACATGTCCGAGATAAGAATCTCAAGAAGAACAAATGATAGGATTGATAAAGCTGAATCAAGGATTGAAGTTTGATAGGTACTGCCCCCTCGTGATCAAAATCAAAATGAGATAGAGGAGAAATAGCAAATTAATAAATTTGATCAAATCGAACTAAAGATAAGGTTCTTGATGTAAGATGAAAGATATAAAGATCACAGAACCAAGGTAGATCATCAAGCATGAAAGATTATGCCCCAAGGTTGAATTAGAAGAAAAGAAGAAGAAGAAGAAGTGGGGTGAAAGCGAATGGAAGATAGAAGTTAGGAAGAGATGGAAAGAAATGGAGAGAAGAAAGAGAATTTGCCTTTAAGAAAGAGAAGAAGAAAGAGAATTTTCCTTTAAGAAAGAGAATGCCCCAAAATCACTCAACTGTTAAAGATCATGAAAGAAGATAAGGAAATGAACATCAGAATGTGATCATAGTTGATTAAAAGTCCACAAGAAAGATGAAGGAAAACCCTCACAAACTCATAATGTAGCTTAAAATGCAAACTATCATGAGGTCTAACAATGCAAGCTACATGAAAAGGCAAAGGTGTTCTTGCAATAGAGAAACTATAACATAGGACTTTGTGTTCATCATTCATTAGAGAATGGTAAGGAACTTATTTTCATCATTGGGCCATTATTAACAGACATCAAAAAATCACATAATCATCACTAGTCACAAGTGCAACTATGAAGATATGAATGTGATTTATATTAGATTGCAATGTGGAAAGATTCTAACATAAGCATCAAAGACATAAAAGTTAAGATGACTGTGATGTTAGCTTACCCAATTTAATGTAGCAAAACCACGCTCGCATCAAGGTATAGAGGCCAGGATGACCAGCAAAATGGTTGTGCAAAAACAGTGAAGCATAAAGAAGGAGGCAAATAAAAACATGTCCCATGCCCCAAGTCCTAGCTATGCATCCTGGAGAGACTTATGAGACAAGAACACTCAACAAAAATCAATAGCAATCAGCACACAAAGAAAAGATCGTGACATAGCTCAAGCATTAAGTGTTGTGTTTAAAAAATTTAAGTGTGTTAACTGATACTGAGTTCTGAGGATAAGGATTGAATGCTTGTAAGCAAGTAAGACCACATGACAAAACTGGGTAAGACCAAACCACTAAGTGTTGAAAAACACTCAATGTCAAGGGTTGTATTGAAAAATACAGTTGGGGTGGTGTTGAAAAACACCATTTGTGAGATGTCTTAAAGACCAACGCATCCAAGAAACCAAAGCTAACATAGTTATGACCCATAGAAAAAGACAAAGACCAATTCCAGACCAAGGCAACAAGGACAAGGCATGATGGAGAAAGGCTAAGTGTCGAGGAAACGCGCTAAGAAACAGGGGTGCAAAGGCCTCAAGTAGAACCCATTTCTAGGTTTTCACCACTTAAAATTTGATTACAATTTTTTCTCTTTCATTTTTTTCATTTTTTTATTTTTTTATTTTTCAGGACTTGTTATAATTTTCTTTTGAATTTTTTCTACCAAGGTGCCTATTTCCAAGTTTTCACCAAGGCACCTTTTTCTATTTTTTTGAATTTTTGAATTTTTTTGATTTTTTTGTATTTTTGAAATATATAATTTTTTTTTGAAGATACATCAAAGCGCCTATCGCTAGGTTTTGACTAAGATGATCATTTTTTCAGGATATTTTCCAATTTTTAGAATTTTTGACAATATATCATTTTTTTGGATTTTTTCAGGTTCAATAATTATGTACAAAGGATGCCCCCAGACAGAATGGGCATCAAACTCCCAAGCAAGATCACATTGTGCTATCCCAATGTTTTAGCAAGGTGGAGGACAGGAGGGATTAGCAAGCTGGTGGAAGAGATGGAAGATAGGAGAATGAAGCAGAATGAAGGGAAAAAATCCTCAAAGGCAAACTCTTCAAGAGTACCCAAGCTAGGGAAAAGAAAGAAACATCATGTAAAGCACATTTGGACAAGCAATGAAAGGCCAACATAGGATAAGTCACAAAAGCATAATGCAAAAGAAGGAAAGGATGCAGTTCAAAGGAGTAGACATGTCAAGAGGCTTCATAGCACCATGTTTTACTCTTTCTTTCATTTTTTATTAGATCAAGACCAAAGGGGAAAAGGATAGCGATAGGCAAAAATGAATGGAGGAAGATAGATATGAAGGCTAAACATGAAAGGAATTAAAGAAAGATAATCATAAGATAGTTCACAAAATAGCCCAAATGTTCATGTATAGATCAACATTGTCAAGATCAAAGAGAGAATACGGAATGGATAAAAGATGTAGAAGAACTACGCATGATGCCTGGTTGTCAAGTTTTCATAATGGTACCTATCCAAGGCACCACAAGGGAGTGGTTTTCACCATAGGACGAAATTATTTCCCTTTAATTTTTTATTTTTATTTTATTTTTATATTTTTGAATTTTTTGGAAGAAGGAAAGCTTTTTAGATAATGCTCCTTGAAAGGATAAACCATGATATGCCAAGGATCCTAAATGATATGCTCAAAGATGCCGATAGGGAAAGGAAGATGAAAGAGGAAACTGGAGGATAAGATTTTATGCAAAGCGAGTGAGGTTGGAAGATAGGAGGAATAGGCAAATGAGGAAAAAGAGTAGAAGGTAGAGGGATAGTGAATAGAAGGATTGTCAAAGGGTGGACGGAAAGGAAGGCAAGATCAACATTGACACACACCTTGAAGGGTGGCAAGAGGATGGAGGAAATATGAATGAAGGAATACGTGAAGGAATATGGTTAATGGATAGCAGAGGTTGCGATTTAGGCGCATGAAATGAAAGAATGTTTTTGGAAGAAGATGAAGTGGAAGCCTTTGGAAGCTTGAATGTCAACTTCACTTTTTTCTCAACATGAGACTCTTTCAAGAGAGACTTTGGAATCCATATAGTCATAGGATTTTCATTTCTTTTTGATGATTTAGAGAGGATATCTTCAATGATGGATTTTGGAACCCATACTTGTCTTGTAGTTTTCTTCTTAGATATCTCTTTTGACTTTATGCCCCCATGTCAATTAGAGGATACTTGGTGATCTTCTTTTTTAGATGGATTCTTGTATTGCTTCTTTTTTTTGTATTGAACATTCAAGTTTCTTCCAAAAGACTTGGGTTTGTGGAGGAAGAAGAAGAATGTGATTGGTTTAGATGGGTGGATGGATGAAAATGATTCAAGGGTGTGCATCTATGTTGATCTTGAGGAAAGATAAGAGATGGAGGGACGTAAGTACCCAAGATGGATGACAAATTAGGAGAGTTAGGAGAGGAAAGTGAAGGGACATAAGGACCCAAGATGAAAGGAAAATGTGAAGCCCTTAGTATTGGTGGAGGAGGTCCAAGGATGGATGTGGAAGACGCAAAAGGATAATCAATAAGTTCATCAGCATGTATATGAAAACTGAGGACATCAACATCTTTAGAGTGAGCATTAGAATTTTCAATAGGATCATGAACATGTTGAATAGGAGCACCTTCTTTGATAGGATTGTTTGAAGCTTGGAAAGACTTAGGAAGAGTAGAAAGTGGAAGCAAACATGGATTGGTAGAGCAAGGAGATGGAAGACTTTGATCTTGACAAGGATCTTTGGATAGCATAAGCGTATAATGTTCCTCTTGATTTTCAATAGGCTTAATATTGGAAGTAACAACACCATTTTTAATAACCTTAATGGAAATATCATCTTTAAAAAGCACAAGTGTAGTAAGGTTATTTTGATTGTCAGTAAGCTCAATGGTGTAAGTAGTAACTTGATCTTGCTTAGGAGAAGACTTAATATAGGGTGGAATGAATGAGAAAGGATGTAAGGGATCAAAAGAACCATGAAATAGATAAGAGGCATCATGAAAAGGATTGGATGAAATGGAGGTTTCTTGATCTCGATCTTTATTTATATTCTTTTCTTTATCACTTTTAGAGTCCTCTTGACATGGATCCACTTCTAAGGAAAAGGAAGCATGTTGGAATTGTATGGGAGACTTGGAAAAAGATGGGGAAGGATTAGTTGAAGTAGGAATTATAGAAAATAAAGGCTTAGGATCTTTAGGTTTAGCATTATTGAAAGTATTTGCAACCAAGTGAAGGTTAGCTTGAGTTTCTTTAAGAGGTAGCACTTGAGAATAACTATAGGGAACTGCATGGAAAGCATTAGGATCTATATCAAATAAAGGATTTGTGAAAGATGTGAAAGACTTGGAAACTTTAGGAGATTTATGTGTATTGGAGGAAGTAGAGGATGGAAGGGGATCATCACAAAATAATGGTTCATTAGTAACATGATCTTTCTTGAGAGTGCAATCTTTATTTTCAGCATGAGAACTCTTAGAGGAGAAACTCTTATGGAATTGACATTTGCAATTAGTGCGGAAAGATTTCTCTTCCTCAAATGCATCATCGAAGTATTGTTCATAAAACTCATCAAAGTCTCTTTCAAAATCAAAATCATATGGATCACCATCACAATCTCTCCACTGTGAACCCCCATCCCTAGTAAGCGCGAGCACATGACGAGGAGGACTCTTAGGAATAGAAGTGTCATAAGTATGTCTATGTATTTCATCATAATAGCCATCATCAGAATAGGCATCAGAGTCATAGGTATTACTATTTTTTCCATCATCATAGTCATCATTGTCATCAGAATCATAATAGCTGGGATCATCAAAGTCATCAAAGATGGGCATGTCATTTTTCATGGAAGAGGTATCACAAGGATTATCATGTTGTTCACTATGGTATGCATTTTTAAGAGAAGCATGACTCTTGGGAGAAGTAGAAGAAGAACGAGATCTTGAAGAAGAGGAAAATGAAAATCTAGTAGAAGGAGAAGATTTGGATGATGAAGAATGATGAGAAGACTTAGAAGATGAACAATGTTTGGAAGAAAGATATTGTGAGGAGATCATGCCTATGATCCTAGAAAAGGCATCTGATTCATCTATCTATTTTTTTATTTTTCTTTGTAATTTATCATCTATGAAATTTTTGGAGAAACCCTGCTCTTCGAATTGAGCAATAAGTTCCAAATCATCTAACCTCAAAAGAGGTTCCATAACAAGATATTTTAAATTCATGGTTCTAGAAGAAGAGGAATCAAGAATGGAAGTGATAGAATAGATGAAAATAGAAGAAGATAGACTAGATAATAAGAGGAAAAGAATCAAGAAGATATGAAGATCTTAGAAAGAATAGGAAGAATCATGAAAGAAGAGAAGAATGGGATTGGAAGACTAGGAAGACATGGGGGATGCGGAAGAAAGAAGACCAAGAGTCATTTTAATAGAGTGCAAATTGATACCATTTAAGTTTATTTTGATATTGAGCAACATGTCATAACATTCTTTGGGGAGACCAATTGAAGTTTTCATAACTCGGGAACTCAAATTTGGCAAGTTGGTAGACGATAGCAGACAGCAACAGAAGGAAGTTTCCAGCGAGGAAATGATGTCTCGCATGAGGATTTGTAGGACCATGTGAGGAAATACATAGAGCGGCGCGAGAAAACTCAAATTGCTGAAACAGGAAATAGCAAACTGACAACAAGATTCTCACGAGGATACTCACATAGTCATGCAAGAAAATGTAGCAAATGGCGTGAGGAAATAGTTTTTTCATGCGAGGAAAGGATACAGAACTCAATTTTTGATAGTTTTAAATAACCAACTAGGTGCATTAACAAATTTTATCGTGAATCAAGCACATAGAACAGAAATCAGGGAGTTCAAGCAATCAATGTCTTCAAACAATGAGCAAGCAAAAAAACAACCTTGCACATGAACATGGATAGTGTCATAGTATTTATACTCCATAAGAATGCTACTTGTGTATGTTTTCAAATGTTTTCCAATCACGCACATAGTCTTAGAGAAAAAAAGTTGGTTGCACTATGGTTCTTAGTAATGGCTTGACTCTGCAACTTTTGCAATCTCAAGTGGGTGAAATTCAATCCCGGCGCACCGAGGTTTTGACATAGTCTAAGAATTTAATCAATCGGGAGCTACTAAGGAGATCTGACAACCCACAAGAAACTACACCCATGGATATTTCTTCCACAAGGACATTTATATAGTGGTTGTCACTACCATGATGAAAATGGCTATTACCGCTTGAGGTTCTGTCCATGTGGTTGACCCAATAAAGGGAATGTCCACTATGGTTAAGCCTCTCTAACAAGGAAGACTCACAAGATGGACCATATGGGGACTTGGTTTGGATTCAAGGGTTCCAAGTTTCTGATTCTCCCAAAAGGGAAAAGAGCATAATCCTCTAGCCTCTTCACTTCACCAAAACATAGAAAACAAGATTAATTGACCCACTAATTTGAAATCACCTCATTCAAGGTTCACACAACAACAAATGACACCAATCCCCCAAAGAGAGAAAGTAATATCAAAAGTTGAAGCCCAAACCAAGTTGACCAATGAGATAAAAACAAATCCTTCCCTACCTACAAGGGGATCTATCGTCAAGAAGAGTTTTGCATGTAAGAAAAGTGAATGAATCCCACTCTCTCAAGATCACCACAAATAGCATTCGTAGGGCCTAATTACTATATGAAACTGATGAAGGGGACTCCCCTTAATACCACAAATACACAATAGAAACATAAAGAAACAATAGAAATTTGCAAGAACCGAAAATTGGCTTCTTATTGGCTCCACAAATGTGGAATTACAAACTTCAAAATTACAATATCAAAAGCCACATGGGCATCCCTTACAATAATCTATAGGACAAAGCCTCCAATAACCACCCCAAACTGCCCTAGAAAAGACTACGGGCCTTCCTTAAATAGGCAATTTTCCACTGCCCGAGAAGGTTCCAGAAATCTAGCCATTAAGGCCGACTACCCTTAGCATTTAATTATTTTTCACTCTTATTACAAAAGGGTCGGCTTTAAATATTTACAAAATATGAGATTTGGTAGCCCAACTTCTGGAAGCCATAACTTTTGAACCGTAGCTCTGATTGGCTATTATAACCACTTTTTGGAAAGGGGAGATCACGATCTATAGTGGCTGACATGTGAAGTGCCAATCAACCAAGGGTTTGACCTCAATTCGGAGCCTCTAAGGTCCTGAAAATTGAACTCAAAGGTTTCGCACCCTAAAATCTTAATAGTAAATCCTTAATAACTTCACCAATACAGATGCTATGGAAATGAAACTCAATTGGCATGCTTATATGACTAAGATGATCCTTCACCTGAAAAATTAGAACATTCCGAGTTCAAATGGCCAACTTACTAAAAATAGCAAGTTTCCAAAAATAGCAGCTTTGTACAAAATATCCCTTATTGAATAGAAAACACATATTTTTGGGTGATGCAAGATTGCCCTTACACCCAGGATGCTCCTGCATCAGACACCCAGGGTAATTTGAGAAGTGACCCTATCACGTCTCAGGTGTGCAGAGGAAAACCAAGATGGTCAACCTCCTCCTTTGTCAGCCATGATGAATCTTCTACAGGTCTTCCTCTCCATTTGACTAGATACTCTTCATATATCCTATTCCTTGTGCTTCTGCCAACATGACTATCTAGTATATCTTCAATCTCCTTGGTAGCTGAAGTAGCAGCTGGAATACTCCATTGTGCTTCTGTGACCTCACCTTCAACACCCCCTTCATGGTACTCTATCAAATCTGCAATGTTAAATACTGGTGAAATATTCAACTTAGTAGGCAATTCTACCTCATAAGCATTTCCTGAAGCATGCTTCTTCAGTATCTTACATGGCCCAAACTTCTTCATTTTCAACTTGTTATATGTACCAACTGGAAATCATTCCTTCTGCAAATGAACCATGACTTCATCCCCAACCTAAAAAATTTTATGCCTCCTTCTCTCATATGCCTTAGCTTTATACTGTGCAATCATCTTGGTAATGTGCTCCCTCACCTCCTCATGGATGTTCTTCAAATGTTCAGCAAAATCCTTAGGTTCAACACTACTTATCTCTCCTTTGTCTATCTTCCTCAACTCTAAAGAATTTCTGGGACTACTTCCAAATACAATCTGGAATGCTGATTTACCAATTTTCCTATTGATAGAATTATTGTATGCAAATTTTGCCTATGGTAAAATCAAATTCCAACCTGTTGGCTTATCTCCAACCAAACATCTCAGCAAATTCTCCAAACTTCTATTCACCACCTCTGTCTGTCCATCAGTTTGTGGATGATGTGATGAGCTGAACTTCAAGTCTGTCTTCAGCTTCTTCCACAATGTGCGCCAAAAATATCCAACAAACTTAGTGTCTCAATCTGAAACTATACTCTTTGGTAGACCATGTAGTCTCACCACTTCTTTGAAAAATAATTCAGTCACATGAATAACATCATTAGTCTTCTTACAGGGAATGAAATGTGCCATCTTTGAAAACTTGTCAACCACCACAAAAATTGAATCATGTCCCCACTAAGTCCTTGGCAAACCAAGAACAAATTCCATACTGATATCCTCCCAAGGCTTCTCTGGTATAGGTAATGGCTGATACAATCCTATATTATGTTTTTCTCCTTTTGCCATTTGACATACTCTACAACTTTGTACAAACTTCTTGACATCTTGCTGCAACTGTGGCCAATGATAATTCTCGCTAACCAGAGCAAGGGTCTTATCTCGACCAAAATGTCCAGCCAATCATTCGCTATGCTTCTCCTTGATGAGATTCTCCCTCATAGAACTTCATGGAATGCACAACTGGATCCCTCTGAATAACATTCCATCCTGAATGATGAAGTCCAGCCACTTTGTTCTGTCTAGACTAACAGGTTATGTACAAGCTTTCCAAGCTTCACCAAAATCAGGATCCTCTAGATACAAACTCTTGAGTTCCTTGAACCCAACCACCTCAATCTACATCTCTATTAGAAAAAGTTTCCTTCTGCTAAGAGCATATGCAACTCTATTAGACTTTCCACTCCTGTATTTCAAAACAAATGTGTAACTCTGCAAAAATTCAACCCATTTCATATGTCTTTGATTCAACTTTCCTTGACTATTCAAATATTGCAAAGCTTGATGATCAGTATACAAACCAAACTCCTTAGGAAGTAGATGGTGTCTCCACTTCTTCAATGCTTGAATTATAGCATAAAATTTCTGATCATAAACATAATATTTTCTCTTGCCATCATTTAACTTCTCACTGAAATATGCAACAGGTTTACCTTCTTGGCTCAAAATAGCTCCTATTCCAGTACCACTAGCATCACAGTCTACTTGAAACACCTTATTAAAATCAGGAAGTACTAAAACAGGTTGTTTTGTAACTTTTTATTTTAACAGCTTAAAACTCTTCTCAGCCCCTTTAGTCCACTTAAACTCTTTTCTATCCCCTCTCATTGTTTCAGTCAAGGGACCACAAATACTGCTAAAACTTTTGATAAAATTTCTGTAAAGCTATCCAAACCATTAAATGATCTTACCTCAGTAGCACTTCTTGGAGTAGACCATTCTAGGATATCCTGCACTTTCTCTAGTTCCATTTTCAGTCCTTCTGCTGAAACTACAAATCCCAGATACACTAACTCCTTCTTCACAAAACTGCACTTCTTCAAATTAATCAACAATTTTTCTTCGCTCAAATTCTCCAAAACCCCATGAATATGCATTAGATGCTCCTCCAATGTCTTACTAAAGATCATAATATAATCTAGGTAAACAATGACAAACTTACCCAGAAATTCTTTCAAGACCTCATTCATGAGCTGCATGAAAGTGCTTGGTGCATTGGTTAGCCCAAAGGGCATGACCAACCACTCAAAAAGTCCCTCCTTT
>MU226331.1:687210-703208 GCA_018584345.1 Thuja plicata | reverse complement strand
ATCAAAACAAATTTAAGGACCATTATATGGTCTTATTATATCAAATGACCCAACATGGTCATGTTTATCCTTTTCTCCCCCCTAGGATCTATTCAGTGACACTAGTATCCTCTTAGGCCTTTTTCCTTGGCCCTGGTGCTCCTGCACCATACTCCACATCTTTGAAACATTTACAAGTCCTCTTGGAAGCCTGCAAAGAAACATATGTCAGTAAAAACAATAAAGTCTTCATCTTGACCTTAGGAAAATATAGGTCCTCATGGAGCCATGTTGCTCCATAGAACTTCATCTTGCATCATGGCTTGCGGTCTCTCACCAATGTGAACATGGCTTGCCCATGATTTTTTTTCTCACTTACCATCATACCAATCTGAACCTCTGATTCCACTTGTACCATATCCATGCTAGGAGAAATTTTTTTCAATTTTTGACCCTCCTCATGGCCCGTCTCTGCAAACATAATGTCTTCCTTGAAGGCTGCTCCCTCATGTGCCTCCAACACTCCTCCATCACTCTGCCACTCTTCAACTATTGCAACAAACTCATTCCACAAATCCATCTCATGTTCAAGACCTTCTAGGCCTTCCTCTATGCTGTCTCCTCTAGCATCCACCAAGACTTTTCCATAATTTTCTACACCCCTCATCATAGGTGCATCCTCAAGAGTACACTTCCTAGTACCCTTCTCTTCCATCTTTCTCTTCTTCCTTGCTGCTGCAACTAGTTTCAGAATAGGCCATCTTATCCTTTTTTTCTTCAACCTTAAGTGCCAACTTGTAGCTTCTTTGAGTATCTTCTCAAGTCTCTTTAATCTTGCTTCACCTTCTTCCAAGTCTTGCTCTAGAATCTTTATCTTTTCTTCCCACTCTTTTCTCTCTTCTTCCTTCTCTTCCAAAGCTTTCCTCAAGCTTCTCAACTCTTCTTGCCTTATCCATTCTATATCTTTCTTCCTTGCTTCTTCTTCCTTCTTCTTTCTTTCTCTTTCTTCTCTCTCCTTCTTATCACCATATAGGTACTCCTTCAATGCCTTAACAATTTCTCTTTCACTCCTTGTCAAAGACATCTTCTCAAACCAATCTAAGATTCATTAGATATCCATCCACCACTTTGGAACACTCAAGGAGGATAGTTCAACTCCAAGCATCAACAAAGGGATTTCAATCCTCCAAATCTTAGATCTTATTCACCCAAAACCCAGACCTTTTTATGGGCTCTGATACCACTTGATGCAGAGGCCCTAGGTGGACTTTCAATCATTCATAACATGAGGGACTTCACAAGAGTTCCCACAACCCCAACCAAGCATCTTCGTGAGGATCATTCTCCTTGATCCAAGGCACACTATCTCTCTCAGAGTGCACACCAACTCCTTATGCCACCGTAGGCTCTACATCATTGTAATCATCCCAATTTCCCTCCATGCATTCAATAGTTTCCTCTTATCCCCTCACAATACCAAATCCTCCCATAAAACTTCCCCAACACATTCATGAAATAAATTCCTCACAAACTATCCTGGCACTGCCCCTTGCATAAACCCGTAAACAGTCACTAATAAATTTTGAAAGAAATAATATTTTTAAAATCCCTCCAGTGAGGATGTGCGGAATGTGATTCTCTCTAACATATTTTAAATGCATAATGATCCAATGGTTAACTTTGTAGATATGACCCTCACACCGAACTGCATTTTTCTGGGACATTCATCTTCAACATTTTTCAAGAAACTACTCTCTTCCATCACATCCTTGCACATTCATGAAACCAAATCATTATACAAGGATATAATACATATCTTTAGACTCCTCCCACCAATAACGTTAACCACAAAGGGTGGGAGAGTCAAGAATCCATTAAAACTTCAAAATAGACAATTGCTGATTGCAAACAAAGTCTAGGAACAATCAACAATAAACTTATAACACCTGCTTCAAAACTTTACAAAACAACAATCTATCTATATGGAAATGATAAATAATAAATATAAAATAAATTTAATTCATTTCCCAATCAAAAATACATTTTTCCAAGCATTCAAAGTACCCTAGATCAGGACTGTACCCATGGGCCTGAATAACACAATTTGCAAGAATATTATTTTTATTGATTCAAAACCATCTCACATGGTCTCCAATACACACCACCCTCCAAACACCTCCAAAAATCACGTGGATCCTCATTAAATGGATCCTCAAACTCTCTAAAAATTGAAAACCACCCAACTAACCATCTCCAAACTACCTACAACAGTCAAAACTGACTGTTTACACAATTACAAACTTGTAAAAGTTGTCTAGTTGACAAATTCAACAACTTACATTCTTTAGGAATTTATTAACCTTTTAATGGTTCTTAGGAATCTATCCTAATATCTTAAACCCCCTAAACCACTCTAAGACCGCTCATGAGCCTTTTAGGCTTATTTTTCCATTTTTAGGCAAATTACATCATTTGGGCACTTTTAGTGCATTACATCATTTTTAATGGCTTTATTGGCCATATTAAATTTATTAGGACCTTTATAGGTCATTAAACATTTCATCAACCTAAGAATCTCCAAGTGACCCCTAGGTACATTCTAACTCTCAAAATGCCATTAAGGCTTACATTATAAATCTCATTACAAAAATGATTCAAACATAATCAAAACAAATTTAAGGACAAAGGCCTAAGAGGATACTAGTGTCATTGAATAGATCCTAGGGGGTAGAAAAGGATAAACATGACCATGTTGGGTCATTTGGTATAATAAGACCATATAATGGTCCTTAAATTTGTTTTGATTATGTTTGAATCATTTTTGTAATGAGATTTATAATGTAAGCCTTAATGGCATTTTGAGAGTTAGAATGTACCTAGGGGTTACTTGGAGATTCTAAGGTTGATGAAATGTTTAATGACCTATAAAGGTCCTAATAAATTTAATATGGCCAATAAAGCCATTAAAAATGATGTAATGCACTAAAAGTGCCCAAATGATGTAATTTGCCTAAAAATGGCAAAATAAGCCTAAAAGGCTCATGAGAGGTCTTAGAGTGGTTTAGGGGGTTTAAGATATTAGGATAGATTCCTAAGAACCTTTAAAAGGTTAATAAATGCCTAAAGAATGTAAGTTGTTGAATTTGTCAACTAGACAACTTTTACAAGTTTGTAATTGTGTAAATAGACAGTTTTGACTGTTGTAGGTAGTTTGGAGATGGTTAGTTGGGTGGTTTTCAGTTTTTAGAGAGTTTGAGGATCCATTTAATGAGGATACATGTGAGTTTTGGAGGTGTGTGGAGGGTGGTGTGTACTGGAGACCATGTGAGATGGTTTTGAATCAATAAAAATAATATTCTTGCAAACTGTGTTATTCAGGCCCGTGGGTACAGTCCTGATCTAGGGTACTTTGAATGCTTGGAAAAATGTATTTTTTATTGGAAAATGGATTAGATTTATTGTATATTATTTATTTATCATTTCCATATAGATATATTGTTGTTTTGTCAAGTTTTGAAGCAGGTGTTATAAGTTTATTGTTGATTGTTCCTAGACTTTGTTTGCAATCAGCAATTGTCTATTTTGAAGTTTTAATGGATTCTTGACTCTCCCACCCTCTGTGGTTAATTTTATTGGTGGGAGGAGTCTAAAGATATGTATTATATCCTTGTATAATGATTTGGTTTTAGGAATGTGCAAGGATGTGATGGAAGAGAGTAGTTTGTTGAAAAATGTTGAAGATGAATGTCCCAGAAAAATGCAGTTCGGTGCGAGGGTCATATCTACAAAGTTAACCATTGGATCATTATGCATTTGAAATATGTTAGAGATAATCACATTCCGCACATCCTCACTAGAGGGATTATAAAAATATTATTTCTTTCAAAAATTTATTAGTGACTGTTTACGGGTTTATGCAAGGGGCAGTGCCAGGACAGTTTGTGAGGAATTTATTTCATGAATGTGTTGGGGAAGTTTTATGGGAGGATTTGGTATTGTGAGGGGATAAGAGGAAAATATTGAATGGATGGAGGGAAATTGGGATGATTACAATGATGTAGAGCCTACGGTGGCATAAGGAGTTGGTGTGCACTTTGAGAGAGATAGTGTGCCTTGGATCAAGGAGAATGATCCTCACGAAGATGCTTGGTTGGGGTTGTGGGAACTCTTGTGAAGTCCCTCATGTTATGAATGATTTCAAGTCCACCTAGGGCCTCTGCATCAAATCCAAAGAAAAATGAATCATTTTTTTGTTTATCCAAGCAAGTCCAAATCAACAACAGCAACAATAAAAACAAATCACAAACCACTAGAAACAGTAAACATTAGTGGTTAGCATGAAAAATTAGAGATATAATTGATATAGCAATGAAAATAGCTCTTTGTTATGAAATATAATGTGAAATAGTACACAAAGAGGTGTGAGAAAGTACACAAAACCGCGTGAAGAAATAGAAAGTTCACATGAAAATATGCTTTGTCGCATGACAAAATGCACAGAAAGTACAAAAATGAAAAAAATAGCAAACCGAATAAAATAGACCACTGATACCAAATCTCGTGCAAAGAATTATATCAACCCACATGAAGGAGTACCACAAACCACATGAAGAAATACCAGATCTGGCACAATCTCGTGCAAAAACTAGCAAAAGCTTGCGCGAACTTTCTCTGCAGTCAAAAACATCAAGTATGGAAAAGACGGAAATTTTGAATCCAAAAATAAAATTGACTAAAAATAGCTATAAAGATAGAAAATGAATCTTCTGCCCCACGGTGGGCGCCAAAAATGTGTGCATAAATGTTTATACACTTCTATGAATCATTCCATTCAAGGTTGCTCAAGAATGAGACCTCAAATATCGATCCATAGCTCTCTAGTCATGGAATGCAAAGGTGTGAAATGGAGGCCCTCAGATTGACCTAGTTGTGCCTATTGAAAATACACCATAAAATGAGAGATTCAAATGCATGTAAATGAGATCTACTCTATATGATAACAATACATGAAAATAAATTAATCTAGATGATAACAATGCATGGCTAAATCTATGAAAGGAAAATGCAAATGCAAGATTAATCCATGAAAATAAACATGATTCTAATCTATATGAGTAGCCATGAATGCAAGAAAGAATGAGACAAGAAGAGAGAAGTTGCAATATCCAAGTTCAAATGCTCAAATGCTCCTCCAAAATTGCTCTCCAAACCTGCAGCATAACAATACTATGAGAAAGATGTATATGAAAATGAGAAGGAAAGGTCTCCTTTTAAAGAAAAGTGAGTGATTGAGATTAAGAGGCAAAAACCAAAGGCTATGATTAAGAGGAAAAAATCCACCACTTAGGAGGATGTGAAGAAAAAGGGATTTTATTTAATTTATTTCCTTTTTCAGCAAATAAAGTGCTTTAAGTGGGGATTTTTATTTATTTAATTAAAAGAGGGGTTTTCTTTCAATTATATAAATTAGAAGAACTTTATTTAATTAAATGGGGGAAATTGAATTTAATTAAATAAGAGGAATTTTATTCAATTAAAAGGGAGATTAAATCTTTTAATTAAATAAGATAAATTTTATTTAATTAAAAAGAAAATTAAATCTTTTAATTAGATAAAAATGATCAAACCTTAGGAAATATTGAAATAATTGAATTAATTACAATTTGATCAAGGAAATTAATTTAAATTGAAAATGTTCCAAAGCATTGATTCAGAAATTTGATAAATTGATAAAATAATAAATGGGGCCCAAAGTCTAGGTGACCATTTTAGGGTGCATACAATATCCACTCATCAGATCTATCTTTGAGAAGTACACAGCTCCACTCAAATAGTCCATAATATCATCCATCCCCGACAATGGAAATCTATACTTGATTGTGATCTTGTTGATAGCCCTAGAATTTGTGCACATCCTCCATTCTCCATTCTTCTTTGGTGCTAATACTACTGGTACAACACATGGACTCAAAATCTCATGAATCAAACCCTTCTGCAACAACTCTTGCACTTGTCTGTTCAATTATTCACTTTCTGTTGGTGTCATTCTATGTGCTACCTTATTTGGCAAACTGGCTCCTGGGATCAACTCCATCTAATGACTGATCTTCCTTACCGGTGGTAATCCATTAGGCACATTATCAGATATAATATCCTAAAACTCATTCAATAGATCTGCAACTTCTACAGGAACATCTTCTACTTCCTCTTTACTAGCTTTTGGAATTAAAGCAAAACACATATGCTCATGCTTCATACTCTCTAGGAATTTTCTTCCATCAACAAAAGTTATTCTTGTATTACTACATACCTTTTCTTCTATATTGTTCAATGGTTTTAGCTTATGTCGCACTCCATCCTTTGTCAGGGAATATGTATTTGCACGACCATCATGTACAACATGCCTATCAAACTGCCACAGCCTTCCTAGAAATATATTAAAAGCATCCATAGGTATGATATCACATAGTACCTCATCATAGTACCTTCAAATATTAAACTTTACTAGGCACTGTTCATTAACCATGACCTTGTGGTCATCCTGCACCCAGGCGATCCGGTATGGATGTGGGTGTTTCTGCCTCTTGAGCTACAAATTTATGACCATCTCTTCTGACACCAGATTGTCAGTACTTTCACTATCAATAATCATATCACAACACTTATTCTCACACTTGCACCTAGTGTGAAACAAGCTCCTCCTTTGCTCAGGTTCATTTTCACCACTCAGCAGGACTCTCCTGTTAACTAGGACTTCTCCTCCTTCAACATCTTCAAAATGAGATGATTTTGCATCTACATCCACACGTGTGACTCTAGCCTGGCCGTCATTTCTCCTATCTACCCTTCCTTGGAATTGAGGACATTTATATGCCCTATGACCTTCTTCTCCACAGTGAAAACATGTTCCATGGAAGCCTCCTCTTCCTGATCCTTGTCCTTGTCCTTGTCCTCTTCCTCTTTTATCTCTATTATTTTGATTGAAATTATTTCCCCTCTGACCTTGACTACTACTTGCCTCATCCTTCTTTTTCTGATCTTCATTTTGGCCTCCATAAGATCGTCCACTAGATCTTCCACCACGACCTCTTCCACTTTGCCTACTTTCAAACTTCTTGTTCAACTTTTCCTCTACCTTTAGGGAAAACTGGTAGGCCTCTTCAATATTGTTCATTTGGATCAGGTTCAACTCCTTCTAAATTCTTAGCCTCAACCCATTAAGGTAACGAGCAACTTTCACCTTGTCAGCTTCCGCATGGCCTGTTCTGATGAAGATTCGATAGAACTCCTCTGTATACTTCTGGACAGATTTCCCTTCTTACTTCAAACCTTGTATTTTCTTTAGTAGATCGAGCTCATAATCAACAGGAATGAATTGTCTCTTCAATTTATCCACCATCCGATCCCATCTTCTGATTTTCTCCTTTCCTCTTCTATTTCACTCCAACTAAATCTCCTACCACCAGATCTTCGCATGACCCTTCAGTCGAGCCTTTGCAAATTTGACCCTATCAGGATCCTTAATATCTTCATACTCAAAATATTCTTCTATTTCATTGATCCAATCGATCAACTCTTCTAGGTTAAGATTTCTCAAAAATGTGGGAACATCAAGCTTAGGTCTTTTCCTAATCTTGGAAATGGCCCAAAAAAGCCTTTCCTCCTCTTGGTTCAGAATTTAGCCTTCCTGATCAAAATCTCCTTCTACTTTGGCTTCATCCTCACTTTCCTCTCTTACGAAAAGATTCATGCCTCTGTGAATCTCTTCCTACAATGCTTGTACTTGTCTCTGGAGGGCTCTAACCTTAGGTGGCAGACCTTCGGCTCTTTTTCCATGCTCCCTTCATGGAGGCCTTTTTGCACTTATCACTGAAACCTTAACCATGGTCCTAGTGTAAACTGCCTCACAGTCGGCGATCTATCTACACACTCAGTAACTTCTCACTCTGATACCACTTGATGAAGGGGACTCCCCTTAATACCACAAATACACAACAAAAACAGAGAGAAACAACAAACATTTGTAAGAACAGAAAATTGGCTTCTTATTGGCTCCACAAATGTGGAATTACAAACTTCAGAATTACAATATCAAAAGCCACATGGGCATCCCTTATAATAATCAGTAGGACAAAGCCTCCAATAACCACCCCGAACTGCCCTAAAAAAGACTACGGGCCTTCCTTAAATAGGCAATTTTCCACCACCCGAGAAGGTTCCAGAAATCTAGCCATTAAGGCCGACTACCCTTAGCATTTAATTATTTTTCACTTTTATTACAAAAGGGTCAGCTTTAAATATTTACAAAATATGAGATTAGGTAGCCCAACGTTCGAAAGCCATAACTTTTGAATCATAGCTCCGATTGGCTATTATAACCACTTTCTAGAAAGGGGAGATCGTGTTCTACAATGGGCAACATGCAAAATGCCAATCAGCTTGGGGTTTGACCTCAATCCAGAGCCTCTAAGGTCCTAAAAATTGAGCTCAAAGGTTTCACACCCTAAAATCTCAATAGTAAATCCTTAATAACTTTTCCAATACAGATGTTATGGCAATGAAACTCAATTGGCATGCTTATATGACTAAGATGATCCTTCATGTAAAAAATTAGAACATTCTGAGTTCAAATGGCCAACTTACTAAAAATAGCAAGTTTCTAAAAATAGTAGCTTTCTACAAAATAGCCCTTATTGAATAGAAAACACATATTTTTGGGTGATGAAAGATTGCCCTTACAGCCAGGAGGCTCCTACATCAGAAACATATATGCAAGAAAGCAAATCTAGGTCCATTTTTAGAGCACCAATTGGAAATGTGATCTATGAAAGAAAGAAATACTCAAGCTAAACACATGAGATGTTCATTTTATTTCCAAAACCCAAATGTTATAGAGATCAACAAAATACCTCAAATCCAATGCAACACGAATCATTTTGTTTTTTATCCAAGCAAGTCCAAGTCAGCAACAACAACAATAATGACAAATCACAAACCACTAGAAATAGTAAACATTAATGGTTAGCATGAAAAATAGAGATCTAAAAATATAGCAATGTAAAAAAATAGATCTCTGGTGCCAAATCTCGTGCGAATAAACACATAGTGCCACACGAGGATCTATATAGTGTCGCATGAGGAAATAGATATCTCGCACGAGGAAATACATAGAATCAAAAAAATATGGAAAAACTAGCAAACCAGTCAGATCTAGCCTAATGTCAGATCTTGCGCGAGGAAGTACATAGTGTCGCGCAAGGAAACACCAGATCTAGCAAAATTTTGTGCCCAAACCTGCAAAAGCTCGCTCAAACTTTCCCTACAAAATAAAAATAGCAAGTACAAAAAAGATGAAAATTTCAAAAATCTGAAAATAAATTACTAAAAATAGCTATGTGACAGAAAACAAATCTTCTGCCCCATGGTGGGCACCAAAAATGTGTGATGAAAATGTGTCACACTTCTATGAATCATTTCATCCAAGGTTGCTCAATAATGAGGCCTCAAATATCGATCTATAGCTCTCTAGTCATGGAGTGCAAAGGTTTGAAATGGAGGCCCTCATATTGACCTAGTTAGTGCCTATGCAAGTACACCATGAAATGAGAGATTCAATGCATGAAAATAAAATCTATTCTATATGATTGCAATGCATAAAAGAAAATTAATCTAAATGATAACAATGGATGATTATTCTATGAAAAGAAATACAAATGCAAGATTAATCTATGGAAGGAAATATGAATCTAATCTACATGAATAGCCATGGATGCAGGAAGAAGACCAGAAAATAGAAGTTGTAATATCCAAGCTCAAGTGCTCAAATTCTCCTCCAAAATTGCTCTCCAAACTTGCAGCATAACAATACTATGAAAAAGATGATATATGAAAATGAGAAGGAGAGATTTCCTTATATAAGAAAGTGAACGGTTGAGATTAAGAGACAAAAATCAAAGGCTATGATAAAGAGGCAAAAATCCCACCACTTAGGAAGATGTGAAGAAAAAGGGATTTTATTTTATTTTTATTTAATTTATTTCCTTTTTCACCAAAGAAAGTGCTTTAAGTGGGGATTTTTATTTATTTAATTAAAAGAGGGGTTTTCTTTATAATTAAATAAATTAGAAGAATTTTATTTAATTAAATGGGAGGAATTTAATTTAATTAAATAAGATGAATTTTATTTAATTAAAAGGGAGATTAAATATTTTAATTAAATAAGATTAATTTTATTTAATTAAAAGGGAGATTAAATATTTTAATTAAATAGAAATGATCAAACCTTAAGAAATATTGAAATAATTGAATTAATTACAATTTGATCAAGGAAATTAATTTTGAATTGAGAATGTTGCAAAGCATTGATTCAAAAATTGATAAATTGATAAAATGATAAATGGGGCCCAGAGTCTAGGCAACCATTTTAGGGTGCATACACCTAGAAGCCATTTTAGGCACATTTCCAATCTTTTCTATGCCTTGAAGGCTTTTTGGACCTAAATTCCCACTTTTAGGCTTCATCTAACACTAAACACTAACAAATGAAAAACTACAAGAATGGATTGATCCTAGTCTAATATATCTTGTCACTAACCAACGAGAGCTTCTAAGGCCTAAAATAAACCACTACTTCCTTGGCTAAGGTTAATACAAGCCACATCAAAATTTGGAACTAGGGATTATCCTAGGTGCTCCTGAACCAATTTGTCACAACACAGGTTAACAATTATTTATTTCCAGATAGCTAGAGTGTCATTCAATATCATTTAAATAGTTATGCATTACATTCAAAGAAGAAAAACATACAATTAAGGTATCACTTCATTCGATCAGTATTGGATGATGGATGGTTAAGGTTGGCTAAGATACATATAGATGAAAATCAAGTGGATATGTTTACAAAGGTTGTAACAAGGGAGAAGATGAACTCTTCAGCTTTGGTTGGTCTTAAAGAATAAGATAATAAAACAAAACAACAATATCCAGAGTGTTTCTTTCCAATGGGAGCTATAGAGGTCGCGATATTGTTACATGATCATTCTCAAAGTGGGTGATTGTTTAGTGTGGAGCCTAATCAGGCTCCAAGTGGGAGATTGTTGGTTTGAGGTGACTAATCAGGCAAGTAACATACACTTTTCTATAATTCATGGGGTTTGGGGTGATGACATGTAACTGATTGAATGTTTGATAATGTTAAGTTGAAGATAATGCAAGACATTAAATAAGTTAATGGTTTATATTGTCATTGATGTCAACTTGATATCATCTGTACGGTCATGTATATAATGCCAAAGACTTAAGAGAATCAATGGAACAAAGATTATGCTTTCAGCAATGCATAAAAGTCAAGTATTCACTAAAGTGACAAATAACATCGACGGAGTGCACACCATCGGTAAAGGCAAAGAACCAAAGTCATACTGATACCCAACCAGCTGAAAATAGTGTTGCTTAATGAAGCAAAATCACAGGAGTCTCGATGAGCTAAAAATAGAATTGCCCGACGAGTAAAATCCAATGATGCCTGACAGATGGAGATCCTGAAGCTGACTAGAGTCACACTGACAGAACTGACATTTGTCATCGAGGACTAACTATAGATTTGACTGACAGAATAGAGAGTTTAGAAAATGACAAAATATCTAGCTGACAAGAGCTAAAGATAGAATTAACTAGTTGTTTTCATTATTTTATTTAACCAAAGTCAAGTGATTGATTTAAAGAAGATTTGTACAGTTGGCAAGAAGATAATTACAAGATAAATCAGGAGTTAAGCTTTAAATCAGATTGGCTGGATTGTTTTTCACACCAAGAATCAAGAATCAAGAAACAGTGAATATCATGTCTATATAAGAGACAATGTTTATTCATTTCTACATCATAGAAAAAGGGGAGTGAATAAAAGGAGGATACTGAAGAGAAACTGATGAAGGATAACTTCATACAGTCTTGATCAATCAAGCTGAAGGAGAGCTAAATAATTATGCAGACACCGACGAATAGTAAAGCACAGCATCACAGAGCAGAAAGTGTGGAGCACAAAGAAGTGAATTGATACATTGATCAGAGAGGTAATGTACTTAAATAGATTTGAAAATCTATAATTCAAGTTGCATTAGAAATAGGTCATTGTGTTTCAGTTTAACCATTGAAGCATCAAGTCTCTTAATAGAGTATGACTTAACAATCTTCTATATATTGAGGTACATCCCAAGGAGTGCCAAAAAGGTTGATTCATAAAAGTAGCATTAGATTTTCCTAAAGCCTATTGACAGTTTAAGAAGGAGGCTGATTCAAGGATGGTAGAAAATAGATGCTCGATACTAAGTGACAACCTCTATGTATAAAATCCTCTAACAAGGTCACACCTAACAGTGTGTTTGTAACCTTTAACAGAGTTGGCTCCTAAAAGGGCTCACTTTAGAAGAGTGAAAATTTGGGGTACCGGTCCTAGTGGTTTTTCCCTTAACAAGGTTTCCATGTTCAAATTTATACGTTATGTGTGTATGGTTTATTACTTAACTGTTTTATATTTCACATATGTATTTGTGGATTGATTGGTATACTCTACATATTTACTGAGTGTCGGTAAATAGTTTTTACTGCTTATCGGTAATCAAGGAGAATAAGGTCAAAAAAGGAAAACTGACAGATAGTTAAATCATTATTAGTATTTCTTGGCATGTATCTTGTAGGGACTTAATAATCTGAGTTTTATTGATTAGTGGTTAGGTTTAAGGATAAGTTTTTGAAACCACTGATTCACCCCCCTCTCTCAGTTATTACTAACAATTGGTATCAGAGCTTGTGTTCTTAGAAAGAAGGTTTCAAGACCTAAGTCAGGATCACAAGATGAACAAACGAGATGTGCCCAAGTTGAACAAAGACAACTCTACTTCATGGAAAAGAAGGATAAGACTCCACTTATCAGGTATTGGTAATGATGTTACTCAATTCCTAGATATTGAATATGTTTTTCCTATAGGATTATTAATAGTAGATCAATTGAGAGAGAAGCATGAGCACAACTACATAGTTATAAAGATTTATTCCTCACTCTCCAATGCTAAATTTGAAGATGTCAAGGATTGAAAAATTGCAAAGAAAATATCGGACAAACTGAAGCTTGTACATGGAGGTGATAAAAATGTTCTGAGAGCCAAGGCAGAAAGTCTTAGAGGAAAATTTGATGATCTCAGAATGAAAGGAGAAAACATCACACAGTAAAACATAAGAATAAAAGAAGTAGTCAATGCCATATGAGGTGTTGGAGGTACACTTGAAGAGGAGACAATGGTAAGTAAAATATTAAGAACATTATTGCCTGTATATGCTATTAGATTTTCTGCCATTCAAGAAATGAGAGCAGTAGCAAACAACACAGTTACTCTTGATAGTTTAATTGATAGATTGATTTCATTTGAAATGAATAAATTTGACAATAGTATCTTACCAAACTTAGAGTCTGCATTTAAGTCTTCAATGAAAATAAGAAAATCTAGTCATAGATACTCATCTAGAAAAGATAGTGAAAGTGAAAGTGAAGAAGAAGATCTAGATGAAATAGAAGCACTTATGGCTAGAAGAGTGTAGAGAGGCAAAGGTAAATACAAAGGCAAGTTACCGCTTGTATTTTTTAATTGTAAAGAGATTGGAAACTTTGTTGCAAGATGTCCTAAGAAAAGAAAAGAGGATAGAAGTAATGACAAACATTTTGAGAAGAAATATGACAGAAATGATAACAAAGATTACAGAGGTTACCGACAATCAGAAGGAAGAGATACTTGAGACTAAAAGGATAAAGGCAAGAAGGCTAGCTACCTAGCTACTTGCAAAGATGAAGATACTGACACCTAACTTGATGAAGACATCAAGATGGTATTTGTAGTTTTGAAGGATGATTCAGATGAAGATGAAAGGTATGTAGAAATTGCACTCTATCTAAGGTTAGCAAGAATGACATCTGGATTATAGATAGTGGCTGCACTCACCACATGACCGGTGACAAATAAAAGTTTAACACTTTTGAGTATTATAATGGTGGTACAGTAACAATGGGTAATGATACACCTTGTCTGATTAAAGGTAAAGGAACTATAATGTTGAATAACCTGATTAAATGTGAAAATGATTATTGGGTAAAAGGATTGAATTATAATCTATTGAGTGTTTCTCAACTGAATAATTCAGGTCATAGAGTAGCATTTGAGAACAAGAAGGAAAATGTCTTCAATGAATCAGAAAAACTAATTGGTACTGGTGAATAGACTAAAGGTAACTTATTCTATCTGAATGATACTAACACCACTTGCTTAATGACTAGAAATGAAGACATATGGTTGTGGCACAAAAGATTGTGTCACACAAATTTTGACAACATGATAAAAATAAGCAGAAGAAGAAATGTAAGAGGTTTACCGACAATGACAAAGCCAGACAACATCATGTTCAAAAATTGTCAAAAAGGTAAAATGACAAAGTCTAATTTCAAAAGTAAAACCCATACATCTGATGATATTCTAGAATTAGTCCACACTAATTTATGTGGACCTATGAGGACAAAGAGCTATTATGGAGATAAATATTTTATTCTCTTTGTTGATGATTAGTCTAGAATGATGACAGTTATGTTTCCAAAAGATAAATCTGAAGCATTTAAGATGTTTAAATGGTATAAGGCTATATTAGAAAAATAAAGTGGTAAGGATTTGAAATGTTTGAGATCAGATAGAGGAAGAGAATTTATATCAGATGAATTCACTAATTTATATAATGAGCATGGTATAAAAAAGATAGGTTTCTGCACCAAGAACATCACAACAAAATGGGATTGCTGAGAGAAGGAATAGATCAATAGTTGATTATGCAAGAACACTGATGATAGAGAAAGACATCACCCAAATATTCTGGAGGGAAGATGTCAGCACTGCTGTCTATACACTTAACAGTGTATAATTAAAGGACATAAAGAAGACACCTTATAACCTATGATATGGTAAAACACCAAATGTAAGTTACTTCAAGATCTTTGGTATTCAATGTTATGTCTTAAAGGATGATAGAAATGGAAAGCTTGATGCCAAAAGTGATGAAGGTATTTTTCTGGGGTATTCTACCAAAAGCAAAGCTTTAAATGTCTTATCAAGGCCTCTAACAAAATAGTTGAAAGTGAAAATGTAAAGATTGATGAATTTGCAGAAAAGAATGAGCTGAAAAGCACAAAAGAACCAAAGGAATACAACAAGTTTGTATATTGTGAAGAACCCAACACTCTGCCTGAGAAATAGTGCTTAATCCTAGAACAATAGAATGTTGCAACCGATGGTCAGACTACTGTTACCGATGCTCAAGATAATAATCAAGATAATATGCAAGGTAATGAAGAACAGAATGAAGATTAGGATAATGATCAAGCTGATAGACAAAGAACTAAACCTGTACTTGCAATATATGTAAGAAGGAATCATCTAAAGATCTAGATTATAGGAGATAAGAAAGTTGGTACAAGAACAAGAAGTAAGTCTTTAACCTCAAATTGTTTAATTTGTGAGTTTGAGCCAAAATTTGTCAATGCTGCACTAGATAATGAAGAATGGATAAGTGCTATGAATGATGAGATTGAGCAGATTGAGAAGAACAAACATGGTCACTTGTGCCAAGACCAGATGAAAAGAATGTCATCGGTACAAAATAGATATTCAAGAATAAGTTGAATGAGAATGGAGAAGTCACAAGGAACAAAGCAAGACTAGTATGCAAGGGGTATGCACAAGAAGAAGGTATAGACTATGGATAAACCTTTGCACCCATCGCTAGGCTAGAAGGAGTAAGAATACTACTTGCTTATGTTGCATACAAAGGATTCAAAGTATATCGAATGAATGTCAAGTTAGCATTCCTAAATGGAATACTTGAAGAAGAGGTATACATTGAGAAACCAGAAGGGTTTGTAGATCCAGACAAGAGAAACATGGTATGTAGACTTCATAAAGCCTTGTATGGATTAAAACAAGCTCCTA
>MU226331.1:674391-687098 GCA_018584345.1 Thuja plicata | reverse complement strand
CATCATATTTGGAGGCAATGATATGCTATGCAAATCATTTTCTAATGAGATGAGCAAAGAATTTGAGATGTCTATGTTTGGAGAGATCAAGTTCTTTCTTGGTCTACAGATCATTCAACAAAGTGAACATATTTTCATTACATAGTCCAAATACATCAAAGAGGTCCTGAAAATATTCAAGATGGAAGATTCCAAACCAGTTGGAACATTGATGGCTACTGGATGTAAGCTAACAAAGGAAGACAAGACAATAGAGGTAAATCAAACTTTGTACAGATCAATGATTGGAAAACTCATGTATGTTGTACACACTAGACCAGATATTACACATGCAATAGGAATTGTTGCTAGATTTTTTGCTAACCCTAGGGAATCACATATGACTGCTATAAATTTTTTTTTAAGATATCTAAAGAATGCTAAGGAATTTGGCTTATGGTATAGAAGAGAAGGCAAATTTGAACTTAAGGTGTTTATCGATGCTGATTGGGCTGGAAATATTGATGACCGGAAGAGAACAACTAGAGGAGCATTCTTTATGGGTGAAAGAATTGTCACATGGATTAGCAAAAAGAAAGGATGCATCTCTCAGTCTACTGTAGAAGAAGAATATGTTGCTACTACAGCAAACTGCTCAAATATTACATGGATCAAACAGTTGCTGGAAGGTATGCATATGAAGATCTTAGAACCAGTGATTATCTATTGTGATAACACCAGTGCAATAAACATTTCCAAGAATCTAGTCATGCATTCCAAGACTAAACACATTGCAATCAAGTATCATTATTTAAGAGAACAAGTTCAAGAAAAAGAGGTGATACTTGAGTATGTGCAATCAAAAGAACAATTAGCTGATATCTTCACCAAGCCACTGCCCAAGGATACGTTTGATTACTTGAGAAAGAGACTAGGGGTCAAACCCTTGTCTACCAGTTAGTAACAAACTGAAGGTTGCATCAGCCTATATATTATCAAAATATCATTCATGTTGATGTGAGAAAAAAGATGAACTTCAAAGCTACATCTATATATAGAAAGGTATATATCATAACCGAGCACTAGAGCATATTGTTGTATTCCTGATAGATAAGGGAAATTGAAGGAATATATTATGGATAGAAGGAAATGATTATTTGACATAAATTTTAGATATTTGTAAAATACTTATTTTTCATTGTTTTCAAAGGGAGAGAAAGATTCCATATTATCACAGTCTTCAGAAAAAGAAGAAAGTTCATCCATTATCAGATTACTCCAACAGGGAGAGATTATATCCATAGGGAGAGTTGCTCACAAGAGACAGAGACATCAAAGAAGAAGAACAATCAAAAGAGAGATATTGACACAAGGAAAGGGTGCAACACATCAGAACAAGAAAAATAGAGAACTACAAGAATCAAATCTAAGCTAACACAGAGCTTACCGGCGGTCAAACATTTTTATCGGTTATCACAAATAGAATGATTGGTAGTTTGATGAATCTCAACTATTGTATTTCATATTGTAATAGAGATACTATAGTATGATAATATAGTATTTTTCCATCAATGCCAAAGGGAGAGATTGATGACATGTAATTGATTGAATGTTTGATAATGTTAAGTTGAAGATAATGCAAGACATTAAATTAGTTAATGGTTTGTATTGTCATTGATGTCAACTTGATATCATCTATACGGTCATGTATATAATGCCAAAGACTTTAGAGAACCAATGGAACAAAGATTATGCTTTCAAGAATACATAAAAGTCAAGTATTCACTAAAGTGATAGTTAACACCGATGAAGTGCACACCATCAGTAAAGGCAAAGAACCAAAGTCACAGTGATACCTGACAAGCTGGAAATAGTGTTGCCTAACAAAGAAAAATCACAGGATGCCCGATGAGCTGAAAACATAATTTCCCAATGAGTAAAATCCAATGATACCCGATGGAAAGAGATCCTGAAGCTGACTAGAGTCACACTAATAGAACTGACAGTTGTCACTAAGGACTAACTATAGAGTTGGCCAACAGAACAAAGAGTTCAAAAAATGACAAAATATCTACCTGGAAAGAGCTAAAGATAGACTTAACTGGTTGTTTTCATTTTTTTATTCGACCAGAATCAATTGATTGATTTAAAGAAGATTTATATAGTTGGAAAGAAGATAACTACAAGATAAATTAGGAGTTAAGCATTAAATTAGATTGGCTGAATTGTTTTTCATGCCAAGAATCAAGAATCAAGAAATGGTGAATATCATGTCTATATAAGAGACAAGCTTTATTCATTTCCGCATCATAGAAAAAGGGGAGTGAATAAAAAGAGGATGCTAAAGAGAAACTGATGAAGGATAACTTCATACAATCCTGATCAATCAAGTTGAAGGAGAGCTAAAGAATTCTGCAGACACTGACAAATAGTTAAGCATAGCATCACAGAGCAGAAAGTGTGGAGCACAAAGAAGTGAATTGATACATTGATCAGAGAGGTAATGAACTTAAATAGATCTAAAAATCTGCAATTCAAGTTGCATTAGAAATAGTTCATTGTGTTTCAGTTTAACCGTTGAAGCATCAAGTCTCTTAACAGAGAAGTACTTAATAGTCTTTTATATATTGAGGTACATCCCAAGGACTGCCAAAAAGGTTGATTCATGAAAGTAGCATTAGATTTTCCTAAAGCCTATTGACAGTCTAGGAAGGAGGCTAATTCAAGGATTGTAGCAAATAGATGACTGATACTAAGTGACAACCCCTATGTAAAAAATTCTCTAACAAGGTCACACCTAACAGTGTGTTTGTAACCTATAACAGGGTTGGCTCCTAACAGGGCTCACTTCAGAAGAGTGAAAATTTGGGGTACCGGTCCCAGTGATCTTTCCCTTAATAGGGTTTCCACATTAAAATCCATGTGTTATGTGTGTATGGTTTATTACTTAACTATTTTACATTTCACATATGTATTTCTGGATTGATCGGTATACTCTACATATTCATTGAGTGTTGATAAATAGTTTTTATTGTTTATCGGTAATCAAGGAGAATAAGGTCAGAAAAGGAAAATTGACAGACAGTTAATTCATTATTAGTATTTCATGGCATACATCTTGTAGGGACTTAATAATCTGAGGTTTATTGATTAGTGGTTAAGTTTAAGGATAAGTTTTTGAAACCACTGATTCACCCCNTTCCCCCCCCCCCCCCCCCCTTTAGTTATTACTAACACAGGGAACAACCTAATTTTTTTTGGTTAACTCGTTAAGAATTTTTTGGGTTGACTTTTTAACCATTTCCCTAGGTTAATCTGTAAGAAATTTTTAGGGTAAGGTTTTTTCTATAATAAAAATGATGTTAGGGTTATGGCTTGTTAGAGTGGAGAACTATTGTTGAATTTTATGACAGTATTTAGCTTTAAGGGATCGTTGGTTTTAATCTGTTGAAATTACTAAATAATAATATTGGACTCTATATTTGGTAGATGTAGCGTAGGGTTTGGGTGAACCACATTAAATCTGTGTGTCTTCTATGTGTTTTTTATTTCTTTGTTGTACTAGCTAGATTTGCATGTAACTATTAGATTTTTGTCTTTAAATCCTAACAACTCTATCCATATAAGATGTATGTGTGTGGTGTTGTCATCCAATTCATTCACTAGTGTCCTTGACTTGTGCATGTGTCTCACATAGTTAGCTCATGGATTTTAGTGTTTAATCTCTATAATTTTATTTTTTTCTTCTATAACTTAAATATCATTATTTATTCATAACATATAGTTATTTAATTTTTTTTTTAAACATTTGTCTTAGCTTGTTTTAAACCATTTATGATTTACTTTTCTCAATCCCCTAGCTCACTAGACAACTAGTTAAGTGAGGTGGCACAAGGTATACTTTATCCTTTGAGACTTTAGTGGGTTTTGAGTTTGGTGAACTTTTCCTTCTCCACATTTTGGTGAACCTAAAGTGAACAAGGAACCTCTATATTGAATTGTATCCTTTATTTTTTAGTGGTAGTCTCTTCAGAGAGATGATGATTATCACTCCTATCTTACCACCTACCTAGAAGGTGGTTGAAATGAGCATTACTTTCCCCTCTTTGGATGAACCATACAGTGGAAAGCCCTCCCCTATTTATATCCTAAAACTAGTTTATGGTGGCTCTTGTAAGGGTGTTATGGTAGATCCTACATGTTGGGTTGATCTTATAACTAAGGAGTCTCTATTTTTCAATGGCCTAAATCATGTGAGGTATCATGAGTTTTCTCCCACCATCCAAATGCATGAAACATTTCCATATTCTCTCTTTTGGATCTACCACCTTTATGGTCCAAATAGGAATCAAGGTGGTCTTTTCAACCTTGTTTTATTCCAAAATTGGACCTCTTAATATTCAAGCTATGTGTCCCCTCACTAGTATCCATAGGAGGCATCCCTTCATTTTTGTGCAAGTGCTCAAAGATTCTTCATGAGGGAATTCATCATACAATCCAGGACATTAAATATCACACCCTAGTGTCTCATGGGGTATTTATTCTTAATCATTTTTGGCCTACTCTTGTAGGGCCCATATATTACTGGTAAGAAACTCCATTTTTAACATATTATAAGTATAAGGTTGGGGAGTTAAATTTTAAGTCTGAGGAACCTATCCCCTCACCTCAAACTGCTCCTCCTATTTAATCCTCTCTTGTGGATCAAAATGTGTTATATTTTTTCCCTTCTTCATCATGGGCTTAAGGTAGGCATATGGCTCATGGGAACCTCCCTTGTCTTCCTTGGACTACACAACCTTTAGTAGTGTACTTTGTTACTGCATTTTCTCCTATTCCAAATAAAGGAAAGAAACCTACATTCCTTAAGTCCAAGGTGCACTTGCCTTTCCCTATCCCAATCATAGTGCACATACCTCACCTTGTTATTTATGGTAAGGATAAGATTTTTCCTAAGACTACACCTTCTCATCCTTTGAGGGCATCCTTTTCTCCTCTTGTTTCCCACAAGTCAAAATGGGGAAGGGCACTCATGACTAAGATGATAGTTTCTATGTTAGTGGCACCTCCTACACCATCAATGGGGCCTTCTTCTTTGCCAAAAATAACATCAACGGCCAGCCCTATAGAGAAAGATGTTACTGGGACCTACAAGCTTCTTAGCCCATCCAAAACCTGCACTAAAACTAACTTGTACATGAGCATAAGAATCACTGAAGAGATAAGGCATTGGCACATGAGGTCGTTGCAAGGTTAGAGAGTGAGTTTTGAAATCTGTGTCTTCTACTTCTATTTTTTTCTCCTAGCCTTGCCCCTGTTCCTATCTCAAATGCTCCAACATTTTAGCTACATACCTCTTTTATCTTTCTTCCCCTACTCTAAGAGCCACTATTGGTCCTCATGGTATGCGGGTCCAAGACTTCATCTCTCCATCATATGAGCTTCCACTTATCACCTCCTTTCTAGATATCCCACCCTTTTTTGTCATAGTAAACATGTTGTACACACAGGTGGTCTCCAGTGCAATTATATCTGCCCAACCTACACTATCTCCATCTCCTGACTATCATCATAGATTTTTAGGTGTGCTCAAGTCTTCTATAGTTGATCAAATATTTTCACCTCCATCCTTTAAGATGATGGTTGAGCACTGTACTTTATTTTTAACACAAGTTCTCTTTGGTGGATCTAATATTGGTAACATCAAACCTTAAAGGGTGCTATTGAACCAACTATTTCAATAACTTTGACCTGATTAATGATGCATATAACAAGATTAATTACTCTTCTTTCACTTCAGAAATCCACAATTTGATCATTAGACAATGATAATACCAATGGATCTCATCTGCATTTAAAGGTAATAAAACACTTTCACAAGTATCTCTTAATCACAACATTTCTTTTTCTTGGTAACAAAACCAATTTCAACCACTATTTCTCCTTTCATAGGCCAAATTCAATAGGGACTTGAACACACCTTAGAACCATTCTAACATTCCTTTCTTGCACTCCTAAATATTATTCACAAGTCAGAGAACTCACTTTTGTAAATTCTGATAAAAAAATTAGACTTAAGGCCTACTAGCCTTAATAAATTTGGTCACAAATTCAAGGATTAAAAACAAATCAAAATCCAAGAACACTTCAATTTCTCTACAATATCTCTTCAAACATGCTTTAATATGAACAAATACTTATTTATGTCAATAACTTTAATGAGACTATTAACTTTGATTTCTAGGACCATTATCCCTTCTTAAATGATGAAATGACCAAACATTCTTGAAAATATATTAAACTTTGACCATGGTCATATTTTATGACACTTTTTTAGATCCTTTAAAATATATTAGACCTATCGCATAAGGTGTTTCAAACAAGTATCATAAAGCAAGACTGTGACTCCTTCAAGGCAACATAGATCAACATAGTGAAAGACCCAACCAGGGCTTGGAACATTAGTCTCATAGTTTTTAAAACTTCAATTGACTATAAAAAAAACTCACATCCACCCTTGGAACAAACCCAACTTACCATTCAAGACCATTCCCTTAACCAAGCCCAATTAGGCCTACTAGCCTTGCCTGAAGGATTTTGGCGACAACTTCTTCCCAATTGACCTAAGGCACAAAAAATGGATTTTTTAGATGCCTTTTGGGATTCTATACAACATATTAAAAGGATTCCCTAACATATTTTGGAACAATTTGGTTAAAAACTTACTGTCTTCTATTTTAGGCCTCCAATTAGGCCCCGTTTACAAAGGATGTATCCTATAAAATCATGTCCAAAATTCAAAATTGGTTATAAAAATTTTAATTCACTTCCAAGCCAAGGATTATGTAGGTTTTAGGCAACCAAAAAACTCCATTTATCTTAGACTTATCAATTTGCATTCATATTCTCTTTTTTTCTTATTTCACAATAAAACAGACCTAGGGCATCAAATTTCTCCCCACAAACTCCATTTTCAGATCTAAAACCAATTTCACCATTTAGAGGAAACCTAAACATCACATTCCACCTAGTTTGGGAATTTTTCCACAGTGGAATTGAGATCTACAACCATTTTAGTTCTCAAACCCTAGGTTGTGAGGGTTGCAGACCTCCTTTTACTAAAAATAACATAACTTTAGTTATACCATATGAAAAACTGTCAGAATGGTTGCAAATTAAATTTTATTCACATAAATTTCAAATTATTCCAACTAGAGGTCACAAATATTCTATACGAGCATGTACTACATGTTGCAACCAGACTGTTACAGAAAATCCTAGGAAATAATAATCACAAAAATGCTCATAACTTTTACAAATCTGAATTAGATTATACCAAATTTTTATTAAAATAAAGTATATTAAATCTTATTTCCAACCATATGAGAAATTTAATCTGATGGTAAATTATTTTCAAGAAATAAGCATTGTAACTACAAACCTCAATGTTGGGGCAAAATTCAAGTAGTTTGGGTGTAAAGAATGGTACACAGGATTATTTTGAGACCAATAGCATGTGTACCAATCATTGGCCAGATTAAGATACTTTTTTTGTAGTACTCCCTTTTTAAATGTGTCCTAATTGGGGTTAAAAAGTGAGGATAGTCATCTTTTTCTTCCTTTTGTTCCAAAGCATGGTAGGGTATTGTTGGTTCCCCAAAAACGGTAGGCCAGAAACTCTAATCAATAATTCTATGAAATGGTAAGTTTTAGATTATTGAAATACAATTAGATTATGGACCAACTAACAAGGATTATAAATCCTTCTACACTTTTTCTTTTGTAAAACCTAGGTGGGTTTACCTTCAAATGCTCATGTACAACAATTCACTAATATGACTGAATTTGAGAAAAGAAGAAAATCTCCTTAATGCAACAAACAATAAAGAAAATAATACAAATTAGCCAGATCTGTACTAAACTACTAAGTATTATGGAGCTTGAGATGAAATATATAACAATTTAAATCTCATACAGATGATAATGATATTTTCAAATTTGATTATGATAGAAAATCATAAATGAAAGCAACTAGACTTGTTCATACAAAGAGTAGTGCCTTAATCCCTTGGGAAGAACTTAAGATATACTTATGAATAAATTCATGAAAATCTTGACCTAAGAAATTATCACTTTGTAACAATTTCTACTGACACATTTCCTACCAACACTTCTTACAATATCCTACTACAAAGCTATATGAATCTACAAAATATGTTGAACAGTTAATTGATTATTTGAATCAAATTAAAAAAGTATTTTCATACACCTTCAACTTATTACCTCTGAGAGATCCTTCATTCCCACCTTTATTTTCCCTTTTTGAGAACATAAGGGAGAAACAAGCTTTAGGATCCTAGAATGACACATCATCAAAAAAAGACAAAATAGTTACGAAAACCCAGGAACTTTGGACAAAAGAAAAAGTCCTACGAGATCAAAATTATTGATTCATCTGATTCAGCAGAAACTCTTTTTCTCTCCTTTACTTCTCAATTATGGTGGCAAAAACTCATCTTAAAATACCTGTTAAATACTTTTGCTACCAACTATCATATTCCAAGTCTGATGGTCATTTGAATTTAATTGCCTCATCATCAATTTTATTGTAAGACAAATACTTAACCACCACTTGATCTATTTCTTTCTCAAAATATTCCAAAAAGGACTAACAGGTTAGCACATTATCCACACATACAGTTAATGTATCATTTTCTCCATCCTCACAAATAATATCAACCTTGTCCTTTAAGGTATTTGTAGTTTGATTTAACCAATCCTTTAGGCTCTTGTTGTTACCTAGATCATCAAGTATGTCAGGCAACATATCCTTTTCCAGGTCCTTGAATCCCCTATACAAAATCTTTATTTTCCTCTCAATAGTGTTAGGAAAAGCATGAAACTCCTCCATTGAAATCACCAACTCATAAGTAGGTTTGATCAGAGGGGTAGTAATACTATCATACTGAGACCCCAAGCACATATCCCTCAATGTTTGAGCTCTTCTTACCTATTTACCAAAGATTGGTTCTAGAATACCTCTATCCTTAGTGAATACATCTAATGCATCACTGAGAGCATAGTATAAATGATGTACATTTTTCATTTTTATGACCATCTTCTTAATCATAGGCATAAAAAATGTATGAAAACTATATCCCTTATACTTTTCCTAGAGTCTACCTTCTCTTTACTCAATTCCTCTTCCAATTCTTGTATTTTCTCCATCAAATATTCTCTTGAAGGTTCAGTAGACCACGTATGCTCATCATGTATTGATGTTTTAGGAGATGCTGGATAATCAACAATGGGGGAAGCTGGAACACTTTATGAAGTGGAGGGTAAGGGGAAGGAAACAAAAGGGGATTGCAATATATCTCTAGATGATCCAACTGGCTGAGAATCTCTCTCATATTGCATCAACTTATTTTCCTAGATTCTATAGGGCACAAGCAATTATTCATAACTAATTCTATAACTTTCCTTCTCCACCTCCTCCTTTTCTGCTACTTCTTTATTGAAATTAGAAACACTAAGATTAAGATCAGTAGCCCCTCTGCCAAAGGTATTTGTTACCCTCTTCATAACCAACCCTCCTGTAAAGCTAGAGGCAACACTACTATCCTTATTCCTTTCCTCACCCTGAGATAATGACCAGATAGAAAGAGAAGCATGATCTTTGCTAAAGACTACCCTTTTTGATGCCTTTTTGGCCTCATCTTCTATCTGATACACTGGAGCATTTTATTTTCTAATAGCAAGGAAAGAAAAGGGATCAACAATATCCCATTCTGGTAGTATTAAAACACCTACTTCTTCAATCATCTTTCTCCTTTAGGAGGAGTGATTTCTTGGATTTTCTTATTTATTTTATCTTTTACCTCACCTTCAATTATGCTTTTATCATTTTTAGGCTCTACTACCTGTTTCTCATCAACTTTCCTTTTGAATTCTTCCAATTTGGTGCCCCAAACAAGCTATATAAAAGGTCCCTACTTTACAAAAGCATCATCGAACAAATATTTGTCACAAGTAGCTCTACTCACCTTATCTACTACTCTTCCTTGTACCTCATCAATACTACCATCCCATTGCAATAGGGGTGGTATACTAAGCATAATTTATTAGACTTCCTCCTTCGTGATAACCACATTCCCCTATTCTTGCATTTGAAGTAATTTCTCAGAAATCATCTTTTCCTGAGAATCCAAAGATTGAGCCTTTGGATATGTGACTGGGGAGTTGGAAAGTAAATACTCAATAGGAGAATCATCTATGTTAACAATGGGTACATGCTTCATCCTCTTTGATGATGAGGGGGAAGTGGAAACATCTTGAAACTTTCTTTTTCCTTTTTCCTTTTCAGTAAACTCGGGTACTTCATCATTAACTTATTCATCAGTCAGAGGAAATGTAGTATGAGAATCACTACTTTGTGGAGATTCATCAAGCTGACTTATGTTTCTCATAATTAATTATTCTTACAAATGCTTTCTTGCTATCTGGGAAAAATTGTATGCATATTGTAGTAAATGTTATGGTATTTTATCTAGAACTTGACCTTCCCTGAGAGTGTCACTCTTTGACGGTTTACCTTGGAGCACCTTGTACATAAACCCATCCTTAATCTGAATCATTGGTTTCTCAATAGAGATAATATTCTATGCAACTATCTCTCCTGTAGATAATCCTTCTTTGTTGACAATTAAAATATCATTCTGATATATCATCTACATTTTTATTACTTTAACTTTATCCCACTTTTGATGTAATAACTGCATGATTTGTTGGAAATGATCACAAAGAGCCCTTACTTTATTTCCAAAAGGCTTGAAATCCTTCAGAGGATCATAAGATGGTTCTTCCTCTTGGATGAAATCCAACAATCTTTTGTATGCCACCCACTTTTCTTTCTTCAATTCTTGATCATATAAAACAAATTTATTTCTGATAACATCCCAAGGGTAATGGAATTAATTCTCCCTCTTTCTTCTACCCACTCTATTACAAAAAATACTGAAAAAATCTTCAAGATCAACAATCCTTTTTACAGTGACACCCATGTGATAAGGCTTAAGAATTTTACCAAAATGTTTCCATCCACCTTTCCTCTTCCAGACAATTCTTCCTCTTGGATACAACCTATTTGCCACAAAACCTCAGTTAACCAAACTATAAGAGGAACCTAATATGGTAACACATGAGGATTTCCATTGAAACCATACACTCTGATCACTATGGCTATAGGGTAAGGGTAAATATCACCCCAATTATGTATAACCTTTAAACTGGGATCCATCTCTAGAGGTCTAATTGTTTCTTGAAACATTTTAAGAATTGTAGGCGGATTCACTTGTAACTTATTTCTCAATCTATATGAAAAATAATTATCAAACCTTACAAAACTAGCTTCCTTTCTATCCCATGACATATTTTTTATTTTTTTTGGTCGGTAAAAGGCCGAGGCCAATGTATTTTATTAATTTTTAAAAAATATATACAAATATCTCCATTCATTGCAGGAACTGGTAGGAAAGAATGGAGAAGAAAACCTCCAGTCTTGCCTAGGACTGAGGTCCAGATCATAAAGGTACAAATAGGTATTTATGAGGGCATTCCTTCATTTACAGAGACATATGAAGGCATTCCTTCATTTACCATAGGTAAAAAAATTTGAGGATATGTACCCATAGCCTAATTGACTAATTAATATTACATTACATAGGTACAGAATCAGATAGCTGCTTTTAAACCAAGTTCTTGGTGGCCTATTTATTGTAAATTCTAGTGTTCATCATATCCGAGCCATTGAGATCATCAATTCTTGTTTCGACTATGTTTTTCTTGCACATGATACCACTGAAGAAACCATATCTAATACTAATAGATTTGGTTAGCCATTATGCAGGAAAACACTAAAATATAAGTTGAATTTGTAATCCTAATGTTATTGTAATTTAGATTAGAGTACCACATGCTTATTCAACAGAGAAAATTGAGCTTTATCTTATATTTCGTAGATCAGAGCTATAATCATAGTTAGAATTATGAAAGATGACTAAGACTAAATACATATATTCATACACCTTTTAAGAAGCATAAATCATTGCATTAAGAATAACACATAAACCTTAGCTCTGTGCTTAAAGACACCTAACAATACTAACCTGTGAGATTGTGCCTTGGATTACATATTAATACTTATAAAAGAGGGCTTGTAAAGAACAAATTCTTATCAATCAAAAAGGAAAAAACTACATGTCTAGAGGAATACCTAGGCTGGTTATCATGTGTCTAATTTAGTCATTCTGTCTATGATTGAAACTGAAGATTAATTTATTCCTCTCTCTCTCTCTCTAAATATATATATATGTGTGTGTGTGTGTGTGTGTGTGTGTGTATATGTATATGTATATATGTATATATATGTATATGTATATATATATATATGTAGATATATATACATACATACATACATACATACATACATACATACATACATATATATATATATATATACACACTTATTTCCTATAAATAGTCATATTGAGTTCCTAGACTATATCCCTAGTTATCTATATGCCATTATCATTATAATGATCGTTACCCTGCACAATCTCCTGCAATTCATTATATATTACCTTGGAATCTAATAAGCACATGCATTCTTAAGTTAAAACTTATGTTTGTAAATAATTGCATAGATGTTCAATCCCTAAAGGCCAGAG
>MU226331.1:653823-674204 GCA_018584345.1 Thuja plicata | reverse complement strand
TATATATATATATATCTATCTATATATATATATCACCACATGCCTTACCAGGAATCTGGTGAAATTTATAGCTAGAAATAATAGAAAGGATAGGTAAGTTTATATACATAAAATAACTTTTCAACCAAATTGGTATCCATTAAAATAAAGAATCTAGCATAGATAAACAATGCTTACTGAATTATCATTACCATCCCAAGTGATACTGAAAAGAATCATCTACTGCTATGTTCTTATGAACCCATGATGAATAGATATACAAATTTGCATGGTTAGTAAAATTATATTTCCCAAGATGTCAGTATACAGACTTACCTTTGATGAATCATATCTTAGGTTACAGCCTACCTAAAACTACATATCTCATCAATCCTATGCATGAGTATTATACAACCTTCTTGTCCTTAAATATTAGTAGTCATGTTGGTGTAAGAGCACCTAAGTTAAGTTACTCTACTTGTCGGTGATGTTCGTCGGTTTCTGCCCGTCGATTTTTGTTTGTCAGCAATGCTTGTTAGTTTCTGATTATCGGCGATGTCTGTGGATTTTTGTTCATCAGTGATGCTTGTTGGTAGTGTCTGTCAGCGATGCTTGTTGGCAGTGTCTGTCGGCAATGCTTGTTGATAGTGCTTGTCGACAATGCTTGTTGGTGATGACCATCAGTGACTATGTTTGTTGTCAGGGTTGGAAACTGACGCTATTTCTGTTGTTCTAAAAAGTCAACATTGACGCTCGGTAATGTCAGTTAACGACCCAGGAGATGCGGATGTGACATTTGTGACCAGCTGGGTCATTTGCAATGAATTTCTACATGTCATTTTTGCTTGAAAGGATCAGGGACACCTATTCCTATTTTGGAAGGGTCATTTATTGCTTAGTTTGGCTGCCTTTGTAGGGTGGTTGAAGTTGTCCACGAGTATCAGATATTTTGGGTGATATTTTGATGGATGTTTATATAGCTAGAAAATTTTTGTAATAGATAGATAAGAAAAAAAAAAAGAGAGTGGGATAGAGAGATCACATCATCCTGTAATAGTTTAGTTCTTGTGAATAAGAAAGAACATATTTAAATGGATTCGGTGTGCAGTGTGTGTTGTTGCGTTCTTCAAGTTGAACCCGTCGGTTTATCTTGGGAAATGAACCTATCCTAATGGGTTCTATAGCATGAAATAGTAGCTTTATGGTGTAAGCCTGGTCTAGGGAAATTGAGGTGAAGATCTTAGTGACTTCCTCAAGCTGGGGTGAAGAAATACCCTATAAGGTCTATGTAAGAGATCTTAGAGCACAGTCAAGCTGACTGTCGATAACAACTAGACCTGGGCATTTACACCAGATTGGTATCAGAGCAAGTTTGAGAATTGGGCTTGTGTTGTTTGGGTGTGATTTTTAGAAGATTCTATGAATTCATCCAATATGGTGACCAACGCAGAGTAGCAAGGAACATGGCTGAGCAAAGGGAGAAAAACAAACTCCTGAAGGAGCAGTTAGCCGAAATGGCGTATAAACTAGAAGAAGTGTAGCTTCAAACTACAGAAGTCAGTGAACTAATGAGGGAAGTGTTATGCCCTGCATCCCCGTCCCTACATTTTGTGTGCAAAATGTTGGGTCCCCCTTTTTCTTTTGTTTTGCTTTTTCTGCGGCTTTGCCTTATCTTTCTTTTCATTCTGCTTTTTTTCTCCGGGGTTTTCTTCCCCGGTGTGTTGTTTTCTTGGTTTGGTTTTCTCCTCTAGGACTCCGGTCCCGGAGGTTATCTTTTGTCGGAAGCTGGATTCTGGACTCCAGGATTCTTTGCTATGATGTTCTTAAGAATATCATCGTAAGGAACCCCCGGGCCCGGAGTCCAGAGGTTTCGCCTGACCTAAGATCTCTGGAAGGAGGAGGATTACTTTTTATCACGGGTATAAATAGACTTGTCTGTCATTTTCACACTTACTGCGATTAAAACCTTCAAGCACTTAGAGAAAAATAGAGCGATTTCAAAGCGATTAGCAAAGCATTTATAGAGAGTTTGTGATAATCAAAGCTTAACACCTTCTGTTGTTCTCAGACATACGCAAGTGCTTCGTGGTGGTGATTTTGGACAGCCTGACGATTCAAGTTGTTGCAAAGTTCTCTCGGTAATCCCTTCCTTCCTTTGCCTTCTGCATTTTCAGGTTGGTGCTTCTGCCTTTCCTCCTCTCTGTTTTGCTTCCTTTTCTGGTTTGTCTTTGGGTTTGTTCAGTTTTTGTCTGTTCCGTTTTGGGTCGTTTCTTCATCGTGTCTATTCTTTTGTCTTCTGGTTTTTCCGTTCGTTGGTGGGTCAGCTCTGCCAGAAGGTTGTCCACCTTCTGTGCAGAGGTTGTTTGTCTGTAAAGTTTGTAAAGTGCGTAAATAATGTAGATGGCTGTATATATTCATTTCTACCTTGTTTGGTTTTCCTGCGGGAGTCATCCCATGTGTATATTCATGTATATATGTACATATATGTAGATAAACCTTGTATATCTCCCCCCGTCCTCTGTATGTACCCCTCAGCTCTATGTGTATCCTTTCAGGTGGCTTGACAAGCTGGTCGAGTCACCTTTGCTTCTAGTTTTCTGCCTCTAAGCTTGCTTCGAGGCAGAAAACCACCTGTTTGAAACTCGGCTCTCAGCCGGTTTCAAACAGGCAGTTTTCTCTCTCCTCCATCAAAGCTGTCAGAGCCTCATTTATTTCCCATGTGCGGAGTTACTTCCAGCCAAGTGGCTTTCCCTTTTCGCGCGTTCGAACAGTTGGCTCCACCGTCATTGCCATCAAATCTATTTAATGCCAACGCACGTGGCACCCACGTGGACCTCCCTTCATATTCTTCCTTGCTAACGGTCATTTCTCTGGGCCTCGGGCGTCTTACCACCGCTCATCCTATGTCTTCGTCAAGTGTGATAAAAATTTTCAGACCCAGAGATATGGTGAAAATCCCAAGTTTACGATGTGTTTTTCTTTTCAGATATCTTTGCGTAAACCTAACTTCTTAGGAAAAGAAAACGGTGCTGTGGTAAGACCTCCAGACCCCGGAGTAACTATTTTATTTTGATAAAATATTCTGACGGTCGCTTTGTCTCGCAGGTCCGAACTTCTTCTTCCAAACATGTCTGAAGCATCCGCATCATCTCCTCCCGGAAGTCCAGAATTACCAACAACAACCGAGACCAGGGCAGCTACAAAGTCAAAAATAGAGAAGGCCCTGGAAAAGCTGCCCCTCACCATGATGTTTGTGCAAGATAATGAGATTGTGGGCTCAAAGATTGAGTCCAGGGTAAAACTAATGACCGACGCCAGTGTCGGAACTTGGGCAGAAATGCAGGCCCTAGTAAAGGTAATGCACATCCAGTGACAGGCTGGAGAAAAACTCGCGATCAACGTCGGGGGTTCTAGAATCCTCCGGGCAGCTTGCTTCCCATGCTCCGTGTAGTCCCCAGAGCTTATCTTAACATTGGCGGCCAACTACAACTCTTCTGTTTGGGCTGTCATGCTCACAGCCGCAGAGCCCACGGGATACCCCACTCCACTGGTGTCCCTTGACCCAGCCACTTACCAAGCAGGCATGGGCATCCTACAATTTGATAGGGCCACGGTGGTTACAAGTTCTGATGCCTTGAAATAATTCACTCAACTGGAGGATGCTTCCCGGGTGTACATGAACACCAACTGGCTCAAGGTCCCGAAGAGGGACCCAAAGAGAATGAAGATAGATATCCCCCGCTCTGAATTCAAGGAGAGCATCTAGATGGGGATGATAGCATTGGCCCAGGTATTTGGGAAACCCTCCACCCAGGAGTTCACCAAATGGATGTACTATTTCCTCCTCGGCATCTCCACTAAGGGAGAATTCTTTGACTGGGCGACAATAATTTCTAACCATGTCGACTCCCAGTTCCAGCAGTTGAATGAGAAGAAGAGGTTCTACATGTCTTCTTATGTTTTCTGGCCTTTGGCCCAATAGAGGCCCCACTCCAATGGCCTTCTTACAGATGGTGTTCTTGGGATTGGCCCAGGACAAAAAGCACCATGGGACCATTTCCCAAAGATTCAATGGGAGGCCAGCTTCCCCAGTTTCTGCCGGGTAAATGATTCATTCATTTACTACCATCTGCTCATGCCCACCCAGGATGCTAGATACCGCCTATCCAGTGAGGCGATGAAGTTAGTTAGTAGTTATGGGCACTACTATATCCAATTCTAGTAGCATACCTACATTAGGATCACCGGCTTCTCCGGGAAACCCTACTTGTTGCCCAAGCATTGTGTGGACAAGATCGTGCTGCTGAAATATTGCTGGAAAATGATGGAACTGCATACCTTCTTGGCCCACAAGAAGGTCTCCAACATCTCATTCCCAATCTCCTATGGTAACTACACCTGCAGTCTGGCCGCCACGAAGGAGGCAGACAATGAGCTAAAAAGTTATAACTTGCAGGAATTTTATCTGGTGCGGAGAAACTTTGATCTGCATGGCAAAATTGCAACGACACTGCCCCGGGCTTCGGAGCCCCACCACGTACATATGGAAGACTTCTGGGCCGATTACCAGGATGATGTGGACATGCATAGCCAGCACTATATTAGAATGACGACCGAAATGATGCAGGAGCTAAAGCTCTGGAGATTCCCAGCGAGTTTCTCAGACACCGCCCCCACCATAGATCCCCAGTACAAAGAAAAGGGGATTGATAAAATGGCACCACCGGCAATGGATTGGGCCGCCCAGGAGAGGCCCATGATTGAGGACTTCACTCAGGAAGTAGTCGAGCGAAGTCACACCTATTTTAAAAGGGTGTGCCCTGGGAGTATGCGCCAAGCTCCCCGGCCGGTACCAAAATTGACTCCGGGGGCCGGGACTTCTTCACAGGGCACGGACAAAGGAAAGGGGATAGCTACAACCCCCTCCACGCAAAAATTCCCTATATAACAACAGATCCAGCAATCTGTGGCAGCCTCCCAACAAATGAGGGAGCAGTTAATGACGAGGCTAGCCACTCCCTCGCTCATGGCAAGACTAATTCATCCCCCTTCCTCCCTGTCGCTGGTAGCCTTAATGGTGAAGGCAACTAGGGTGGACCCCATGGAAGCGGCGACAATAGCCAATGCAGGGCCACCTTTAATTACCCGGAGGAAGAGAAAGCACATCCAGCAGCCTAAGGCAGAACCAGCGCCGGAGGCATCCCTCCCCAAAGAAGTGGAGATCCTTTCTTCCAGTTCCCCAGAACCAGAGAAAGAAACAGAATAGGTAGAGGTCCCAGCCAGTCCTCCTCTGGAAGAGGAGTTTGACTTATTTGCAGTTGATGAGTTCACAAATCTGCAAGGGGACGATACACAAGCGGGGACGGAAGTCCCAGAGAAAGAACAAGAAGCTATGGACCCAAAAGACCTTGAACAAGAAGCTGCAGAACAAGAAGAGTAGCAAACAGAAGAAAAGAGGCCAGAACCGGAGGTTATCTCCGGGGCTCCAGAAAGGCAAGGTCTGGGAGTGGACCAACTAAAGCTAGGTGAACAAATGGCATCCGCTAGGGGAACCGGACCCCCGGGAATAACCGTAAACCAAGCCGCCATGTTCGAAGGGCCACTCTCGTGAGCAACCTTCAGGCAGGTAATCACAGTAGCCCAAACTCTAAATCTCGACTTGATACCTCCCCTACTGCCAACAGATGAGGAAGATGAAGAAGAACAGCATGAAGAGGAAATTCTTAAGGAAGCTGACTAGGGTCTAGACCCATCGATTGACATCCAGGACCAGGCTAAGGAGATAGAAATTAAAGAGAATGTTGCTGCAGAAGAGGTTCTGGCAGGGAGAGGAACAGATGAAGTATATGTTGAAAAGGAGCAGCCGCCACCGGACACCGGGAGAGAATCCAAAGAACAAACTCTGGTAGGAAGGCCACCTCTCCCACCTCCATGGCTGGTAGAAAGTAAGAAAAGAAAAGCCCAATCCGCTCCGGTGATGCCTCTCTCCCTGGCCAAAATGATGGCCCTAGCTCAGGCCCCGCCAAAAGCAAAGAAGGCACAGACAGTTCATACTCTTCGAATTGGGCTGGGCGGAGAAACCATTTCCGTTGTGGCAACACCTCCCCCAGATGCCGATGAAGCAACCGTAGACCCCGCAGACTATAATGTTGCAGAGGTATCCCTGGGAAAAAGAGGAAAGCAAGGTGAAGTAGACTTGCTTAAGGAGGCAGCAAGGGAAATTGAAGCCCGATATGAAAAGGAGGCCCAGAGGCTTAAGGCAGAAAAGGAAAAGAATGCAAACCTTATAGGGTTACTTACTGAGCTGGCTAGACCTATCAACATTGCCCCTCCACAGACCTCCACATCAGAAGAATTACCGCAGAGTGACATAGACTCCCTGTGAGTAATGAAAAAGAAGGCCCAAGTAGTAGACGAATGGGTCACTCTGCAGATAGGAAACACCCTGCGTTTCCTAGTGTCCACTCTCCCAGATCTATATATGGCCCAGCAGGTTATTCACCAGGCAGAAGCGTTGATTGAGTAATGGGAGAGTGACACCGAGAATTACCAGGCGTGGAAGGTAGAGCTCGAAGAGCTCCTCACCCTGGGGGAAGACATAATTTCTGAATCTGAAATTCTGGGTGAGGAATCATTTGATTTCGTAAGGGCTCAGCACTCCAGACTGGACCTCACATTGGAGGTAACCAAGCAACTAGTAGAGTCCTTACAAGAAAAGGTAAATATGGTGAAGAATTCTTCCAATTTATATAAGTCTTTTGTAATAAAGGCTTCCAAGGTTGATCCCCTTAATATAGATACTTATACCCCCGAGGAGTCAGTTTTGGGGAATTTTGATGAAATGATGGTATCTCAGTATCAATCCCCAGAGGGGATAGATGGGGCCCAAATGGAAAAACTGACTGAAATGATACTTAAGGGCCATGACGCCGCAAGGATGGCGAATGAATTCAGAAATAATGTTCCAGACCTGGGGGAACTAGTTGAAGTGCCCAGACACAGAAGGGCTAGCCTAAAAAAGATTGATGAAGACGGCATTTCCTGCCTCCTTCAGGCCTTCAACGATAATAAGCAGCCTTGAGCATTCTCCGGGAATCGGGGAAACTTGAGCATTAAGTGTTCTTTATTCTTTTTGGGGACGTAATTTCCTAGATCCTAGAGTCCCGGATCCAAAATTTTGTATTCTTTAAAGATAATCTGTGTCCCGGTCCCCGAGGCCGACCGGTCACTTTCAGAGGCTGTTAATAAAGACTGTCAGAAGGTAGTTGGGCACATCAAGAGGCATTGGCTCGACAGTTGGTTTCTGACAGGGTGGTCTTCTCAAGGCGCTGTTCAAGGGTACACCTGGCATGTTGGAGATAGGGCACCGCATTTCCAATTTATGAGGCATGTAGCCTCGATCCCCAGGGGACCTACTTTCTACTTTCTCTTCTCTGGCTCTCTTCTCGAGACTGATTCTTCCGATGTATATTCTTGTCTTCTTCTTCTAACCTGGCAGACCTATTCTATCTCTAGGTCTTTTGTAGGGTGGCACAGGTAGTACCAGCCCCCAGATATTATATTTTATTGAAGCACAATGAAATAGGGTTAGGGTTAGAGAGTTGTATAAATAGGAAGATCGGCCCATTTCCAAGGGTCGACAAAATTGATGATTTTGTTGTCCATAAGAAATAGCAAAGTGATCCCCTTTTTAGTTGTAGAGCTCAATGCTCTATTGTTCTGTTCTTGATAGTTAAACGCTCCCCTAGAGCCACCAATGTATCATGCAGTAGTGCTCACTAGACTGAATATTAATGAAGAAGGAAGGATTCTTGGCAATGATGTTGTTAGCGTCCCTGCTTCTGAGTTAATGTTATTTCATGTTTTAATGTTCTGTATGTCCTTTGCTCTGATATGTTAAAGTAGATTAATGACCTCTTTATTCTCGCTACTGATAAAATGCTAACTGATGGTTGTGTATTTCTTCAGTATTTAGTGTAGCCTTTCAGAGTATTGTTGATGTTCTAGACATTTCAGCATGACTGTAGTTAGATGAAGCGTTTCTAACCCTGCAGGATCTTTTTTGTTTTATTTGCTAAGTGTAAAATGCTCTAGGAAACCCTTACTATATTGAATCTCTGGAAGAATGAGTTGAAGTAACCAGCTATCCCCCTCAAAAATAGTCACCTCTCCCAATTGAGCCTCGCACCGTCGTGACCCGACACCCAGGTGCTTGAAGGCCTAGAGGATTTATTTCCCTGGACAACCTTTACAGGCGGAGTTGGCCGATTTCCCCGGAACCCGGTGACAACTTATGACTATTGGCGGACCCGGTCAGCAAAACCCCTTCAACAGAAACTGGTGCTAGAAGGAGGGCATGAACTCATCCCCTCCCAGAGATTTCGATTTTACACCTATCCAGGGTTCCCCGAGTTGTAGTTTTAGGAGACAAGCCTTTAGTGGGATTGGGTCCTTTTCCCTAGCTAAATTTGAAAGAGTCCTTAGGTCTGCCCCGAATCCTGGAAGGTTTGTCGAACTCGAGCCTCCTGCTCGAAAGAAGTGGACATCAAAAGTCCTACCAGCCACTATTGTCTGGGGGTCTACCATACCCCTGAATACTCAAACTCCCCAGACAGTCCTGGGAACCAGTACCCAACATATAGTTCCCCTGATGGCTGCATATTTCAAAAACACTGGGTCCCCAATGGGCACTTTTTTGGGCGCAGTCAACGACTTACCCTCCCACTCAGAGAAGATCTGCCCACGATATGAGCACTTAGGCTTGCGAACCGCGGAAGAACACTTACAGGCATATAAAGATGCCATGAACTGACACTGGATCTAGCATGAAGATGTTGTGACCCGCATGTTCCCCTTGTCCCTAGGACAAAGTGAGTTGAACTGGTACTTAAACTTGCCTGCCAACTCCATTAACACTTGGCAGGACATGGAGGACACCTTCCTAGCTTCCTTTCGCGTGCATGTGGACCCTACCTGGTCCCATAGCCAGTTCATTTCTATCAAGAAGGATCCCAATGAACCTCTTGCAACATTCAACCATAGGTTCCAGTGGGCCTTGAAGCGGTGCACGGGCCCCTTCATTCCATCCCCAGATGTGACCATATATACCTATCTTAACGCAATGGACCCGTTTGTTGCCACTCTCCTCTGGAGAACAACCGCCGTGGGTGACCGGGACACTTTGACAAAAGTCTACAACCTGGCCTTAGAGCTGTCTCGTGGTCTCAATAAATCCTCGGGCAAGATTGGGCAGAACACACCCTTCAATATGATCCCTGGCGGAACCGCATATGTCAGCGGATACAATCCCAATCTGGCAATAGGTGCCCCCTCAATGGCGGTGAATCCTCCACCACCTTTGATAGACCAATAGGCACGATATGTCTACCCAGCCCAGACCCAGATGATGCCGGGTCCAGAAGTCTTCCCTTGGAATCAACCTCAGCAGACACAACAGACTCAAATATAATCATCTAGAGTGCCTTTCTTCCAGTCGTCTGCGACCGGGGGACTGCCGCCCTCGACTCCAGCTAATACTGCTACCTTCCCGAGAAGCCAACAACAACCACAGCCATCACATTATGATGCTAACACTCAGTTGACTGCCAAGGTTGAATCCCTCTGGCGAATGCTGTCCACTTTGACTATGGATATGGGTCAACTGAAGGCGGGGTCCTACGCACCCCAAAATTAAAATTCTCAGAGGGGAAATATCTTCTCTGGCCAACGAAACAATAATGCCAGGGGAAGAAATTTTAACAACGGGCCTAGGCCCAATCAACAACAGTGGAACAATAACGCTAACACCGGAGGCCCACCTCTGAACCAAAATGCCAACCAAAATGGCGCTGGACCATCCTATTTTACACCAGTCGCAGACTTTCACCCCATGACTAATTGGTGTAGACTACACAACACAGGTTCGCACAATGAGGTGAATTGTGCCACTTTGGAGAAAGTCATAATAATCTCCCAGCTGGATAGGCAGCAATCACATGATACCGCTCCCTCGGAGCCCCCTGTCCAAGAGCAAACCCACAGTGCCTTCACATGTGACACCATCTTCTTTGGAACTTCTGGGGAAGATGAAGAAGAATCTGAATTGCAGGGATTCTTTGATGAATCCATTCCGCCCTTCGAGGCCAACGCCTTTACTAACCCATGGGTCCCATATAATACTCGGAGTCAGGTTGGTAAAGGACCAGTTTACACACCTGTGCCCCCCATCAAAGATGCTCCTCCTCCCTGGAACAACGCAATTGACCGACCCGTCCCTCCAAAAGGCCCTACCCCTAACCGAACGAAAGACCTCGAAGAGAAAGATCACCCGTTCCCGGGAGGAAGGTTCAATATCACTAAGGCATTAGAGCAGACTACCACCTCCATGACCTTAATGGAGGTTTTGCTAAATTGTCCTGAGTAGAAGAAGTCTCTTCTAAAGCTCTTAGGAAACTCGGAGGCCATTAGCCGCCCACCCAAGACCGTCTCCTTCGAAGATGCTAATGCGGCTTTCTTCTAGGGAAATAACGAGGACCCTCCCTTCCTACTAGGCCTGAACATTTACGGCAAGAATATACACAACTGCTTAGTAGATTCTAGAGCTTCGGGCAACATCATGCCCTTGTCCATTTGTCAGAAGCTCGAACTCCACCCCACCCCATCTAATGGCACAGTAATCCAGCTGGATAAGACTGCTGTAAAAATGGTGGGGGAATTGAAGAACATCCGGATACACCTTATCCAGGACCCTAGGATAGCCAGCATCATTGACATCTGAGTGGTGGATATCCCAGAGACTTATGGGATGTTACTAAGTTGGAATTGGTCTAAGTTCTTAAATGGATACTTTTTGACCGACTTCACCCACTTATGGCTTCCGTGGGAAGGAGAATCAAACAAGATTCGGGTCGAAAGTGAACCTCGGATGAAACAAGCCCTTACCGAAGTCGAGAGGGTCAATGAAGTCCTTTTCTCTGAGACTTCTCTGGGGGTATACCGCCCTCTTGAAATCTTAACATTCGATTTCATCCCCGGAGAGGATCCCGCCGTGCTACAAAGAGCCCAGGAATTAGAAGAAAAGGTGAGAACTGAAGTCAACTCACAAGGCACTGAGGCAACCCCTGCCACACTCCTATCTAGCACTTGGTGCCGAGTACACTACCGAAAACATTCAGAGATTGAGTGTGAACCATGTCTCTCGATCGCTAACCGACAACTTGATACCTTCCAGAGCGAACGCACAACTGATTCTCCCGGACCCAGTACTCAAGTACAAACACCTCCGGAGGTAAACCCTACTGCCACGCCGATAGTCTAGGAGAAAATTCCCAAGTCTCCCAGTGATAATCCAAAGGAAACCCCCCATCCCCAGCCCCAGATTACAAATAATGACTTATGGACCCTAAAGTTTGATGGGTCCCGATCCAAACAAGGTTGTGGGGATGGGGTAGAACTAATCAACCCATGAGGGAAATCCTTCCTCGCGTCCTACAAGCTACAGTTCAACTATACGAACAATGTCACAGAGTACGAGGCTTTGGTCCTTGGAATCCTGTTCGCACTAAGGAAAGGTATCACCCACCTCTGGGCTCTGGGTGATTCAGAGTTGGTTGTTAAAAAAGTCCGGAGTCAATACACATGTCATGAAAAAAGGCTGGCCGCATACCGCAATCGGGCTTGGAGCCTTATCAAGGATTTTGATGCCTTTGGCATTGATCTCATTCCCCGGTGGCAGAACTATGTCTTGGATACCCTAGCCATTTCTGCCAGCACACTTGAGCCGATGGCCGGCTCACGACTCTGAAGATTTTCAGTTGAGATGGTCCCCACCCCCTCCATTCCAGATAACATCACCCACTTTTAGGTTTTTGAGGATGATCAACACATCTTGGCCTTCATGGAGAATGTTGGTGTCTTTGAAGATCAGATAGTGGAAGAACGAGATCATGACGATACTGGGCAAAGTGATGAAGACGATGGGATCATAGACCTGCCCACCAACACCATCCCTAAAGGGATGGTTGTGCTAGAACGAATGTTTGACTTAGACCCTCGGGCCCATGAGAAGGCATCTTCCTCCTCTGAGGGAGGAAATTTTGAAAAGGTTAACATCGGTCAGCCCGGTGAAGAGAAGATCATTCACATTAGTACCTCCTGCTCCCCTAAGGAAAAGGAGAAGATTCTTGCAGTTCTTCGAGAATACATCGATGTAATTTCTTGGGGTTATGAAGACTTAAAGACATATGACACATCCATCATGACCCATACCATTTCCCTGAAACCTGACGCTAAGAACTTTCGGCAAAAGAAAAGACTAGTCAACCCCCTGATAGAGCCTCTAATTTGTCAAGAGGTAGAAAAACTATTGTCAGCCGAGATAATCTTCCCAATCTGACACACTACGTGGGTTGCCAACATGGTCCCTGTGCGAAAGAAGAATGGTGAGATCCGCCTTTGCGTGGATTTCTAAAATTTGAACAAGGCCTCCAAAAAAGATAATCACCCTCTCCCCTCGTTGGACAAGGTGTTGCAGATAGTAAACAGATCCCAAATGATGTCTTTCTTGGATGGATACTCCGGATACAACCAGGTCATGGTCAAGTATGAAGATAGAGAGAAAATAGCGTTTACCACTAAGTGGGGAACATTTGCGTACCGAAGAATGCCCTTCAGTTTGATCAATGCGGGGGCTACATTTCAGAAGGCCATGGACATTGCATTCGAGGGCCTCGTGAACTGATGCATAATCATCTACATGGATGATTTGAACATCTTCTCCTGGGATAGGCGTGATCATGCTGCCCACCTCACTCAGATCTGCGAGAGATGTCATTGGTATGGAATATCCCTCAACCCCAAGAAGTGCATATTCAGGGTCACCGAAGGGAATTTGCTCAAGCATATTGTCTTTGAGAAGGGTATATCCATAGACCCTGATAGATTCGAAGCATTGCTGAACTTACAGATGCCTGGCAGCAAAAAAGAAATGCGATCCTTCTTCAGAAAAATCAACTTTGTATGATGATTCATCACGGGATTCACAAAAATAGTTAAACCACTCAATGAAATGATGAAAAAGGATACCAAAATTGAGTGGAGTCCTGAAGAAAAGCAGGCATTCGCCCAAATCAAATAGACCATAATGGAGGCACCTGTCCTGGCTAGTCTAGACTACTCCCTCCTGTTTTACATATACTCGTTTGCTTCACTGCATTCCGCCGCGGCAGTGTTGACCCAAAAGGTTAAAGGGGAGGAACGACCAATAGCTTTTATGAGTTCCCCCTTTAAGAATGCCGAAGTCTGGTATTCACCACTAGAAAAATAGGCCTTTGCTCTGGTCCACGCCGTGAAGAAATTCTGGCATTACATCCTCTGGAGAAAAGTACACGCTATCATTCCGGACCAGGCCATCAAATCTTTGCTGATGCAAAGTGAATTGTGCGAGAGACGGGGGAAATGGATGGCCATCCTCCAAGAATATGATTTAGAAATGCAGCCCATGACAATAGTCCGAGGCCAGGGACTAAGTCGAACGATGGCAGAAGAGACTCCCCACATAGAATGTCAAACTTATACGGTGGAGTCCATTACCCAAGATTCGTGGTATACCGATCTAGTATACTTGTTACTAAACAACAAATGCCCAGACAGGTTGCATCCCCACAAACGCTACGCTCTACGAATGAAAAGTGCCCATTTCATGATTAAAAATTCTGCGCTTTACCGTCAAAACTACGAGGGAGTGTACCTCTAGTACATTGACAGAGACCAAGCTGTGAAAATAATTGATGAATTCCATAGACAGTTTGGAACTAGGCATGGCTCAGCTGATGCCACTGCCCACTAGATCCTTCGGGTCAAATATTATTGGCCCTGCATATTCAAAGATGTCTACGCTCATGTTAGGAAATGCCATACTTGTCAAACTGCAGCGCATCATGAGCGTAACCCAGCCATGCCTCTGCAACCAGTCTATGAGGCTAGACCCTTCACCCAATGGGCGTTTGACTTCATCAGGGAAATCAACCCCAACTCATCTACCAACCACCGATATATCCTTACTGCGACTGATTACTGTACTAGGTGGACTAAAGATATACCCTGCAAAAATAATACGACAGACGTAGTTATCAAATTCATGGAAGAAAACATCGTCACAAGGTTTGGAATGCCTTTTGCTTTGGTATGTGACAATGGTCCGGTGTTTTCTTCGGCACAGTTACTCGAATGGACCTACAACCGGAAGATCACTCTAAAATTTTCCAGCAACTATTATCCCTAGGGAAACGGCGTTGCTGAATCAACGAACAAGAATCTACTTGAAGTGATCAAACATCTGTTAGAACAAATTCCCCGGGATTGGCATCAAAAGTTGAAGTTCGCCCTCTGGGCGGATCGCATTCGCATCAAGGCCGCCCTGGGGACATCCTCATTTCACCTGGTTTATGGCCAGAACCCAGTATTCTCAGTCAACTTACAGATCCTAGTTTTATAGTTTATGCAAGAATTCAACAACAAGGACAACATCATGGAGGTTTGACTTTTAAATCTGGTGCGAATGGAAGAACAGCGAGACGTGGCGCTTGAACATTTCACACGCCATCAAGCAGTGGTAAAATGATGGTTCGACAGAAGAGCCCAATACAAAGCCTTCCAGATCTCAGATCTGGTCCTATTGTGGGACAAGACCCGGGAGAAGAAAGGAAAGCATACCAAGTTCCAACGACTCTGGCTTGGACCATACTTAATTTTAGAAATCTGCGGGGCCAACACTTACCGCCTTAACACCTTGACTGGAGAACCTGTCGCATTGCCTGTTAATGGGCAGTTTCTCAAACACTACTTTGAGTAGGGTAGGTGTGTCTAAAATTATATTATATGTAAATATCCGCTTGTAAATATCTCTTCCGGGTACCTCGTTGCGAGATACCCTGCCTTGTAAATAGTCTTGTCGGCTGTCCTCCGGGGCAGTCCCCCCTTTTTTTTTTGTTTTGCTTTTGTTGTCTTGGTTTTTGCTTTCGGTTTTCTTTCGGTCCTGGTGTTTTGTTCCGTCTTGCAGGAATTGGAATGCTTCGCATAACTTTTTCCTCTGGTGCAATGCCTCTGGCATGGTGAACTTTAGAATCTATCTTTAGCACGGTGGAATCGACCCGGTCTCCGGGATTGTTTTACAAGCTATGGCACATTTTGAGCAATCTCCATTGGGTGTTGTCTTCAGGAGTCTGGCAATTAGTGAACATAAATAACATAAGGAATGAGTAATCGGACACGTCGGGGGTAGATCAACTGTACTGATTGGTTGACCCACGTCTGAAAATCTAACAGAATTCTTCCCGGGTCCAGAGTTTTATCCCCTCTTCAAATATCTAAATATAGGTGGATAGGTGAAAGAAGTACCGCCATTTGAATTTAGCTAAGCTTAGGCTCAATGGTGAAAGAAGTACCGCCTTCCCCACCTGGAAACAAATAAAATAATAAGAGGAAGAGCGGGATTAAACTCCAGTCTTCGAAAGAAGTGAGCAAATTGATGACTGGTTTGATGTAATTAGTACCTCTTCTCTATTCCTCCCAGAGGTCATCGGCTTGATTTTCTTCTAAAAAACACATGAAACCACTGATGAAAGGCTACGGACTGACTCTTGTGTGGTAGGGTTCTCTCAGATATGCGACTCTTGGCCTGTCAAACACTTCAGGCGGCGGCTTGTTCCAATTGTGCTAACCAGAGATTCTATAGTTCTCAAATGCGCTAAGGCATTTGTCCCAGATAGTCGCCATTTTTTATGCCTTGCATCCCCGTCCCTACATTTTGTGTGCAAAATGTTGGGTCCCCCTTTTTCTTTTATTTTTCTTTTGCTGCGGCTTTTCCTTGTCTTTATTTTCCTTCTGCTTTCTTTCTCCGGGGTTTTCTTCCCCGGTGTGTTGTTTTCTTGGTTTGGTTTTCTCCTCCAAGACTCCGGTCCCGGAGGTTGTCTTTTGTCAAAAGCTGGATTCTGGACTCTGGGATTCTTTGCTATGATGTTCTTAAGAATATCATCGTAAGGAACCCTCGGGCCCGGAGTCTGGAGGTTTCGCCTGACCTAAGATCTCCGGAAGGAGGAGGATTACTTTTTACCACGGGTATAAATAGACTTGTCTGTCATTTTCACACTTACCGCGATTAAAACCTTCAAGCACTTAGAGAAAAATAGAGCAATTTCAAAGCGATTAGCAGAGCATTTACAGAGAGTTTGTGATAATCAAAGCTTAACACCTTCTGTTGTTCTCATAGATACGCAAGTACTTTATGGTGGTGATTTTGGACAGCCTAACGATTCTAGTTGTTGCAAAATTCTCTCGGTAATCCCTTCCTTCCTCCGCCTTCTGCATTTTTAGGTTGGTGCTTCTGCCTTTCCTCCTCTCTATTTTGCTTCCTTTTCTGGTTTGTATCTAGGTTTGCTCAGTTTTTGTCTATTCCGTTTCGGGTCATTTCTCCGTCGTGTCTGTTCTTTTGTCTTCTGGTTTTGCCATCCATTGGTGGGTCGGCTCTGCCAGAAGGTTGTTCACCTTCTGTGCAGAGGTTGCTTGTCTGTAAAGTCTGTAAAGTGCATAAATAATGTAGATGGCTGTATATATTCATTTCTGCCTTGTCTGGTTTTCTCGCGGGAGTCATCTTGTGTGTATATTCATGTATATATGTACATATATGTAGATAAACCTTGTATATCCCCCCTGTCCTCTGTATGTACCCCTTGGCTCTATGTGTATCCTTCCAGGTGGCTTGACAAGCTGGTCGAGTCGCCTTTGCTTCTAGTTTTCTGCCTCCAAGCTTGCTTTGAGGTAGAAAACCACCTGTTTGAAACTCGGCTCTCGGCTGGTTTCAAACAGGTAATTTTCTCTCTCCTCCATCAAAGTTATCAGAGCCTCATTTGTTTCCCATGCATGTAGTTACTTCCAGCCAAGTGGCTTTCCCTTTTCGCGCATTTGGACAGTTGGCTCCACCGTCATTTCCATCACATCTATTTAATGCCAACGCACGTGGCGCCCACGTGGACATGCCTTCATATTCTTCCTTGCTGACGGTCATTTCTTTGGGCCTCAGGCCTCTTACCACCACTCATCCTATGTCTTCGTCAAGTGTGATAAAATTTTCCAGACCCGGAGATATGGTGAAAATCCCAAGTTTACGATGTGTTTTACTTTTTGGATATTCTTGCGTAAAACTAACTTCTCAGGAAAAGAAAACGACGCTGTGGTAAGACCTCCGGACCCTGGAGTAACTATTTTATTTTGATAAAATATTCTGATGGTCACTTTGTCTCGCAGGTCCGGACTTCATCTTCCAAACATGTCTGAAGCATCCGCATCATCTCCTCCTGGAAGTCCAGAATTACCAACTACAACTGAGACCAGGGCAGCTGCAAAGTCAAAAATAGAGAAGGCCCTGGCAAATCTGCCCCTCACCATAAAGTTTGTGCAAGATAATGAGATTGTGGGCTCAAAGATTGAGTCCAGGGTAAAACTAATGACCGACGCCAGTGTCAGAACTTGGGCAGAAATGCAGGCCCTGGTAAAGGTAATGCACATCCAGTGACAGGCTGGAGACAAACTCACGATCAACGTCGGTGGTTCCAGAATCCTCTGAGCAGCTTGCTTCCCATGCTCCATGCAGTCCCTGGAGCTTATCTTAACATTGGCAGCCAACTACAACTCTTCTGTCCAGGCTGTCATGCTCGCAGCCGCAGAGCCCACGGGATACCCCACTCCACTGGTGTCCCTTGACCCAGCCACTTTCCAAGCAGGCATGGGCATCCCACAATTTGATAGGGCCACGGTGGTTACAAGGTCTAATGCCTTGAAACAATTCACTCAACTAGAGGATGCTGCCCGGGTGTACATGAACACCAACTGGCTCAAGGTCCCAAAGAGGGACCCAAAGAGAATGAAGATAGATATCCCTCGCTCTGAATTTAAGGAGAGCATCCAGATGGGGATGATAGCATTGGCCTGGGTATTTGGGCAACCCTCCGCCCAGGAGTTCGCCAAATGGACGTACTATTTCCTCCTTGGCATCTCCACTAAGGGAGAATTCTTCGACTGAGCGACAATAATTTCTAACTATGTCGACTCCCAGTTCCAGCAGTTGAACGAGAAAAAGAGGTTCTACATGTCTTCTTATGTTTTCTGGGCTTTGGTCCAATAGAGGCCCTACTCCAATGGCCTGCTTACAGATGGCGTTCTCGGAATTCGCCCAGGACAAAAAGCACCGTGGGACCATTTCCCACAGATTCAATGGGAGGCCAGCTTCCCCAGTTTCTGCCGAGTAAATGATTCATTTGTTTACTACCATCCGCTCACGCCCACCTGGGATGCTGGATACCGCCTATCCACTGAGGCGATGAAGTTAGTTAGTAGTTATGGGCACTACTATATCCAATTCTAGCAGCATACCTACATTAGGGTTGCTGGCTTCTCCGAGAAACCCTACTTGTTGCCCAAGCATTATGGGGACAAGATCATGCTGCTGGAATATTGCTAGCAAATGATGGAACTGCATACCTTCTTGGCCCACAAGAAGGTCCCCAACATCTCATTCCCAATCTCCTATGGGAACTACACCTGCAGTCTGGCCGCCGTGAAGGAGGCAGACAATGAGCTGAAAAGTTATAACTTGCAGGAATTTCATCTGGCACGGAGAAACTTTGATCCGCATGGCAAAATTGCAACGGCACTGCCCCGGGCTTCGGAGCCCCACCACGTACATATGGAAGACTTCTGGGCTGATTGCCAGGATGACATGGACGTGTGTAGCCGGCACTATATTAGAATGACGGTCAAAATGATGCAGGAGCTAAAGCTCTGGAGATTCCTAGTGGGTTTCTCAGACACCGCCCCCACCATAGATCCCTAGTACAAAGAAAAGGGGATTGATAAAATGGCACTACCGGCAATGGATTGGGCCACCCAAGAGAGGCCCACGATTGAGGACTTCACTCAGGAAGTAGTCAAGAAAAGTCATGCCTATTTTAAAAGGGTGTGCCTCGGGAGTATGTGCCAAGCTCCCTGACCGGTACCAAAATTAACGCTACAGCCGGTACCAAAATTGACTCCGGGGGCCGGGACTTCTTCACAGGGCGCGAACAAAGGAAAGGGGATAGCTACAACCCCCTCCACACAACAAGTCCCTATAAAACAACAGATCCAGCAATCTATGGCAGCCTCCTAGCAAATGAGGGAGCAGTTAATGATGAGGCTGGCCACTCCCCCACTCATGGCTGGACTGATTCATCCCCCTTCCCCCCCGTTGCTGGCAGCCTTAATGGTGAAGGAAACTGGGGTGGACCCCATGGAAGCGGAGAAAATAGCTGATGCGGGGCCGCCTTTAATTACCTAGAGGAATAGAAAGCACATCTAGCAGCCTAAGGCAGAAACAGTGCCGGAGGCATCCCTCCCCAAAGAAGTGGAGATCCTTTCTTCCAGTTCCCCAGAACCGGAGAAAGAAATAGAACAGGCAGAGGTCCTAGCCAGTCCCCCTCCGAAAGAGGAGTTTGACTTATTTGCAGCCGATGAGTTCAGAAATCTGTAAAGGGATGATACACAAGCGGGGATAGAAGTCCCGGAGAAAGAATAAGAAGCTGTGGACCTAGAAGACCTGGAACAAGAAGCTGCAGAACAAGAAGAGCAGCAGACAGAAGAAAAGAGGCCACAACCGGAGGTTATCTCTGGGGCTCTAGAAATGCAAGGTCCGGGAGTGGACCAACTAAAGCTAGGTGAACAAATGGCATCCGCTGGGGGAACTGGACCCCTGGGAATAATCATAAACCTAGCCGCCATGTTCCAAGGGCCACTCCCAGGAGAAACCTTCGAGCAGGTAATCACAGCAGCCCAAACACTGAATCTCGACTCGATACCTCCCCTATTGCCAACAGATGAGGAAGAAGAAGAAGAGCAGCATGAAGAGGAAATTCCCGAGGAAGCCGACCAGGGTCCAGACCCATCGATTAACATCCAGGACTAGGCTAAGGAGATAGAAATTAAAGAGAATATTTCTATAGAAGAGGTTCCGACAGGGAGAGGAACAGATGAAGTATATGTTGAAAAGGAGCAGCCGCCCCTGGACACCGGGAGAGAATCCAAAGAACAAACTCTGGCGGGAAGGCCACCTCTCCCACCTCCATGGCTGGTAGAAAGTAAGAAAAGAAAAGCCCAATCCGCTCTGATGATCCCTCTCTCCCTGGCCGAAATGATGGACGTAGCTCAGGCCCCGCCGAAAGCAAAGAAGTCCCGGACAGTTCATACTCTTTGAACTGGGCCGGGCGGAGAAACCATTGCCGTTGTGGCAACACCTCCCCCAGACGCTGATGAAGCAACTGCAGACTACAACGTTGCAGAGGTATCCCTGGGAAAAAGAGGAAAGCAAGGCAAAG